>CAXKVI010000006.1:2214086-2694961 GCA_964058755.1 Campiglossa producta
CGACCCCACTGTTGTTGTTGTTGTTAGCGCATATATGCTGTTGATGTTGCGCTTTTGTTGCGCTCCTAGCGCTTCCTTGTTGTGGGTGGTTGTTGTTGGCGTTTATATGCTCCTTGTTGTTGTTGTTGGCGTTTATATGCGCCTTGTTGTTGTTAGCGCTGGCTTTGTGCTGTTGTTGGCGTTGATTTTTGTTAGCGCTGGTTGTATTGCTGCGAGTTTTTGTTGTTATTAGTGCAGCGGGCTTTGTCGTTGTGGGTGGTAGTTGTTGGTATTGGCGCTGGCTACGCGCGGGTGTTGTTGTTAGCGCTTTTTAAGGCGCTTGTTGTTATGGTTGTTGTTAGAGGGGGCCTATATTAGCGCGGCCTCACAGTTGTTGTCCAAGCTGGTGGTTGTTTTTGTTGGCGCTGGCTGCGCGCTGTTGTTGTTATTGGTGCAGTGGGCCTATATTGAGGCGGCCTCACTGTGGTTGTTTTAGCTGGTTATGCTGTATTTATTGTTGTTTGTTCACGTTGTCTGCGCGCTGTTGTTGTTGTTGTTGCGCGTTGGCTACGCGCTAGGTTATTGTTGGCGCTGCTGCGCGTTGTTATATTTGTTGTTGATGTTGGCGCTGGCTGCGCTTGGTGTTGCTAGTGGCGAAACAGTTAAGGTTGAAATTAAATTTAAGTGCACCTACTCACCAAGTATCCGCCTAATTATGTAGTTGTAGACGAAGTTGGCCACTAACGTCTACAATTGTAATATTGCTTTTTCGCTGTCTGCTATCGATGGCAATGGTTGTTAGAGGTTCGTCACTAGCGTCGGACTACGGAACGATGTTTGTATTTAATTAGTAACGATGATTTCTGCGAATTCCGATTTAAACTTGTATTCATATAGTTCACCAGCTGGTAGAGTAATGCGCTGAATAGTATTTATTCACAACTTTTACATATTTGATGTAGCGTATTTTGGTAAATTTAAATGAACTCCAAACACCGTTAAACTTCAACTTGAGATTCTTAACACATTTATACCTGCATACATTCAGTGATTTGTTTTTTTTTTTCTTTTTTTTTTGTATTGAGTATTGATTTGCAGAGTGTGTCTTATAATTTTGATGTTAAATAAGCTGAGTTTCACCGAAAACTAGAAGATGCACACACGTGTACGTCCACTCACGCGTGAGCGAGCAGCGCACAAGCCGCTCAATTTAGCTTTAAAAATTTGTTGATTCAATTCTTTTATATATAGTATGAATGTTATTTCAAATAATTACTGTTGATCTTTTGAATATGCTCAAGAAGTTCCGAATAAATAATTGTTAGCTTTGACTTTTCAATTCTGCCGCTTACCCTTTTCCTTGAGCTCAGGTTTTTTTTTTTTTGGATTTTTAATTATATATATTTGAATCGTGCTCAAATTCTTTTTTGTAGATTAATTAACTAGTTCGGTTTTTGTAAGATTTGTTATTTCACTTTTAATGTCAACCACTTTTACACGCCCGTTCACTTTTAATGCCAACCACTTTTACGCATCCGTTCACTTTTAATGCCAACCACTTTTTGATTTGGTCTGTATCTGCACAGCTTTGCCATAGTGCTGGGACATTCCAGATAGCGGCACTTTTAACTTGGAAGGATCCCGGTTGTTTTGGGTATGACATGACATGTGGGTTGCCATGTTGCACGATGCAAACGGATACTGCCATCAAGTCTCGAACCTACTTTCTTTCTTAAAAGAACCAATTTCATAACCATGTAGTAAATAATATAAAGAAATGGGTTATATTGAAAGGGAAAACTGTATTATTGGAATTAAGTGATGCATAATTATAAAATCCGGAATTCGATGAAAAGAAAGAACATGCTACCAGTTTTATTACTGGTTTTGCATTAAGGCAAATTAATGAGAACAAAGTTATATTTAGTACTGAAAATTATTTACTATTTTTTGTTGTGGAATTTAATTCTTAAGAAATTAATTGGATACTTTAACTTTTCTTCAATGCTTTGGGTCCAAGAAGAAAAATAAGTCTATTACCCTGTGCCCTATATTCTGTCCTGTTTTTGAACACAGTATTTCCATACAGAAATTAGTAGATTTTGGGTAAAGCGTATTAGGTAGTACATTTTTCTGCTATCGTATTAGGTTTCGAGTCCTGAGGCACGCACCTGTTTGCGCGCGCAAAGTTTTAGCCGTCCGAACCATGTGGATGGTGTGTTCCCTGGGTGGCTGCGTAACCCGAAGTTGCTGTATTGGGGAAAGGGGACAAATGGATTAACTAGCAATGATCGCCAGCTGCTACTAAAATGAATTCTGGACAACAAAGTGTGATTGAATTTGACGTTGCTCTCCTTCAAAAGCAGAGTATAATGTCAAACAGAAAATTATTTGACCGACATGAAAGCTTTTGCAAAAAAAAAGAGATTGGTTAATTAAATTTTGCTTTTCACTACTTGAAAAAAAAAATTGATGGTTAATTCTGTAGCAAAATTATAAGTATTTTATTGATAGTAAATAAATTTCGGGGCCAGTGGGGAACGATTGGAATTCAGCTGTTTCGTATGCTGAGATAAGAAAACTGTAACCGAACAAAACTTTTTTGTACTAAAATTGCGGATGTTATAGGGTTAATTTATTGTTAATAGTGAAGAAATAAAATGGTAATGAACTTGTGGTATACCATAGGGGTTAGTTAATTTGTTTACATTCGTTTGACATACCAGCCCCTTACAAAAGAATCGTATGCAACTGTCAATCATACCCTGCCCAATACATTTTGCGCATACATAACTAAATTCAATCACAAAAATGATAACACCAATAGGTCTATTCCCACTTTGCTGACACGTTCACGGGCGCCCGCAGTTATCCATAATTTTACCCGCAGTTTACCCTTGCCATTCCAGGAACACACCACATACTTATTTTCATGGAAATTAAAAGTTCCGTTATTGGTACCTTCCCATTCCATGGGAAAATTTGGTGTTGCCAGCTGTGCACAACCATACCAACTCAAGAAAACTATCGATAAAACGTCGAACCGGAGCGTGAATCTAAACTGTCAACTAAAACCCGCGAGTAATGCCCATCACCCTAAACCAAAAATGACTTAATCGAAGGCAAACCATAACAGGCCTGCTTCGTTTCGATGACCGGTCAATGAAGCGAACAGGAAGAAGGTTTACCTACGAGATCGCCATTTTTGGAATTTAAACCAAAACGTGGGGCACGACTCACCCCTAGATAAGAGTCTCTAGTTCTACCACGAGCTAGCCGGGCAAAAGAAGATTGGCCAGATAAAAAGAGAAAAAAAGTCGACTAAATTTCAACGTTAATGTCAAATCCGGTGGGGTAATCAGCCCTACCCTGCATCTCGCTTGCTTCACTTACTAATCCCTGTAAATGGTGACCCGCACTACGTTTGAATCGAAATGTGAAAGGAAAAATGGATACAATCTCGACATTAGCTAGTGACTGAGGATATAGAATCTCGACTTAAGGTAAATTACGATTGAAATACAAGGATCAATGATCCGTGTTGAGGAAAACGATATTGCAGTGCCAGGCACTAAAGCAATTTATGAATGGAGCAAAAACAAATTATTAATGGAGAGTACGTTCTGAGTGGAATGGCCCACTTCGAGAGAAAAAAAATTATTACCGTGCCACATACTAAGAATTTGCCTCCAAGTTTATCTCTTGGCCATCCTAATGGAAATGGAATTATTAAGTTCATGATAGAGCCATCGAGGTCTTTCGACCAACTCATGAAAGAATAGATTAAAAAGAAAAAGTACTGGATAGTAGCTGCTTTGCTCGATTAGAGCGAGGTATTGATGAAGTTGTTGGGCAAAGGAAAATATCTGAAGGATCCACTTCCATAAAAAGTTTGTTGAACGCATTACAAAGCAAACATGTTAACGCTTGTTTAACATAAGGAGCGACCATCTGTTAAAGTTCTAAGCATTTCAGCCTACCTTGACTCTCTATGCTTTTGATCGGCAATTATAGCGTCCGACAATTCGAAATTTACCTGGTTCGGAAACTGAAACCACTCCGAAACCCAAAGAACCGGACGCAGATAAAAAAATTATCCTCCACAAAAGCTGACTGCTATGGCCTAGTAGGCCAGTAAATGTTATTTTGTTTCAAAGTAACTAAAATTGGGAAGTCCGATGTTGCGGTGGTTTCTCTATTTGTTTAGGCCAGAGACTCCTACCCCCCATCTGTTCCAGACATAGCTGGGCTTACCCGCTGTCCCCCCTACTAGTCCAACCCCGCACGCTGGACGCAGGACAGGCTGTTCTAAAAAGAACACTTGCTTTGTGGTTTCTCGCCCCCCAGAATTGTAGTTTGCTTTTTGTTTCTTAGTTTAAATGGCTTTGCGGCGTTAGACATTCGTTATGGAGAACTCGTCAAAACTCCGAAAGACAATCCGCTAACGAGGATTGCCAGGTCCTCCACTGCTTCCGGTGAAAGCGATGTGGACTCCCTATGAAATCGGTGTTCGGGGAGAATACTAGGCGAATTGTCCCGACCGCCAAAACGCCCAGATGGAAATGGTAAATTTGAAAAAAAAAAACCTTTAAAATCTCGGTTATTGTGGACGAATATCCGCAGCATGGAAGCGACCTATCAATTTACCCGTCAGGTCCTCTAATGGTGATTTCGTTTCATCAAAAAAATACGCATTTTTGTTACACTCTTCAATTTTCCGTTTTCGTTTGTAAAATGAAAGTAAAACGTCAAACATTATATGATTTCGTTTCCTAAAAACGTACACTTCCGTAGTGTAAAAAACTTACACTTTTTACCCTCTTTGACAGGGTAGCTGGTTGCACTGATAATCAGGTGTCGAAAATTTTATTTGTCAGAAAAATTTGGTGAAATAAATTGGATTTTACGATAACAATTAGGTTAGGTTAGGTTCAAGTGGCTACCGTAGAGGCACACCTAGGCCAGTATTAAAAGGCCCGTTGTGATACCACCAACACTAGGAAAGTCAGTTCCGGGACCCTGCCATATGGAAAATCCCGGTATTAACGGAATTCTCAACATAGCAGAATCCCGGGACTGACGTTCCTATACCGACACCGTTACTCCTCCTCGAACCATTTAGATGACTTGATGAAGGCCATCAGGTCCTTTATGTTCAGCTCCGTGACCTGGCGTAGGCTAACCAGGAAGGGAACTCCCAAAAAGCGCATTCTCGCGCCACTTAAAGCCGGGCAGTTGCAGATGAGGTGCTCCACCGTTTCCTCCTCCTCATCATCCTTACAACTCCTACAGCATCGACGGTAGGGCACACCAAGTCTTTCTGCGTGCCTACCAATGAGGCAGTGCCCAGTCAATACGCCTATTAATATGGAGATTTCTCTTCTCCTTAGGGCATAAATTTGTCTTGATCTTTTATGATCCCATTTCGGCCAGGTTTCTTTGGATATCCGGCATCCTGGAGATTGCAGCCATCTTTCGTTGGCTTGGCGGAGTGTGTACTCCTTCAGCATAAGCTTGCATGTGGCAAACGGCATACCTAAGCGCTCTTTATCCCGAAGAACCTGCTTGGTCGTGCCCTGCCTCGAAAGTTCGTCTGCCCTACAATTTCCCTCAATGTCCCTATGCCCCGGGACCCATGTGAGGTTAACGCGATTCTGTTGGGCCATCTCTTGTAGAGATCGACGACAGCTGAGCGTAAGTTCAGAGTTGAACGAGTAAGAGCCAAGGGATTTGATGGCCGCCTGGCTGTAGCTGAATATAAAAATGTCGTGTCCGATAGTGTGTTGGCCTATCCAAGCCGCGGCGTCCATGATTGCTGAAACTTCAGCCTGGAAGACACTGCAGTGATCAGGTAGTCTGAAGGAGAGCTCAAGGTTCAGATCCTTTGAATAAACCCCTCCTCCAACTCTGCCGTCTAACTTCGAGCCCTCAGTATAAATGGAAGTGCCGCCATGAGTGGCGGGACTCCGATCCGTGCTCTCCCATTCTTCCCTGCTGGGAATGTTGATTTTAAAACAGCTATCTCCGACTGTTGTGGTCGCACAACGATCCGTGCTCAGCGGAAGAAAGCTATTATTATTATTATTATTATTATTTATTTATTTCAGTCATCGAAACAGAATTTCTTACAGACTATGATCATATTTTGATATTTAATTGAACAGTACAAATAGGCTTAACTTAAAACAAGAAAGGCTAACATTAAAATTAATTTGCGGAGCGAATGTGTTACAAAGGCGAATGATTCTGGCTATCGGCTCGTTATAAGAGTAAAGCGACTTATGTGAACCCTCAACAAACTTTCTGGGATTTCTAAGATTTATATTAGATTCCTGTACTCGAAAAAGAACAAATATTTCTGGGCAATCAATATTGCCAGATAAAACGTTGTATGCAAATAACAGCGACAGATATGACCTTCTGTCCGCTAGAGATTGTAAGCCAAGGAGTTTCCTCCTTGATACGTAGCTTGGAACATCATTTTCAATAAACACTCTTTTCATTGCAAATCTAGTAAATTTTCTTTGAATCATCTCTATTTTATCAGAGTACTTTGTGTAGTATGGGTTCCATATAATCGCCCCATATTCTAAAATACTCCTTACCAAAGCAACATAGAGTGTTTTCAGAGTCATAGGGTCCTTGAAATCTTTGGTGTTCCTGATTATGAAACCTACCATCGAATACGCTTTAGATGAGACCAGATCAATATGTTTTGAAAAAGTTAATTTGGTGTCAAAGATAATTCCTAAATCCTTAATTTCGGATTTACGCAACAAATTAACGCCATCCAGAGAATAGCTGAAAGTATGTACATATGCGCGGCGGCTATAAGAGACAACGCAACACTTGCTAATGTTTAGGCTTAGGTTATTGACAGTACACCAGTTTAAGAATATGTTTAAATCTTGCTGGAGTTTTTGGCAATCAAGAAGATTATTAATATTGAGGAATATTTTGACATCATCTGCGAACATTAAGCACTTGGACGATATGATATGCGACGGTAAGTCATTTATAAAGAGCAAAAATAACAGAGGGCCAATGTGAGTTCCTTGAGGAATGCCTGATGTGGCATAGACCTCAGTGGTCGAGCTAATTGAGTTTATTATCACCGATAATTTTCTACCAAGAAGAAAACTTCTGAAAAATTTCAATAAAGTGCCGGAAACACCAAATTTGCTGAGCTTCAGTAAAAGAATGTTATGATCAACTTTATCAAAGGCTTTTGAAAAGTCGGTATATATGACATCGAGCTGCGAATGTTGTTCCATTTCAGTGATAATGTGGTTTGAAATAAGAGACAGATTAGTTACTATTGATTTCCCTGGCAAAAACCCATGTTGGCAGCTGGTTAAGGCATGCTGAACATGTTCGAGTAGCTTTTTGTTAAGTATGTTGTCGAAAATTTTAGGAAAGACCCCCTGCTTCACAATAGCTCGATAGTTGGTGATGAGGCATTTGTCTCCAGATTTAAATATGGGTTCAATTGAACATGACTTCCAATGGTCGAAAAATATTCCTAGGCGTAAACATGTCATAAAGAGTTTGGTGATTGGTTTAACAAGGGAATCCACGCACCGAATGAAAAATATTGGGGGAAACCCATTAGTGCAGTTGAAGCTTGGGTTGAGGTCAGAGATTGCATCTGCCACATCATCTTCAGTGATAATAAATGCGTCAATAAAATTAGAATTTGTTTGTCTCGAATTTGCAGGACTGTCTGAGGGCTGGTAGCTTTCATAAACTTCTTGAAAAAATGAGGCAAATAGATTGCAAGTTTCTTGCGTAGTATTGGATACACAGCCTTTGTATTCCATTCTATCAGGTATGCCGGAAGATTTACGCCTAGAATTCACGTATTTCCAGAACGAAGACGGATTGAGTTTCAGGCTTTCTTCAATTTTAGTTATATATTGATTAAAGAAATATTTATGAAGTCTGTCAAATTCGCTTTTATAGAGGTTGAAGTTCTGAAGGTCCACGGGAGACTTCGACCTTCTATATTTTTTTAGAGCTTTACTTTTAATGTTTTTCAGATGGCTTAATTCCGCGTTGAACCAAGGTGGTTTATTTTTGGACTTAGAGGATTTCAAAGGCACAAACTTATTGACAGCATCGGACAAAATGTCGCAAATATTTGTATAAATTGTGTCTGGATCTTCTATGAAATCTAAAAAATCCCAGTTAGTACAGTTAAGAAAGGTGTTCAAAGCATCGAAGTTGGCTTTTCTAAAACATAATAGAGGCTCGGGGTTCTTATTAAGACGCTGATAACTTAGAAATTCGAAATTAATAGTCAAAGCTTTATGGTGAGTTGTGTTTCGTGATATGGGTGACAAATTCAACTCACATGCTAACTTGAGATCCTCTGTTGCAAATACCAAATCCAGTATTTTATCATTGGAATTTGCAAACAGATTCAATTGTTGAAAATTGTTAGATAAGAAAAAACTTGTGACAGAAGATTCAATATCGGATTTAATATTAAAGGGTAGTAGCCAACCGTTATCAAATGACCAAATAATGTCAGGTAAGTTAAAATCACCCATAACAATTATCTGCCCATTAAGTGCAACAGATTCATTGACAAATTTTATGTTATTTATATGCTGTTCATAAACATTAAAGCTAGAGTTAGGCGGAATATAAGATATAAAGATGAAAATATGTTTGGCATTTGAAATTGATACATTTATACAGACTTGTTCGACTAATTTATCAGCACAGGGCAGAGCTACTAAACTGCTATTTAGGCTTGATTTGACTGCTAATAACACTCCTCCACCTCGAGCGCAGCCGCTAGCAATAGGGCACCTATCATGGCGATAGACAGTGTAATGGTTGTCAAAGAACTCAGAGCTGGAAATTTGCTCACATAGCCAGGTTTCGGTGATAGCAACAATATCATATTCATGTAATGCTGAAGCAATCCTAAATTTATTTGATTTTGTTCGTATACCACTTGCATTTTGGTAGTATATTGAAAATGATTTAAGTGACGTTGGGCTGGTTAGCCCGTTGCATTGATTTGTAGCTCGGGAGGACGTCATTTGACTGCAAACGCTACCTCCCCTGTTTATTGAAAATTTTGAAATGGTCGCACCTTGATACCCGCTGGCCAAAGTGAGTGATCTAGCAGTTTGTTGTAATAAGTCGACGACACTCCGAGTTTATAACTAACTCGTCTTAGCGACTCTACATTCACGCCTTTTTTCACAAGAGCGAAGCAGAACAGGAATTTCGGGTCAATGGATGCATGCTTGGCTATAGGATCCCAAAATACAGGCGTGTCCAGTAGTGCTTGCGCCCCAGCCGGACGTTTCCCTTAGACGCAGAGCCAATGCTGCTGCTACCCGGTGCCCTTCCAGATCGAGTGGCAAAATGCCAAGAATGGCCTGGAGTGCTTCATTGGGCGTTGTTCTTAACGCACCGCTTATACAGATCATGCAAGATCTGTGTACTTTACCTAGCAGATTAAGGTTTGTTGCCTTGCTCAGCGCAGGCCACCATACCACAACTCCATAGAGCATGATTGGTCGAATGATTGCGGTGTAGATCCATTTGCATATTTTGGGGCTGAGCCCCCATTTCTTTCCAATGGCTCTTTTGCATGTGTAGAGTGCAATACACGCTTACTTCTGGCGCTGAAGAACATTCTCCTTCCAGGTTAGTTTCCTATCCAGAACTGTGCCTAAGAACTTGGCTTTGTCAGCCAGGTTCAGGTGCACGTCATTCAGTTTTGGTAGTGTTAGCGGTGGTATCTTATAGCGGTTGGTGAAAAGAACCAGTTCTACTTTTCCCGGGTTGATGCTACTTGCATCAAGTCGCACAGGGTTTGTGGGAATTTGCCCCTATATACTGTAGCTAAGTCGTCTGCATATGCCACTACCTTCCCGCCCCCCCAGCTTGTGTCTCGCAGCATCGAGTTGACAGTGAGGTTCCATAGAAGTGCGGAGAGAACACCACCCTGAGGCGTTCCCCTTGTGACATAGCGTGATAAGTCAACCGAGCCCTGTGATGAAACTATTCGTCTACCCCTTAGCAGTTGATCAATAAGTCCAATAAGAGACCTGCTTATGCCCAGACTTGTTAAAGCGGTGTTTATAGCATCAGGGCTTATGTTGTTGAAGGCTCCTTCAATATCTAAAAAGGCCGCAAGACAGTACTCCTTCTCATACAGCGATTTTTCAATAACAGAAACTAGGCTGTGAAGCGCAGTTTCTGTAGATTTCCCTTTGGTGTATGCATGCTGTTAGCTACAGATCAGGTTGCTATCAATAGTAGAGGAGAGGTAGTCATTTATTATCCTCTCGAAGGTTTTGAGCACAAAGGATGAGAGACTGATCGGCCTGTAGTCCTTCGGCTCGTAATGAGACGCCTTCCCCGCCTTAGGAATAAACACTACCGTGGCACTTCTCCAGGAGCACGGAATGTAGCTAAGAGCCAGGCAGGCTGTATAGAGAAATACCAGCCATTTGGCTGATGTCTCCAGCGTGTTTATGAGTTGTGCGGGAATAATCCCGTCTGGCCCGGCAGCCTTGAACGGTTCGAAGCTTTTAACCGCCCACCTAACCTTTTCCTCCGTGATGGGTATGTATACAGCCAGGTTTGTTGTAGGTGCTACGGGTTCCTCATGCAAGTTCCCTGGGAAGTGCGTATTCAAGAGCATCTCTAGGGTTTCCCTCTCCGTGCTGGTCCAGGATCCGTCAGGTTTACGCAAATAGCTTGTGGCTGTTTGAGTTTTTGAGAGCACTCGTCTAAGTCTCGCTGTATCGTCGACATTTTCGACCCCAGTGCAGAAATTTCTCCACGATACTCTCTTCGCCTGCCTCAGAGCTTTTTTGTAGGCCCTGAGTTTAACTTTATATTCGAGCCATTGAGTCTCCGTGCCAAGGCTCTTGGCCTTATTAAATTGTGTCCTACATGATTTTCGGAGCGAGTCCAGGTCGTAGGACCACCAATGCGGCCTATGTTTACCGCGTGGTTTTGGCACTGGGCAAGTCTGCTCTAAGGCATTCGAGAGCGCCGTTGTAAAGGTCTTTACCAGATCCTCCAACTCCCCTACTGATGAGGAGACTTGTGGGGGCAGTGCTGGTAAGTCCCTAGATAGTATTTCATTGTGTAGCTGCCAGTTAGTGTTACGTGGGTTGCGTTTCATAACCGGCTGCTCAACAGAAAAGTCTAGAACTATTTCTACGTACCGGTGGTCGGAGAATGAGTGCTCATCGAGAACGCGCCATTTTCTGACCCACTCATAAGCGCCTTCGCTGCAAATAGTGAGATCTATTACCTCCCTACGGGTTTTAGTAATAAACGTAGGTTCGTTACCCACGTTGCAAACTACCAGGTTAGTTGTTAACAAATAGTCAAACAACGACTCTCCTCTAGCATTGATATCGGAGCTTCCCCACTGGACGTGATGAGCATTGGCGTCAGTTCCGATAATAAGATGACCCATGGAAAAATTTGCCACCAGGTCTTTTACCTCCCTCTGTGGCGGAGGTTCTTCGGCGTCGTAGGGCATATAGACCGACGCCATCGTCAGACTGGTACTGTCGACTGTTAAACTGGCAGCTGTAACGTCACCATTGGTATAGTTGGGCAAGAGAAATGCATTCAGCTCAGACTTAACTAAAATACAGGCTCTAACCCTACCCCCTCGCTGGCTCGAATAAGCTTATAACCCTTAGTCCCCAAACCGCAAATCCTAGAGCTGTTGACCCGGGGTTCTTGGATGAGGACCACATCTACGTCGCCTTTAGAGAGACGACTGATTAAAGCAGCCGAGGCTGCTTTAGATTTGTGCAGGTTTATCTGAATCACCACCAACATGAGAGTGCTCAGACTTCCCTGCCACCGCCGTATCGTCGAGTTCCACCTCGTCTGGAGGCTTATCTTTCAACGACGATTTCTTCAGACCACGGTTTGGCGTGGCAGAGATCCTACTAACTGTGGCAGTGTCAACTGCGGTGCGCTCAGGACTAGCTGCTATTACTGTGACGTTGAGGTCCTCCCCGTCCAGCAGGCTGTCTCCCATCTCCGAGCTGTTCACTGCTCCTTCGCCATTTGACGTGGCAGATACCATACTTTCCGAGTCGGACATCTCCGACTCCCCTTCCGGCACTGCGATGTCCGAGTCCTCCGGTGCAGCCGAAATAGCAGTGCGCTGTGCATCGCCGCGGTATACGTGGATCACGATCTGACCCATGCCGTAGTGCACTCGTCCATTGCACCGTTTAAGGGGCTCGAGTGCCTCCTTATTCAAGGTGAAGACCACTTGCCTATCAGGCCCTACCGCGTCCTCGACCAGATTTACACCCCAGTCCTGCGTCGGGAGAGACGGGTTCATGATCCTCAGCATCCTGAGAATTCTCTCAGGTTCAGCAGGGATAGCAGGAATCCACGCTCTTGCCCTTGGCCGAGCCGGGATGTCCTTCCAGTCGACAACCTCGATTCTTGCCCCTTGGTAGATCTCACCTAGTCTTGCAGCTGCTGCCTTGTACAGTGCAACAGTTTTTGCATCCTCGCAAGCGAATACCTTGATTCGGCCCTGGTGCCATCCCGCATCAGAACCCATCGGAGTGGCACCCGGAGACTCATCCATAATGTCGAGAAGGGCATTACCGATAGCGTTCCGGACGAACCGCCACTGGTCTCTAGGGATGGCCCAGTTTTCATTACCTCGGTCAATGACGCCTATGAGGATCCTATCCTTAGTCACTTCAGCAAAGCTGAGTTTACCCATTACGGGGGCGTGTTGCTGCCGCTTCGGGTGAGGTTTTAAATCCACGTCCGATCTCTGGCGTTTGAAGGGATTTATATTAACCTTCTTTGGCGCGTAATCGCTTTGGAAGTTCTGTAAGATAGCTTCAGCCATCTCCACCGTCTTCCTAGCATTCGGCGATAGCGTCTCTTGTGAAATAGCCTCGTATTTCTTCAGTATCCTCGCGGCCGCTCTTTTGTCCAAGTACTCAGAGCAACTGGGAGATGTCTTTTGGGGTAAATTTCGACCGGTAGTTGCCATCGCGGTCGTTCCCTTATTTGGATCTCTGGGGCCAGGTCGTGAGACCACTGCCACAGACGTTAAAGACTTGGTTTCGGTACTGGCACTTACTAGGGCTCTAGCATCAGCCGTTGTTGGCTTCACCGTGTTTGTACCGGTACTTACTTTGGGGATTGCCCCCTTATTATCCAGAGCTGATCGACTCGTAGTTGCCATCGCTGTCGATCTCTCGGCTGATGAAAAAATGGAGTTTGTCCTCCGACGTTGCGTTCTCGCTTGCTCCAGCATTTTCCTCCTCTGCTGGGCAGTATACATGGTTGTATCATTATTTTTAAGGTTTTTATTACTTTTTTTCATCTTGTTCGTACGACCCCTTGCCGGGCAAGGCCAGTTTAGGGTCAAAGGAAGAGTATGGGGAATGTGTCGTCCGCCGCGGCAGAGCCCCATGCCGCGGTAAGGCCATAGTTACTCTCCGAGGCGGCCCGGTATCAGAGAGGCTCCGTTCGATTACAGCCACGATTTGCCTCCCGGCTGCAAACGTCCAATGGGCACGTGGTCGCATAACACCCTATATTGGGAGGGGGAAGATCTTACTCGTCGCGCCAGAGAGGCTTGGCTTCTCTCGTGATGTAGTACCGGCGGCACTATGATCACAAGGCCAGCGCAGCCCTGTGGCTATCGACTTAAGCCCTCGTACCGCGGCAAGGTGTCAACCCTTCACGAGGGACAATTAAATATGGGTGAAAAGCGAAACTTAATTATTCAAGCACATAGCGTAGCAAACGGGGCAGTGTTTTTTGTTCGTTTTATCGAAAGCAGGTACACGCAGAACGGGTACACTTTTATCACACTTTTATAGTGTTCTGTGCAAGAGTGTAAACATGTTCAACGTGGAAGTGTACATTTTTTTCGATGAAACGAAATCTGCATAAGTCATACAACGCATTACCCACTTTTCGACAAACTCGGCACTTGTTTAAAACTGCCCAAAGCAAAATTTTTCCCAAAAACCTCCTAACCTTCTCTATAGTTCACTAGTCTAGAACTTTTATTATATACCCGCACTGCTCTACCCTTTGCCTGGTCTAAATTCTTACGAATTTGCTCGCGGATGTTTGCTAACTTGTCAACTCTGCTTGCTATAGGGACTTCATCCTCCTTAAGACTACCGAGTTTCTCTAATATAGTATACGCTGATGCGTGCTGGACCGTAAAACTGCTAAGATCTCGGGTATATGTTTGTCCCAGTCCGTATGATCCTGTTTACCCCTAAGGAAAATTCTTATTTTTGAAACAATTTCTCGGTTTACCGTGCCGACCCGTTAGCTTGCGGAGGGTATAGCCCTGTCCTAATATGACTTACCCCGTAGTTATCTAAAAATTTCTTCATTTCCTTAGAGATAAACTGTTTACCATTATCGCTATGGATATACTCAGGGACCCGACAGCTGGAAAAACCTCAGAGCCGAAGTAGTTCATAACATTTGCAGTCGTCGCCCTCTGCATGGGTTTTAACCAAACATACTTTGCAAAATGGTCCAATACTATAAAAGAAACTGATTCCGCCGTTTAGATCTAGGATAAGGCCCCAAAAAGTCGCAATAAAACCGCTGAAATGGCCTTTTCAAAGTGAAAGTATTCGCTATAGGTGGTCTGGACTGTTGATTGGTCGCCTTGCAGGTATCACACCTGCCCACATATTTCCGAACGTCCTTGGCCTGTCCTGCTAGAAGTAGTTTTGTCGAACGCGCTCCAAAGTCTTTTGTCAACCTCCATGGTAGCTTCTGTGTGCGTCATGTGCCAGCCGTATCGCCTCCTCGGTTAACCCTGACGGTAGCCACAACCTCCATAGCGAGTCCTCCTCATCCTCTACACCTTTACGAAATTTAACCCTTTTCAATATTAGACCGTTAATTAGTTTTCCGGTAGAGAGTCCTCATTATCCAAAATAGTTTGGGACAGATCTTGATACTCTGCGCTTTTAAATTCCGGTGCCTCTAAACCAATTTCATAAGGTGCGGAAGGATAATTCAACTCATCCACGTCAAAACGAGAGAGGGCGTCGGATACAACATGCAACGTGCCTTTGCGATGTTCCATCGTGAAGTCATAGCGCTGTAACAGAAGGGACCACCTAGCCAACCTGCCACTCAAGTCCTTTTGTGTCATCAACCATTTGAGACTTGAGTGGTCAGTGATAATTCGGAATGGCAAACCCTCTACATATGGTCCGAAACGGTTGAGACTGACTATGGCTGCCAGGCATTCCAGCTCGGTCACTGTATAATAGCGCTGAGCATTGTTCAACTTCTTTGAAACAAATGCGATTGGATGCTCAGCGCCCTCAATATCGACCTGGAACAGCACACCACCCACGCCTATCTTCGAAGCGTCACACTGTATAACAAACTCTTTAGTGAAATCGGGTTGGGCCAAGACAGCAGCGGAACTCAGGGCTACCTTTAGCTTTTAAAAAGCCTCTATTGCCTCAGGAGTAAGTAAGCGATCGGTCAAATGGCCTGCTAAATCAGCAAAATTTTGTAATAAAAGCGGTCGCGCTCGTAATAAAGGGTGGAAAAGAAATAAAGAATACCGGTTGAATTAGTACTCGTTATAACTCAAGTAATGCAAACAATATAAAATACACAAGTAAATGGAATTTAATTAGTTACAAAGTGATAAAAGCAAAGGTTTCTGTGTGTAATTATAATTAATAATTATTAAAATGGAATTTTGTGCAAGATGTACAATAGAGAATTAATATTTGGAAATAATATTTACCTTCGGCTTGTTTGGCTGCTGACGGTTTGCTTGGCGGTTGCTACAAAAGTGTGAGAAGTAGGCCGAATTTGGTTCGTGGCCCCCGCCGAATACTAGCTTTTTTTGCTGTTATCCGGCGGAGTAAACCCGGTTGGCGGTAAAACATCGCAACGGAGTAAAATATAGTGATGTATAGTGAAATACGAGGGTGAGCGGGAATATTTAGGCTTGTGGCCTAAACAGCCCTATATCAATTCGCCATGCCCACGAATCTACGAAATTGTCGAGGAGACTTAGGAATTGGGAAACTTTTTACTGCCTCTATCGTCCCTGGATCTACCTTCAAACACCCGCTACCTATCAAGTACCCTAAATATCGAATTTACTTCTGGCAAAATTTGCTCTTCTTTACATTGATGGTCAGGCCCGCGTCCCTCAAACCACTTCCACTTCCGCCAATAAATTCAGGTGGTCCTCAAAGTTCGTGCTGCATACCATCAAATCATCCAGGTAGACGAAGACATTCTCCCACAAACGCGAGGGAATTGCCTTGTCCATCAGCCGGCTCATCGTCTGCGGTCCGTTGCATAACCCAAATGGCATCACTTTATAGTGGTACAGAGGCTTCCCCGGAACTGCGAATGCTGTTTTCTCCTTTGAAGACTCCGTCAGCTTGATCTGGAAAAACGCATCCTTCAGATCAATACCACTAATAAAGTGAGTGTCCTTTAACCTGCTCAATAAACCGTTGATATGAGGCAATGGGTATGAATCCTTTTTAGTTACCGCGTTGACCTTCCTGGAGTATAACCTTCCCTGGTTTCCGAACCAAAACAACGGGACTACACCAGGTGTACAATACGCAGTGATCGAAGGAACGGCACTGTGCTCGCAACCCTGTCACTGTGCTCGTAGCCATGAAGTCGATGGTGACGGGACCCCCAACGCTAGACGATAACTATTATTATTGATTGAGATTGGTTCTGATGATTTCTTGCTTTTACGTGCCAAAACTTTTGTGAACAAAAATAAATATATATTATATGAATTGGTGTATCGCCAAACAAACATATCGTTGAAATTCTTATAATTGAAAGAACCAAGTGGTGAGTACACTAAGAGAACCCCAATCTACAATAGTCGTGCAGACTACACATTAGGGCTAGTTTGATTCCTCTATAACACCCATTTCGAGCAGCCTTTCTATCTCGCTGAAAGCTTCGGCTTTCCTCGGTGGCGAAACAGGAAAATGCCTACTTTTAATTGGAACCGCATCACCCGTATCAATGTGGTGTTCGACTAGCTTAGTTTGCCCCAGACCTAACTTCTCAAAGGACGGAAACATATCCACTACCTTCTGCAGTTTCATCTTTTGGGCTTGTGTCAAATCATGGAAATTATGTTCCTCCCCCTTTTCGTCAACAACCTCTAAACATGCTATACCTACTTGGAAATATTTCAATTGTCAATTCAATATGTCAATTCCGAAGTAGGCTTCCTGAATAAGAAAAGGAACAAGATAAAAACGAATATTTTTGGTTGTGTTTTTGAAAGTCACTGGTAAAGAAATAGAACCTAATATTTTCTGTTTACCGCCACCCGCTGTATACACAAATGCCTGTAATGGGTGGTGCTTAAGCCCATTTGCATCCAAAACCTTTTGACAATCTTTGCCGAGAATAGAAACGTTCGCACGCGTACCAGAGGCCTTTCATCCTCAGTAAGCATTAGCGTTGTGCTTTGCAAAAGTTTGCGCTCCTGAACTCGAATATGATACCTCTTTCTACACCTCAAAATATTTTCGGACACAAAAGACTCTGGGTTATCCTTGAAAATTCTTGACCTGACTAGCTCGTAGTTGTTGACCCTGTACTCCAAACTAGGTGGAATTTGCGCTTGACAAGCAACATACCTACTATGACTTTTTAAAATGCAAATTGGTTTCGAGTTGTTAGAAGGCGCCATTGGACTATCACAATCGGAGCTATCCGAGCTGTAGGTACTATCAGGAAAAGTTGCAATAATGTTTGACTGGTCCTTCGCCAGGGTGCCACTTCTTCTCGGCAGCTCACCACTTCCCTTCGACTCACTGTTTGCGCGGGACCTACCACTTGGTTCAGTACACGGGGCAACTCCTTGTGTACTGGCTGATATGAGGGATATGGCACCGATTCCTGAATAATCCGGCTTCCTGTTCCTTCGATACTCCAAAGCCTCGAGCTGCGGGTCCACTTCGCCATCTTCATCCTGTGCTAATGTGCGAGCTTCATTCACATGCCGTCCAGTATAGGTTGTTCCCAAGATTTTGCTTTCCTTTAGCACCTGCTCTCCTTTCCGTGCTACATCGCGGAGGTCATGTAAGGTCCTCACTCCCGCATTAAAAAGGATCAGCTTCAGACTGCTGTTGACATTTCTTTTTATGATTTCAATCAGCAGAGCTTCTGACAATGGCTCCCTAAGACGCGCATTTAAAGCCACTATGTCAGTATGGAACACATCGTATGACTCACTTGGCTTTTGCTTCCGCATCAAGATATCCATAATTATCTCGTGGTCACTTTTCAATGTTCCAAACTCACGCTTTAAGGAGTAGCACAGAAAGTAATATATAGCATTAGGGTTCTGCTTCGTAAACAACCAGTACCATTCTTCTGCACGTCCTGACAGAAATAAATGGAAACTCGTCATTATTTGTTCCGAAGAGCATTGGGTCCTTTCGCATAGGGTATCCAACTTAAACAGAAAGCCCGCCACGCTTCCAGTCCCATCGAAGGAAACCTTCCAGTCTTGGGGTTTCACCGCTATGCTACCCGAAACGATATTAGCCTGGTTGCTTACGAAGGTCTGTGCATGATTTCTCTCGTCCCTATTATTTTTCCTGGCATGGCTTGGGCCTTGTGAAGTTCCAACTGTCGCGCGAAGTATGTCCATATTTTCCCTGATGGTCCGCATCTCATTCCTCATCTCCTCCTGGCAAGTCCTAAATAGATGATGCAACACGTGTACCCAAGAGTATGAAGGAGGCGCATTGTTGACCTGCGGTTGAGGAGTCATCCTATCGCCCAAATTGTTAAGAATCATAGGATTTCCTAACTGAGCGCCAGCCCCTTCCGGTGTGCCTGTCACCAAGTTAGTCGGAGGATCGAAGAGATTCTGCATTTGCTCTACTCCAATGTGTTAAAGCCATTATTACTGCCTGGTTTATCAGCTTTCTGATTGGAACCAGGAGTCAAGACAAGTCTGGTCGGATCTCCTCCACCGAAGCCACCAACTGGGGAGTGCATTACCAAAGGCCGGTTGGCTGGTTGTTTCGAAACCGCTCCTCTACCGCCTCTTGGCTTGCCCCAACTTCCGGGTTCGGTACTTCGGAGAATCCTTCCTTCAGTCTCTTGCTCCATGCCAGGAAAATCCGTTAATCAAAATTGGAAAAATGTCAAATCTGGTAGTGTGCTTGCTTCGGTAAGCAGCACAAAAAATAAAAGAAAATTTGGGTTACAAGGGCGATTGGGACGTGGTTCAACAGTTTAGAATCACCCCCTTCTACCCTATACGAATGGCGTTTTTTGAAAAAAAAAAAATAAAAAAACTAAGTCTGTTTACGATTACACGATACCGGAAAAAAAAAATTTTTTTCTCTTTATCTAATACCTAAAATCGATAATATTATAGTCGACGATATCACATATAAATTTTGGTTTCGATCGGAGACCGTTAAGGCGTGTCACACAGGGATCAAAGTTGAGGTTACCTTATATGTTTTATTTTTTGGGTTTGCATAGGGCAATCTGCACTAAAATATATATGTGATATCGTCGGCTATAATATTATCGATTTTAGGTATTAGATAAAAAGAAAAACAAAATTTTTTTTTGGTCTCCATAGGGCCACCGGAACTTTGAGCTCAACTCGGCACGTTAAGGCATTATCGGATCGTGCTGAAAATTTACATGGTTTGTTTTGACTCTTAATCACATATTTTAACCCGCGAAAAAAACAGGATTTTCAATTTTTAATTTTCTTCATACAAGCCGCGGCCAGTCTAATATATATATATATACAAAAATATGCTGAAAGAAAAGTTGGTTAGAAATCAAACGTATCAAAATTTGTTAAAATGTAATGAAATGCAGGAGTGTGTGGGTTGGAAAAATATATATGTATTTAAATGTTCAATGGGAATGCTGACGATTGGATCCCAGTACTACCGCAATGCAGGGGTCGTCCTGAGACTTTTTATGAACTGGTCCCCAAAACAAATTTTAAATTTTATATAGGTATATTTTAACTTTCCCAAACTGGATTTCAGTAAGCCAGACCGCAATGCAGGGGTAGTCTTTGAGACTAATTGCCCTGAGACTGGTTGGGCCACTGAAGACCAGTTAGGGTTACAAAAAAAATCAATTGAATAATTTATCAAAAGCACTTCCGTTTAACTCCGCCGCAATGAAAGGAGCGGTTTGAAACCGACCCAGACATGAGGAGTTTGGAAACTAAAAATGGAAAAAAACTGAAGCAATTACAAAAACCTGGTACATCCAACCGCAATGCAAGAGTGGTCTTGAGACCCATCTCCCTGAGACATGTTGGGGTACTGAAGGTAAAAAAAACAAACTTTATCAAATGTATACTATTTGGGTCCCAGAATTCCTCGCCGCAATGCAGGGGCTGTCTTTGGGACTGCCATCCCTGTGACAGGCAGGAATATTGGAAGCCAAAACCAAAACAAATTGAATTTATTTATAAAAATGTCTAGTACAACACTTTCACTAACTCCGCCGCAATGAAAGGAGCGGATACGACCTGTATCCCCAGACTTGCGAAGCGTGCAAGCATATCGTACAAAAAAAAAAACATCGGTTTGCGAATTGAAATTTCTTAACTCCGCCGCAATGAAAGGTGCGATTGAGGCCCGCTTTCCCCAGACTTGCGGAGCCAAGGAAGATCGCCAAAGATACCAACTTATCCAACCGCAATGCAGGCGTTGTCCTAAGACTAGTCGCTCTGAGACTGGTTGGATTGGTTGGGGTCAGCAAAATGGAAAAGAAAATTGAAGAAAAAAAAATTTTAAAACATATAACAAAAAGGACAAACAAGTTCGGCAAAAAAAAACTAAATAATCCCTACAAAAAAATCTAAACCCGGAAAACAGACCCGGGACAATAAAAAATCAACTATAAAAAAAACAAAGTGCGTTTAGCACTGCCTCGCCGGATGAAATGCAAAACTTCCGGTGGACATGACGTGAAGTCTCGTGGAGCCCTTAGCTACTGACAACGAAGACCTATCCATATCACTTGATCAAAAATTCCTATCATGCCTATCAAACGCAGAAACTATCATAGAAACGAACATCCGGTTAAACCCGAATGCCATGGACAAACCTTAAAATTAAAAAAAAAAAATCCAAACAAATGAGGCCGGTTAAATTAAAATTAAAAAAAACTTAACTGGCAACTAAAAAATTTAAAATAACGACAACTTACTGAAATTTGAATAAGTTCAAAAACGCAAAAAAAACCGTTTAAATAAAAAAAGGCAACCGAAAACTAACTGAAAAACAAAACTTGAATTTAAAATTGAAAATCAAAAATAACTGAAAACCAAAAAAAATTTGAATTTAAAGGAACCGGAAACGACCGGCTACAACGGCTGAAATTAAAATCAAAAATACGGCCGAACAATAAAAAGAGGCGCCGCGGGTGTTGTTGCAGCGCCCTTTTTCAAACTACCTATAACTTCTAAATAACGTTATATGCCAGCATTCCCATTTTTATAAACAATTTTATTTATAATTCATGTTATCCAAAAAAAAATCGTTAGTTACTTAAAATCTAACCTAAGTACACACAAATGCATCGCCGCGTATAGATACGGAAAGCTGTCTTCGGCTGTGCCGAAGGCTATATACCTTTCATGAATAAGCGTCACGATTTTCACTGTTCGATCCACAGTACAGCCTGTTTCAATTTAACTATATTTACTATACACATTACACATCTTTGTTATAATTTAAAAAAACTTACAAAATAATAGGATCCGAGTTATCGGAACAATCGATTGTATGGAGGCTATATATTATACGTGTTCAATTGTACTGACTTACACTATACACATTACACATGTAGAAAGTACTAAAGGTGCAATATTTTGCGTTCCTAACTTTTTAAATGCGGAAGTATTGGCCAAAAAACCATATATCGGAACAACCGGTTGTATGGGGCTATATGTTATATTTACCCGATCTTCTTGATTTTCCTCTACACACTACATAAATTGAAAGTACTCAAGTTGCAAAATTTTATGTTCCTATCTTTTAATTGCAGAAGTTGTGGCCAAAAAACCTTATATCTGAACAATCGGTTGTATGGGGGCTATATGTTACATTTGCCCGATCTTGTTGATTTTCACTATATACACTACATAAAAAGAAAGTACTCGAGTTGCAAAATTTTACGTTCCTAACTTTTTAATTGCAGAAGTTTTGGTCAAAAAACCTTATATCTGAACAATCGGTTGTATGGGGGCTATATGTTACATTTGCCCGATCTTGTTGATTTTCACTATATACACTACATAAATAGAAAGTACTCGAGTTGCAAAATTTTACGTTCCTAACTTTTTAATTGCAGAAGTTTTGGCCAAAAATTCTTATATCTGAACAATCGGTTGTATGGGGGCTATATGTTACATTTGCCCGATCTCGTTGATTTTCACTATATACACTACATAAATAGAAAGTACTCGAGTTGCAAAATTTTACGTTCCTAACTTTTTAATTGCGGAAGTTTTGGCCAAAAAACCTTATATCTGAACAATCGGTTGTATGGGGGCTATATGTTATGCTGGTCCGATCTTGTCAGTTCCGACAAATGATTTCTATATTGCAAAATGGTGGCCACATACAAAATTTCAGCCAGATATCTCAAAAATTAAGGGACTAATTTGCGTTCAAACAGACAGACGGGCAGACGGACATGGCTAAATCAACTCAGCTTGTCATCCTGATCATTTCGGTATACTTATTGGCGGGTCCATCTCTTCTTCTTCTCATACTTACAAACATCGGACCAAAGTTATAATACCATTTCATGTTCATGAAAGGTATAAATATCGTTAAAGAAAATATAAAATGGCATTTTTTCCCTCAAACCCATTATTTGTTTACAAATTAGGTTGTTAATCTATAATATCTTTTTTTTTCTTCTTCTTTAAATTTTGCTTAATTAATTATATATTTAGTTGTTATGTTTTATGTTTTATCTTATGTATGTTTTATGTTTTATCTTATCTTTTTGTTTAGATTTATTTCATTTATTGTATTATTATAGTGGCCTTTTATTTTGTTATCTTCTTTAATTTAAAGTATTTATTTTAGTTAAAAAGAACTCATTACTTTTCTTTTCCCTTTTCCTTATTTTAATTATTTATTATTGTTATTATTATTTTTCTAAGTTCAAAACATTATTTTCCCCCTTTTTTGTTTTGTTTATATTGTATTAACTTTACATTATTTCGCTTTTATTTACCCCTTTTAATTGCGCACTATTTAATTTCTAGTATTACTAATTTATGAGTTAATAATTAATTCCTCTTATGTTTAGTTTAAATCGACCTTTTACCCTTTTTTTTGTTGAGCAGTGACATTTCGCATTGACAAGCGCCTGAGTCTGCGGTGAATTTTGCCTGCACGTTCAAACATAACACCTGGTTCTCCTTTATTGTAATGCACTCTCGCCACTGATTTTCTGTCAATGTTATATATTGGTCTCGATGCGCGTTGACTGCAATGAGATCATTGCATGGCGTGATGGCAACCGTTGAGCTTTTATTATGCTTGAAATCGGATGTGGTTTAAGTACTTCCCAGGTTTCTGGATCACATAATAAAAGTGATATTTAGAAGATAACGTGATCATCCGTACTTCCGCCCTTCACCTCCATAATCTTGTAAAGTTGTAAGAGGTTGTTTTGGTCCACTGGCAACCGTAACGATGTGGGTAGATGGTTGCGAACTCGGATTAGTTCTGCTCGAAGTTGCGATGGTGACAGTAACGTTGGACTGATTTTTCCGTGGTGCGCATCTGTCAAAGTATTGATTATTCTTGCGGCCAATGCACAGTTGAATTTGAAGAGGTCTGTTTGGTACCTGTCCGTCTGCTCCTTGCGGATCCATGATGCCACTTGCACTATTTGCGCATCCATCATATTGAACTTTTGTTTGATGTGTTGCTCCCCTTGTTTAAAGATGTTGAGCGTTGCATCAATAACTGAAGTTTGATTATTGAGTAGCTTGTATAAATGGTTGTCATTTTGTCTGAGTGTGTTGATGATCTTCGACATCTCTTCTGCACAGCTGGTGTCCAAAACACCGAACAATGAGTTGGCAATGTTTCCGATGAAGTTAACCGCGCCCCGTTTGGGTCGTGAAAGAAGGCTATTCAGTTAGTTCTGCGATGTCTGCTTCCAAGGTGTCTACTACATTTTCGCAGGCCAATTTCCGCACTAGAGTGTCGCACATCACTCTTAATTCTCTTTGTTCCATTGATGAAGCGTGTGGTTTCTTCCCAATATGGCTGCAGATCGTAGTAGGAAATTATTTTCCACTCAGAGCGTGATACTTCCATCTTGGTGATGCCTTCAAAGTGGATGCCGATCTTGGGGTCGAATTTTGTGGTTTCGTTGTCTGCCGAAAGCACAAGTGAAAGTACCAGCAGAGCTATTATCGCTCTTGTCATTGTTGACACGGACGTCATTTTTCGTCGTTTTGCCGTGGGTAGTTCCTCTGGGGACACTTCCTTACCATCCGGTTGCGGTGCCTTGATGCCAGACTTGGCTGGCTGCCTGAGGCTTGGGTTTCCGTTTCTTCATCTTTTAGCCGTGGAATTGGAGCGAGGTATCTGATTGCTCGCTTCAGCACTCCGGAAGCTGTTTTGACATCTGCCACTCTGATTATGTCATCTGGACCCTTATACGTTTTCACTATTCTTCCCAAGGGCCAATTCATCACTGGGACGTTGTCTTCCTTGAGTACCACTATGTCCCCTGGTTCTATGTTCGCCGTCTGTTTTTGCCATTTGTTCCGGTACTGTAACTCGTTGAGGTAATCCCGGGATCATCTGACATCGGTGATATCGCGCGAGAATTCAGTATCGCCTCGATTTCGATGATCAGGGTTTCGAGTTCCTCATAAGTTAAGCTGGCATTTGCTGTGCTTCTTACCAGCAGATGCTGCGCCGATTTGACTGCAGCCTCCCACAGTCCACCAAGGTGTGGCGCTCTTGGGGGGATAAAATTGAATTGGATTCCCCTTTTCCCGCATTCGTGGATGATTTTTTCTTGTGCCTCTTGGAAATGTATTACCGAGCTTGTTCTTAGCTCCTACGAAATTGGTGGCATTGTCACAGTACAGCTTTTGACAATGACTTCGCCTGCCGATGAAGCGCTTGAGGGCCGCAATGAATGCCTCGGTGGTTACGTCACTCACTAGCTCTAGGTGGACTGCCTTTGTGGTGAAGCAAACGAACACTGCTATATAAGCCTTGTGCGGCCTTTTTCCACGAAGTTTGTAATGCACTGTTACAGGGCCGCAATAATCTACACCGCTGTTTATGAAGGCAGGTTTCCCATGATCTCATTGAGTAATTCTGGCTTTGCCTTGCTGCATGTGACGCATCGATGCACTGTTGCTCGTGCCATGATTTTTCCTTTTATGGGCCAAAGTCGTTGTCGCATCATTCCCAACAGCGTTTGCGCGCCGCAGTGTTTGTTCTCCTTATGTACCATTTCGAACATCAATTTTGTAATGTTATCGTTGTATGGTAGAAGAAGTTGGTGTTTTGAGTCGTATGCCAATGATGAAGCCTCTAGCCTCCCTCCAACTCGTAGCAATCCCTTGTCATCCAAAAATGGTGCGAGGTTGGACAAGTTGTTAGGCCGCTGGAGCTCCTTATGATGTTTCAATTGCTTGATTTCTTCCTTAAAGTCTGCCGCTTGTATTTGTTTGACGACGTGCATTAGTGCTAGCTCCAGTTCTGCCGTGGTTAAGCTTCGTGATGACGGCTGTGCTGCAGTTTTGTTTTTAGCTTGCGTAATGAACCGTCGCACGTAACCGATTATGCGTTGCAGCCGGTGAAATGAGTTGCCGTGATTCACCTTGTAAACTTTCTCAGTTTCTTCTACCGATGTAACCAGTGATTTTGAGTGGTTGGCCTTTACTTCTCTATCGTTATGGTTGTTGGAGGCTGGGTTGAAATGTTTCGGCCAGACTGATTCCTTGCCATGCAAAAATAATGGTCCACAGAACCATAGTGCACACTCTTTAAATGCCAGAAGATCGGCCGTTTCAACTGATAATTTGGCGAAAGGATGCCAACATGCCAATAACATATTATCAGCTAAACACGGTCACATATGGAACTAGGTCAGCACCATATCTAGCTATGAAAATGCTTCTCGATAGGCGCTATCCTCTCAATTTCTAAACGACAGCTTTTATGTTGATGACGGCTTAGGCGGAGCATATCCGCAGCAATGTTCATACAAGAACAACTTATAAAGGTCATGAAGGAAAACGGCTTCAATCTACGAAAATGGAGCGCCAACGACGCTCAACTGCTCCAAACTATAGCACAAGGAGATCTAGAGGTTAATATGGACTTGGAGAACACAAGGGCTTCCGCCGTCAAAACATTGGGGCTCACATGGCTCCCAAAACCGGACCATTTATCTGTCAAGGTCAACATAGAAGAAGTAAAAAGAATAACAAAACGCTCGGTCACGTCAGACCTAGCAAGACTCTTCGACCCATTAGGAATACTGTCTCCAATCGTAGTAACGGCCAAAATACTCATACAAGAGCTATGGGAGCTAAAATTAGATTGGGATCAGGCGCTTCCAGCAGAGCTACGTACAAGATGGCTCACGTTCAGATCAGATCTTGAAGAGTTAAAAACACTCCAGATCTCAAGGCATATAGTTAAGGGAAGACTCCCGGAAACCATGCAACTACACATTTTCTCAGATGCATCAGAAAAGGCCTATGTTGCCGCGGCCTATATTCGCGCCTCGCTAAAAGAAGGCACCGTCATGACAAGGTTATTATGTGAAAAGTCAAGGGTAGCTCCACTGAAAAATACAAACAATACCCCGCTTGGAATTATGTGCTGCCGCATTAGGGGCCCAGTTGGCAGAAAGAATAGCAGCAGACATTCACTTTAAGGGCGCCATATATTTCTGGACCGATTCCGAGATAGTTTTGGCTTGAGTAAATTCAGACGCAGCACACAACACATTCATCGCCAATCGCATTGCAACAATCAAAGAAACAACTAGAGCAGGACAGTGGCGACATGTTCGATCAAAGGACAATCCAGCCGACATCCTGTCTATAGGAATGTCACTAAAGGCAGGTGGTTCCAGTAGTTGCTTCATGATGGATGCTACAAGAACCCGTTTGTTGTTATATCGGTTTTGCAACAGCTTCCATGCCGTTTCGTAATTTTCGGCGGTGGCTGATAGGTGGCCTATTAGCTGTTCGGCCTCCCCACTCAGGTTCGATCAAGGCAGTAGCACCAAGACCTGTGGGCAATAATGTCAGGCACTTCAACCTGGTTATTCTGGAGATGGGAGAAATGGCGATGGAAGCAGTTGCGCTTAAAAGAGTGAATCAAAGCTGGTTTGCTGGTCATACATTTCTCAAATCTTTATTCTAAATTCTTAGCTTATATACAAATTAGATCTTACAATTATGCTGACTAGTGTGTTGCTCTTGACTTCTGCAATACTAGGTCACTAGTCAGCAGTCTACCGTTCTACGTCATCAATAAGTGAAATTGCTGACCACCGTACTAGGTCGCCAGCTGTCGCAACTGCTGACACCAGCGGTTGCAATGGCTGACGCTAGCGACGGCACACTTAATGACTTGCTTGTGCTGGAATTTCATGCAATCAAATATGCCGGTGTCTGCATATTTGGACAGAAATGAACACATATTTTGAGTTAATTTGGTTTTGTGTTTTTCCGACAGGGCAGATACTAGATGTATGTATATTGGAACGATTTTTCGTCATCCCTTGTCAATTTTGGTTTTGTAACAAACCGGTTTCGACGATACGCCATCTTCAGTGTTTGATTTCGTTCTGATTTATGTCTATCTCTTGTCACGTATTTATAGTCTGGACGCTGTATCAGGAAATGTTAGTATGTGTATATATGGTTCGTGTTTATGAAAGTTTCCGAATGGGTACCTGTAAAAAGGGTTTGTTTTTACGTTAGTTAATTGGTGTGTTTAAAGGTTGTTTCTGACGCTTGTTATTAAGGTATTATTATTATCCCGTCAAATGTCTTTAGTTTGTATATTTCCATGTTTTCCAGCACAGAATAATAAACGTACAAACAAAAACCGTTTTTGACGCAATATTTGAACCGCTAAAATTAATTTACAAATAAACCGAACAGCACCGCAGGTACAATAACCAAACAGGTAACAATGGACGAGCGAACACACAGAGCCAACCAAAAGACGAAAATCACTGACAAACGAGCGTCGAAGCAACCTTTAAACACACCAATTAACAAACGTAAAAACAAACCCATTTTACAGTTACCCGTTCGGAAACATTCGTAACATACGAATCATATACACACATACTAACATTACCGGATACAGCGTCCAGTCTATAAATACGTGACAAGAGATAGACATTAATCAGATCGAAATCAAACACTGAAGATGGCGGATCGCCGAAGCCGGCTTGTTACAAAACCAAAATTGTACATATGTACATATTTTGTATCGTTATAACAGAAAGCCCGCGACTATGTTTGCCGTTTTCTCCATCACATATAGTCAAAGTATGTAGCAGGTATCTGTTGGTTTGTTATAAGCATTTAATAATATTAAATTGGTGTTCACTCCACGTAGGGACAATTGCTCATACTTATGTGTAGAAATGACGTACAAATAAGTTAAAAACAAAAAGAGAAAAGCAAGTATCAGAAGAACTCAAAATCATACCTTAAATAATTGGACTCCTATTACGGCAAACATGAACTGCAGAAGGCAAGTCACTAGGACAATATTTCCGATTGTCTTGACCGCCACTATTACACATTGAACTACATGCTATAATGCATAGTTGTAAATAGGATGAAAATAATATGATTTAGTTCATAGTGGCATATTCATATAAAAATACATACATATGTAAATTACTGGCTGAAACTTGAGTCCCCATACCTCAATATCAATAATTTGTTAAAAGAAGAATTATTTAATCGGTCGGAATCGGTGTAGACTATTTTCCATTAAATATGGGACTCGAAATAACTTATTTAATATTCCAGAAAAGAAAAATAGTCTGCACCGATGGAAAGGAAAAAACTAAGGTATAGGCGGTACATTGTCATGGGGGTACGGGGATAGCGACCCCAAGACCCCATAAAGATAAATTGGTCGAATTTTCGACCACAAGCGATACTAGTTCAAATAAATCGATGTCATAAATCCATTAGTGACGAGTTTCAATACAATCGAATTAGTTTTAAAAAAATGCACCGCCATATTTGACCCGCCATAAACCTTCTAGATGCGAAATACATCCAAAAAACCAATGCGCAAAGGGGTCAGTGTAGGCGTTTTAGTTGCACCGTTTTCAATTTCGAAACATACTTTCAGAAGTTAAACCCTTTCTGTTCATCCAAGAAGGCTATTGAATTGCAGGAATATTCGCCAATGAAAACAGAATAACAACACACAAAAATTTTTACTGCACTTAAACATGTTAAAATAAAATTAAATTTGCAAGCATCTTTTTTTTTTTTATAAAACCACCAAACTACCTTAAAAAAAATAGCAGCCTCTTTTTTTGTCAAAAGGAATACTATATTTTATATTTTCCAAAAAAAAATTTTTTTGAACCACTCTACCCTATACACTGCCGCGGTCTGATCGCGACAAAAGTCTCCTAATCTGGCATTACTTTTTCTACGCGCTTCACGCACTGGCAGAGCAAATTTTCTTTGCAATGTTTCACTCTCCTTTACCTATTCTCCTATGCTCCCCGCCCCACCACCAGTAAAAGAGATAGCAAAGAGAAGTTGATCGCGAAAATACACCGATAGGGATGTCATCGCCTTCTTCTTGTTGTGGCGCATCGAAGTGGCCGCTAAGTGATGGCAATATGTGTGTGTGGTTGTGTATCATTGGACGGGGCGACCGAGGGCACCACGGATGACGGTTTGGCGCGACCGGGTGGTCACCCACACACACGCCTATGATCATGTTGGCAGGAATATGTGCTGGCGCGTAGCCCGCAGCCTGGCTTACAGGTACTCGTCAGATTTATTCTATCTGTGAAGGCGAGAACCTCGTTCTCGGTGGTATCGTGCGCATTAAGAAATCATTAAATTTCTAAGAGAGTTAGCGTAGTGAAATAATTAAAATTTAAAAATTTGTTCCGTCTCGGTTGCTACGATAGTGCGGGAGTGTTAGGAAAATATTAGTGTATTTTCCAGCGGGAAAATAGAGTTCTTAAATATTGGTGGTGGTGTCGTGGGGGACACCGCAGAAGCTCCGAGCCGGAACACACTCCGGCTACTGTGCGAGCGGGTTCGTAACCTTTTGACTGGACCTGACCTCGGGTGCACCACAAAACGAATGTTTGTTGTTGTAGATTTGCTAAATAGTGTTGTGAACAGTCTGCAACCCCACCTTCTTCACTGGATTAGCCGGCTACTTTTTTGTATTAGATTCTTCTCGTTAGTGTTGTCACTGTGTTTTAGCTACGGGATTAGGGTCTCGGGGCTAGAGATCCCTAATTAATTAATTAAGTTTGTGATAACACTTGAAGCAATTTTCTTTTGGTTTTGCCCTGAAGTATTTGAATTTGTATTTATCGACATAAATTAGCGCAATAAGTCCTATGATTTTTCATAGCACAAAAAAAAGGGATCAAGTAAAAGTAACAGTACATATAAAGTAAATTTTGTATATTTAACAAGATAACTTATTGTTGCGTACAACAAGCGAAAAATATATGTAAATTATTTAAATATAATTTATACGTATTGTACGTAACTTTATGCATTTGTAACGATGTCCGGTGAAAATGAAGTGAAACGCAATAGTTTTGTATAAACTTTTAATTAATATTTCAGCGGGTTGATAAAACAGCAAAGATGTGCGCGAACATACCGGCCGCCTTGAACGACCGATGAAAGTTCGAAATTAAATTCAAGTTTAAGTAGAAATTCACATTTAAAATTCTTATCTAAGATGGCTAAACATTTACATCCAATTATTATCTAAGATAGCTAAATATTTACATTTCAATTACAATAAATATTAAGAGATCAATATTACGATGACGATGGTGATAATGCAGACATCTCATTTTGCGTTGGGAGCAATTTTAGTTTTGCAATAGGCCGTACTAGTGTAGCATCCGCAGTCTTCAGTCTTACTACACGTACTAACCCGTCTGCACCAGGATGACATTGAATGACACGCCCAAGTCGACATTTAGTAGGTGGGCTGTTTGGATCGTGAATGAAACCATTTCGTCTTTGTTGTAAATTTACGAAATATTCGTTTTGCCAACAAGACTAAAAATGTTGTCGCATTGCGCTTATAACTTGCCATCTTTGATGCAACCTTCCTGAGAAATTTTCAGTGTCAGGATCAGGTAGTGCCTTGATTGGCTCACCGATCAAGAAACGACCAGGAGTGAGAACGTCCAGGTCATCAGCATTAGCATAGTGCCAATATAGCGGTCGAGAATTGACACAAGCTTCTACTTCTATCAAAAGCGTGTAAAATTCTTCGCATGTTAGCCGTGCGTCACCAAGAGCACATTTCAAGTGATATTTAACTCGCTTCACCCCTGTCTCCCAATAGCCTCCCATGTTTGCCAGATACGAGGTAGCTTTTTCATCTCTCAACCAGCGACAGTATGCGGCATTTAACTCTCTTTCAGCACCAACGCAATTGGTGCCATTGTCCGAATAGACATGTTGGCAATAACCTCTTCTGTTTACGAATCTGCGAGAACCCATAACCCAAAAACGCTGCTGGAGAACGGTTTGCATGATTTGCGGACCAGCGTGAAGCGTGTTGCGATGAATGTCGAGAACTATGAGCCAATACTGAGTTTTTCGGAAGGATCATGGGGTGTTTGATATCTGTAGAGGCTGAAGCGCGTTTTATTCTCCCGCCAACACGGAGAATGCCATCAGGATCCTAAAATGGTTGAAGACGGATTAGATGACTCCGCAATGGTATTGGCTTATTTGACCTGCAATAGACAATTTCCTTCGAAAAAGCATTAAGTTGGATATACTTTACCAGAGTAATTTCAGCATGAAGAGTCTCACTGCAAGTGAGAGCGTCACTAGTGCGTTGACTGCTGGATGTTCTTAGATTTTTGGTGAAGCGTAAGGCGTAGGCCGTAACCCTCTTCAGCTTAGTGTAGGAATTATATTTTGCCAAAAGATCCCACTCTTCGGTTGCTTGAGTGAGGGCGATGCGGATTAGATAGTTCGCAATTCGGAGCTAATATTCGTCAGCTGCTCTAAATCTTCGTTTGTCTGATGTAGCCACGGATTTTCAGCTTCATATAACCAACTTGGCCCCCTCCACCAAAGATGATGCGTGAGTGGGCGCGAAGGAGTCAGTCCTCTAGATGCGCAGTCCGCTGGATTGTCCTCTGAACGGACGTGCCTCCAGCACTCAGGAGCCTTAACTTCTTGCACAGCGGCAACGCGGTTTGCTACGAAGACTGACCATCGACTTGGATGGCTTTTTAACCAGGGTATCGTTATAGTCGAGTCAGTCCACGCGTACAGCTTTTTCATGTTACCACCGAAGCTTAACTGGATCTGCTTGACTTGTTTGGCACCCAGATGGGCTGCGAACAATACCAAGCATGGGAGAGTAGTACTCTTTAAAGGCGCGACTTTTGCGCGAGCGGTTACGAAAACGACTTTAAATGACCCATCGATTAGTTGTGTTCGACAGTAGAGGCAGCGTAAGCGAGTTGCGACGCGTCCGTGAAAACGTGATATTCGGCGTTATCGTAAATTTCGCCGGTGCCGCTCCAACGATTTAGTTTGAGCGCCGTGAGTTCGAGCAACTGCTGACGGTGAGAGAGCCATTCTTTGGCGACATCGGTAGGCACTGGTTCATCCCAATCAACGTCCGCTCGCCAAATTCGCTGTAGCCAAATTTTTGATAAAATCGTGCATGGCGCGATTAATCCGAGTGGATCGAAGATTTTACTCGAATCGGAGAGGAAATCCCTTTTCGTGAGGGCTGCAGGCAGTGGTGTCAAGTTCACTGCAATCGATAAATAATCTCCAATTGTGTTCCAAATTGTACTTCAGCCAACAAGTTCGAAATTTGCTTTGAAGCGTGCGGTATGCTTTCCCTAAGCTCAATTGCAATTTTCGTTGCTCGAACCCAGCGTTAGACAACACCACAGTTATGTGACTTTACAGCTTCAGAAGTTCGTCGATCCAAACTATATTTTGTGCCATGGGTGTATCAGGTGACTCCTTGCAGAGGCCGGTTAGCAAAAATTTGTGCATTTCGTCCATCCCTATTAACACATCAATAGGACCAGGTTTAGCGTAGTGCTGATCAGCTAAAGCGAGATTTTCTATATGCGGTCAAGATGGCATCTGTACACAAACACTAGGTAGATCGTTTGTGATCTTTGATAAAATAAGCGAATTGATTGTTTAACTTGTAGCAAGAGATCGGGGCGCAACACTAAGGATGTATTTGAGCCGTTGTCGAACAACACTCGTGCGGGTTGCCAGCTACCTGCATGGTCCTGCAAGTAAACTTCTGCGGTTGCCAACAAAATGGCCTTGTCAGCTTCAGCGTGGTGAGATGCTACACAACCAAGATGCGGTGCATCAAGGTGGCGGCGTTGACAAACATTGCATGTAGATGAACTACGACACTTTGCTAAAAAGTGACCTTTGCTCAAGCAATTGAGACAAGCGTGGTGTTTCTTAACCGCCGCAAACCGGGCAGTAGCGTCTAACTTACGAAAAATTGGGCAAGCGTAAATGTTGTGTTTTTGGCATTACAATGAAGACATGATGCTGCACTCGTTCCGGTGTGAGAGTTGGAAGAAGGTACGTGCTGGTCGCCGACCGCATGGAGAACGTTTGTTGTATTTTTCGTCGCACCTTTGGGTTGGCGCGATGAAGTTGAAGTCGAAAGCGTACACGAACCTCTACAAAATTCAACCAACTCTTCGAAGGTAGGTAAATCATCTTTGACCAGCGACAACTCCCACTGTTTCCTGGTTTCGTAAGCCAGCTTTGAAATAGTATTGTGGACGAGCTAATCGTGCCAAAACTCAGTAGGCCTTCCTAAGGCGTGTAGTGAACCGACGTGTTGCATGGTTACGTTTAAAATCTGCTTAATAGCCTTACCAGTATCTCGCGGTGCTTTTTCGATCGCGAAAATAGCTTTAAAATGAGCAGCGACCATGACACGTAAAACCTAATAACGTTTGGTGAGTAAATCCCCCGCCGCACAGTAATTGGCATCACAAATCTGTAGACTACTAACCAGTTGCAGCGCCTCACCTTGGAGACAGTTACGCAAATAATGCGATTTCTGGCTATCAGACAAATTTGCGTTGTTGTGTACGAGCAACTGAAATGCGACGTGGAATGTCATCCAATTTGTGGGATCACCGCTAAAAGTCGGTAACTGCAACTTTGTTTTTTATTGTAGATTGCTGCGGTGGATCAGGCGTTCCGTTGAGGCGTCTGAAATTAGATTTGGTTGTAGTGTACCATTCTTCTGCTTGTACACGAGATTGCTCTTCAACCGATGTGTTTTCCTCACCGCACACCAACTCTACTTCTTGTTGAGCGACGGAGAATCGAAGCCACTGCTCCTCTAAAAGTTGTAGATATGTCTCTGCCGCTTCCTTATTGGCTGCTAACCCATATTTATTGCTGGTGGTAACATATCGCTTGATTGCATTCAATGCAGAATCGCGCACCTTTAATGTTGACATGGTGTCATATGCAATTTTAGGATTATGTTGCACACGTGAAAATGTCGCTATAAAATGTGTATTAAAACCCGCCCTTGTACCAGCAAAAGATTTTATTAGCTTTGGAAAATATTTTTGTGTAGGTTTATAACCTTTTTCTGCGATTTAATTCGATTAAAAATGTTGAAATGTAGTTGCAAGTCGTGCTGGAAACTATGTACGTATACGTGTATGTATCCCGGCACTGATCCGGCTCGAAGGACCAGCGTGTTGCGTACAACAAGCGAAAAATATATGTAAATTATTTTAATATAATTTATACGACCTTTGATGCAGGAACTTTATATTGTTCGCAACTTTATGCATTTGTAACCATGGCGGGTGAAAATGAAGTGAAACACAATAGTTTTGTATAAACTTTTAATTAACACTTCAGCGGGTTGATCAAACAGCAAAAATACATGTGGTAATTATCAAAAGTAAAGTTGTAATGACATTTCATTTTGTTATCCATTTTCCTTCATTACATTCATCCTTATTGGAAAAATGGAGTTGCCAGATGGGCGCGAGTTTATGAGTTGTAGATAAAATATAAATATTATTAATAGATTTATACAAGGGCGTACGCAGGGAGAGGGGACGTTGCTCCAACCTTACCGAATGAAACTGAACTTCAAAAAGTCGACAAAAAGAAATTTTTAAAATGACTATAACACCAGAGATATCGAAGTTTTTATTAGTTTTAAATGACCAATTATTAATTGGTATGTTTTCATGCGATGCATAAGTTTAACAGCCAAATTCAAATGATCGTGGATTGGCTTAATAACTTCGAATGACAAATGAAGCGTACAATGCATAAACCGGTCAAGTCCACTTTTTGCCCAAAATGAGTTAGGCGGCCGCCGTGGTGTAGCGGTTAAGTGTTCGGCCTTCTACACCAAGTCGTGGTGGATCAATGCCCGGTAAAAGCAACATCAAAAATTGTTTAGGAAAGGAATTTTTCTAAACGGGGTCGCCCCTCGGCAGTAGTTTGGCAAATTCTCCGGTCGTATTTCTGCCATGAGAAGCTTCTCAGCAAAAACTCATTTGCTTTGCAAGTGCCGTTCGGAGTCGGCAAATAACTGTAGGTCCTGCCAACTTGTAGGAAAATTCAAAAAGCAACACACCACAAGTTGTTATTAATAGTGGCTAACACCTTAAGCCTTTTGAAAAAATGTTTAGAAAATGTAAGAAACATTTTAAATGGGAGCCATGACAAAATCCCAAGTGTCAAAATCCCAAGTAAAACAAGTAAGGAAAGCTGTGTTCGGCTGTGCCGAAGGCTATATACCTTTCACAATTTTCACGATTTTTTTTCTTCAAATATCACAAAAACTGGGGGACTAGTTTGCCTCCAAACAGACAGACAGACAGACGGACTTACGGACAGGACTAAATCAACTCATCTCGTCATCCTGATCATTTCGGTATGCTTATTGATAGGTCAATCTTCTTCTTCTCACACTTACAAACATTGGACCAAAATTATAATACCATTGTATCTTCATGAAAGGTAGGTTAGGTTCAAGTGGCTGCCGCAGAGGCACACCTAAGCCAGTAATAAAAGGCCCGTTGTGATACCACCAACACTAGGAAAGTCAGTTCGAGACCCCGCCATATGGAAAATCCCTGTATTATCGGGATTCTCCACGTAGCAGAATCTCGGGACTGACGCTCCTAAACCGACACCGTTACTCCTCCTCGAACCATTTAGATGACTTGATGAAGGCCATCAAGTCCTTTATATCCAGCTCCGTGACCTGGCGTATGCTTATCAGGAAGGGACCCCCAAAAAACGTATTCTCGCGCTTCAGAGTTAAACTAGTAAGAGCCAAGGGATTTGATGACCGCTTGGCTGTCGCTGAGAATAACAATATCCTGTCCGAAAGTGTATTGACCTATGCAAGCAGCGGCATCCATGATTGCTGAGACGTCAGCCTGGAAGACACTGCAGTGATCAGGTAGTCTGAAGGAGAGCTTAAGGTTCAGATCCTTTGAATAAAGCCCTCCTCCAACTCTGCCGTCTAACTTCGAGCCGTCGGTATAAATGGAAGTACCGCCATGAGTAGCGGGACTCCGTTCAGTCCTCTCCTATTCTTCCCTGCTCGGAATGTTTATTTTAAAACAGCTATCTCAGATTGTTGTGGTCACACAACGATATGTGCTCAGATTGAGAGTGCAATACACGCTTTCTTCTGGCGCTGAAGAACTATCTTCTTCCAGGTTAGTTTCCTATCCAGAACTTTGTCTAGGAACTTGGCTTTGGTAGGTGGTGGTATCTTATAACGGTTGGTGAAAATAACAATTTCGACCTTTCCCATGAGGAAACCTCTCGCAGTGGTACTTGCATAAAGTCGCACAGGGTTTGTGAGAATTTACCCCTATATACAATCATATGCATATACCACTACCTTCTCCCCCTCGAGAGAACACCACCCTGACGCATTCCCCTTGTGACATAGCGTGATAGATCAACCGAGCACAGTTGTGAAACTATTCTTCTACCCTTTAGTAGTTGATCAATAAATCCAATAAGACACCTGCCAATGCCCAGGTTTTTTCAAGTGGTGTTAATAGCATCCGGGCTTATGTTGTTGAAGTCTCCTTCAGTGTCTAGGAAGGCCACGAGATAGTAATCCTTTTCATACAGCGATTTTTCAATAACAGAAACTAGGCTGTGAAGTGTAGTCCGTAGGCTCGCAATGGGACGCCTTCCCCGCCTTAGGAGTAAACACTACCATGACACTCCTCCAGGAGCACGGAGTGTAACTGAGAGCCAGGTATGCTGTTAAAAGAAATACCTACCATTTGGCTGATGTCTACAACGTGTTTATGAGTTGTGCGGGAATAATCCCGTCTGGCCCGGCAGCCTTAAACGGTTCGAAGCTTTTAATTGCACACCTAACCATTTCATCCGTAATGGGTATGTTTACATCCAGGTTTTCTGTAGGTGCCAAGGGTTCCTCACGCATGTTCCTTGGAAAGTGCGTATTCAAGAGCAGCTCTAAGGTTACCCCCTTCGTGCTGGTCCAGTATCCGCCAGGTTTGCGCAAATAGCTTATGGCTGTTTAAGATTTTGAGAGCACTCGTCTAAGTCTCGCTTTATCGTCGACATTTTCGACCCCAGTACAGAAATTTCTCCAGGATACCCTCTTGGCCTGCCTCAGAGCTTTTCTGTAGGCCCTAAGTTTACCTTTATATTCGAGCCATTGAGTCTCCTTTGGAGAGGATTGTCCTGCGAAAATGCGGCTTGTCCTCCGAAAAATTTGTGTTCTCCTTTTTGAAGATTTTGTCCTCCTTGTCCTCCTTTTTTGACGACTTTATACTTCTTCTTACAACCTTTATATTAAGTCGCTTTCTTGTTTGCACCACAATTTTCATACGAATTTGTGGAATCTTGTAAGTGTTTTTAGGTAAGTTCCCGTTGAGGTAGAGACTTGAAACTTGGAACATAGTTCATAACTCCGTGACAAAGCAATGTGAATGAAAAAAGTATCCGCTAGGTGGTGAAATTGAGATTCTTGCGATCGACTTTTGATTAACTTCCTGGCAACCTAGAGACTTGAAACTTAGCATGTATTCCGGGCACGGTGACTACAATTTGTCGGTATAATTGAAAATCTTTGAAATACAGGGGAAATCTTGCGATCGATTTTTAGCAACTTCCCGGTAAGTTATTGACTTGAAAGCCTCGGATGAGAACCACCTTTAATGTTGACGACCCGGCAAAACGAATTTTGGACCACGAGAAGGATATTAGGGCATAAACGTGGAATGTCCGGGCCCTTTCTAGGAAGCGTACAGCTGCCCGTCTGGTTGATGTCCTCGTGAACGCAAAGGATGACATCACCGCCCTGCAGGAAATGCGATGGACGGGGCAAGGAAAGACGACCATCGGTTCTTGTGACGTATACTACAGTGGCCAGACACGCGGCAAAGCACGTGGTGTAGGATTTGTGGTGGGAAAGAGACTTCGCCGCCAAGTACTAGCGTTCACTCCTGCAGACGAGCGTCTCGCCGCGATCCGCATCAAGGCGAGCTTTTTCAACATAACATTTATCTGGGCCTATGCGCCGAATGAGGAGAAGGACGACGCAGAGAAGACTCCTTCTACGATAAACTTCAACAGACCTATGATCGCTGCCCCCAGCATGATATCAAAATCGTGCTCGGCGACTTTAATTCCAAGGTAGGCAAGGAAGGAGTCTTTGGTCCTACAGTTGGAAAATTCAGTCTCCACGATATAACATCCCCCAACGGCACTAGGTTGATTGACTTCGCCGCTGCTCGCAATATGGTCATCAGTAGTACCAGGTTCCAGCATAAGCGAATACACCAACCCACATGGCTGTCCCCTGATCAAAGAACAAAAAACCAGATTGATCATGTCATGATCGACGGCAGACAAAGCTTCACCGTTCTAGCCGTGCGTACCCTACGCGGTCCCAATATCGACTCGGACCATTATCCGGTTGCGGCCAAGATACGCCTCTGTGCAGCGAAGAAAGTGCCACAGTAACGGAAGGAAAGTTTGACGTCGAGACACAGACAGCTGTGAATTTCTCCACTCGACTCTCACACCTGCTATCGGAGAGCAATCCTCGACCTAACGATGTAACCGAGCAATGGAAGCATATCTCTCACTCATTACGTACCGCCGCTGAGGCTACTATAGGGTTTCAGCGAGCCCGCAAGAACAACTGGTACGATGAGGAATGCAGCACAGCCTCGGACAAAGCACAGAGAGAGACGTTGCGAACGGGCGCAACCCGCAGTGTTTGGCAACGCTATCGTGAGGCGAAGAAGGAAGAGAGACGCCTTTTCAGAAAAAGAAACGTGAAGCCGAAAGGCGTGAGTGTGATGCCCGAAAATTCTATGAAAAGATCCGGCGGATGACGGAAGCTTTAAAGACCGGGGCAAGTTCCTGTAAGGACAATAATGGCGACCTGGTAACTGACGTACAGAATGTACTTAAATTATGGAGGGAGCACTTCTCTTCCCTGCTAAATTGCGAGGGAGACGTTGAGCCCGATACCGCAATCCCTGATGATGGAAAGGTTGTCCCACCACCTGACTATGAAGAAGTGAGGATAGCTATATACCGGCTCAAAAACAACAAAGCGCCTGGAAAAGACGGACTACCCGCTGAGCTGTTCAAACACGGAGGCGAAGAGCTGGTAAAAAGCATGCATCAGCTCTTATGCAGAATATCGTCAGACAACTGCATGCCTGCAGTTTGGAATTTAAGTGTGCTCTGCCCAATCCACAAGAAAGGCGATCCCGCTAACCGCAACAACTACCGCGGAACCAGTCTTCTTAAAGACTGAAGCCCATCGTAGACAAACTGAATGGACGTTATCAGTGTGGCTTTAGACCTTGTAAGTCTACCATCGGCCAGACTTTCACGATACGCCAAATCTTAGAGAAGACCCATGATAAAAGAATCGATACACACCCTCTCTGTGTATTTTTTAAAGCCGCTTTTGACAGCGCAAAAAGGAGTTGCCTGTATACCGCCATGTCTGCATTTGACTTCCCTGCAAAGCTTATACGGCTTTGCCAAATGACGCTGAGCAATACCAACAGCTTCGTCAGAATCGGGAAGGACCTTTCAGAGCCATTAGAAACCAAACAAGGGGATCAGAGAGGGCGACTCTCTTTTGTGCGATTTCTTCAACGTGATGCTGGGGAAGATAATTCGAGCAGCAGACATAAACCGCATTGGCACAATCTTCTACAAGAGCGTGCAATTGCTGGCGTATGCTGATGATATTGATATCATTGGCCTTAACAACCGCGCCGTAAGCGCTGCCTTCTCTGGGCTGGATAAAGAAGCGAAAAAAGTGGGTCTTGCGGTGAACAAGGACAAGACGAAGTATCTGCTGTCATCAAAGTAAGAATCGGCGCACCTGCGCCTAAGTAGCCAAGTCACCGTTGATGGCTACAAGTTTGAAACGATGAGAGACTTCGTCTATTCGTCTAGAAATCCAACGGGGAAAGAAAGGTTGAGCTCTAGTATGCTATTGAATTTCTCCCAATCAGTTTTCCTAGGGTTGTTCTTAGGTTGGTTACTTCCCACCTCGGCCCCTACAACAGACTCCGCGAATGACACTTTAGTTATTTTAGGTATTGCACCAGTACTATCAGGTGTGGTTGTAGAAACCGAGGCTGACGAAGTCTCAGTAATCGAAGTCCACTCTGGTCTGAAAATGAGAATGCCGGCATGTTCCTCTGACGACCAGCAGAAACACTAGAAGACTTATTCTCTACCACTTTAGTGACCTCCTGAACAAACATTTGAACAGAACTTTGAGGAAGACTTGGAAACAAATTATCTTTCTCATTGGTATTTTTATTGTTACTGTTGTTACGCTTGTTACCGTTTGGGTGGTTCTAAAATCGAGTATCCAAAGCCCTGAATCTTTCAAAAAGATCACGGAAACCCACGAATATGTTGCTGAACTTCTTTTGGGTTTGTCTCATGAAGGCACGGATTTCATTTTCAACAGTGCGGCAATCATGACAGCTCCAAGTGAGTCCGACTTTGCTCGATATTAAGTCCACGACTCGACCACCCAGATTTGTGAACGTGAGCCATGTTTTCACAAAGCCAACAACAGACATAAACTTCGGCTTGCGATATCTTTTTCTGGCTAGGACACTTTTTGTAACAGCAGTCCAACATAGTAAAAAAACAAAGAACTCTTTAGAGCTGAAAACAGCTGAGTGATTAAACAGCGAAGCAGTGAACGCAAAAGAAATATGCAAAAAGCGCCTAATGACTTGCAATTAGCAAATACCAACAAATTAACGTGTTGAACTATTATTGTTACACAAACAGAATGATTGAACCGCACGAAAATCCACAAATATTCGTAAAATTCACTGTTATTGTATATGGGTCGTTCCATATAATTTTTACAACGAAAAAATAGATTGTCCTGAAACATTTTTTTTTATAAACTGGATGCAATATAAATCGATACGTATTTTTTTATTTTCGCATATTATGCGAAATTTGCGAGTAATAATTTTTTAAAGTTTTGATATACGAAAAAATACGACAATTTTAAGTTCCTTCAAATCATTGTAGTTTCTAAACGAATTCGTATAAAAAAGTGAAACTTACAGGTTTTGTTAATAATAGTTTGTACTCTTTAAGTACACAAAAGCAAAAAAAAATAAATTTTTTTTTTCATACAATTTTTTTTTTTAGTTTTTATACATAAATATGTAGCGTACGCAAGAAAAAGCAGCATAATTTATTAATATATTGCTTTATTATTTAGCGTACTACAAAACTAACAAACTAGTATTTTATTCATTTAATAAATGTGTATACTTAATCACGCGTCCGCCTCGTGCCGTTGTCGCAAAGAGAGAGAGAGCTTAACCATCGCATGAGCTCAAAACTGGTTTCTTTTGACTTTAGCACAATTTCACCTCATCGACAACAGCTGGTTTCGATGGTTGCCACAGTATCCTCCCCAAGTGGGTTGGAGTTATTCTCCAAGCTACTGATTTTGTTGTTTGCATTTACGTGCTAGTGGCTTGCGTTGTTGTTGATTGATTTTATTGTTTTGTTCCGCTGCTTTGTTTACTTTGATATTTTGTTCAGGATCGGTTGTTTTTTCGATAAATGCGGGCTTGAGCCGCTCGGTGGAAATTGTAGCCGACCGCCCATCTAAGTTTACTCTGAACAGATAGTTGCTAATTCGTTCGAGAACCTCGTATGGACCTCTATATGGTGGGTCTAGTGGTTTTTTTGTTTCGTCTACTTTAACAAAAACATGCGAACATGTGCCAAGCATATTATGTGTGATGTACGTATTTTGCTATGATGAGCAGATCGAACTGATCGGACCGATCGCATGAACGTCCGAAAGCTCTCAGCAAAGTTGTGTGCTGGGGGTCCTTCTTCATTATCAACGAAGTATTCTCCTGGTAGACGAAGTGTTGTACCATGTAGCATCTCGGCCGCACTGGCTTTGATATCTTCTTTCAAACAGGTTCTTAGACCGAGGAGTACGGCTGGTAGCGTATTAACCCAGTGTGGTGTCGCATAGCACATGATTGCAGATTTGAGTGATCTATGCCACCTTTCTACCATGCCGTTTGAAGCAGGGTGGTACGCCGTAGTTCTTATTCTGTTGCAGCCGATAAGTTGCGAAAACGCTGTTAAGAATTTTGATTCGAATTGCGTTCCTCTGTGCTTGTAATGGTTGCCGGTGCTCCGAATCGACTGACCCATCCACTAAAAAACGCATTTGTTACAGTTTGGGCATGTATATTCTTGAGTGGTATTGCCTTCGGCCACCGTGAAAAGCGGTCGATGATCGTTAAACAATACCTGTACTGTACCTGAACGTGTTTGAATCGTTCGCTTGTGATGTCAATATGTTGCGGTGGGTTCTTAACATGCCGACTTACTTTGCATCGCTGACAGCTTAAGCAAAATCTTGTCCACTGAGCCGCATCTCGTTTCATGTGAGGGCAAACAAAGCTTTGTTGTATAAGCCTTTGGGTGGCGCGTGTATGCGGGTGTGAAACGTTATGTAGTTGGTCGTAAATTTTCCGTCGTAGCTTGGAAGGTACATAAGGTCGTAACCTTCCAGTGGATGTATCACAAAATATTTTAGTACCGTCGTTATTAACGTCGAACTGCTGAAGCTTTAGTGAGGTGGTAGATGATTTAAGGAGGTGTTGAAGCTCTTCGTCTGTTGTTTGTCGTTCGGCGATCTCTTTTGTGGATATACTCACTGGTAGGCAGATTGAATTTACTCTGGAGAAGGTGTCAGCGACGATGTTTTCTTTTCCTTGTACATACGTTATTTGCGTCGTAAATTGACTAATGAATTGCAGCTGGCGTTGCTGGTGTGCTGACGCTTTGTGTGAGCTTTGTGAAAATGCAAATGTGAGCGGTCGGTGATCGGTTATAATTGTAACATCTCTGCCCTCAATTAGGTGTCTGAACAACTGAATACCTTTAAAAATAGCTAGCAACTCGCGATCGTATGTGCTGTAATTTTTTTCGGTTTTATTGAGAATCTTTGACATTTTTGTAATTTTATCGAAAGCCCATGCTGTTTTAAACGCCCCAAAACTGTGTTCAAGTGCTGTTTGTGCTCTTATATGGATGAAGAGGCGATTAAAATGTCGTTAATATAGACGTGACAATAATCGAGATCTCGAAAAATGGAGTCCATAAGGCGCTGAACGGTCTGAGCGGCGTTGCACAACCTGAAGGTCATTACATTAAATTAAAAAAGTCCGAAAGGCGTTACAACAGCGGTCTTAGGTCGGTCCTCAGGTGTGACCGGAATCTGATAATATGCGCGGTCAAGGTCAAGTGTGGTGAACACCGAGCAACCGTGCAGAAATAATGTGAAATCCCGTAGATATGGTATAGGGTAGCGGCGGGTATTGTGACTTTGTCAATTCGCCTGTAGTCTCCACACGCCCGCCATCTACCGTCTTTTTTTTACTAAATGGAGTGGGCTTGCCCATTCGCTGTCTGATGGTGTACAAATGCCTTCCTGCAACATCTGGTTAAATTATTTCTTTGCTGCGGCCAATTTTTCACCGGCTAGTCTTCGGGCACGCTCTGCCACGGGTGTGCCGTGTGTGTTTATGTAATGATTAATTTTGTGTACAGGCACTTCTTGTTTGGCGCGTTTTGTGACCACATCGAACTTTTTTACGATATGATGCACAGGGTTATATAACGAAATTGAAGATACTTCGGATACAGACGTTGGTGTTCCGCAGTGTTTGAGTATTGGTGGTACCAGCGTTTCGTGAATCAGCTCCTTTACGTGGGTGCTTGTATCCAGTGCGTTATAGGTCACTAGCTTTCGGTTTCGGAGGTCAACTAGTAGCCCATTATGTTTGAGAAAGTCTGCGCCGAGAATCGGGTGTGCGATGTTAGCCACTGTAAACTCCCAACTAAATGTACGACCGAGTCCAATGTCAATTGTTATGGTTTTGGACCCATGAGTGGGTATCGTCGAACCGTTTGCTGCAAACAGTGATAGTTTCGTGTTTGTCGCCCTAGGTATAAAATTTCGAAGCCCTTTTCGTGGTAAAACAGATATGTCCGCACCAGTGTCTACCAGGAAAGTGATGTTGTTTTTAATGTCTGTGATTTGCAGGCGAAATTTGAAGGGACCTTCAGCGGTGCCTACCAAGATTACTGAAGGTCTATCTGTTTCCCGGATTTTTGGTAGCCTTTTTAAATTGGCATGGTTGGCGGCATTTTCGTGCTTGGCTGCCAAATCGAAGGTGGTAGTAACAGTACTTACTGTCGGATGAGGTTTTTCCCGCGCTTTTAGAATTGTCTGTTTTTCGTGAAAGCGCTTGTATTTTTGCTCCAATTTCTTCGAAACAATTCTGATTTGTGGTTGTTTCGCATTGGTTTGTCGGCATTTCACTGACACCATTTTGAAGGGACATGATACTACCTTGAGCATCGAAGATTTTATCTGCCTGCAAAGATAATGCGGTTAGATCTGGCGCTGCGCTGATTGCTAAAACGCAGCGGATGTTCGAGGGCAGCCGTTCTAAGAAAATAGTGCGTAATATTTCGTCTGGTATTTTACGAGAGCAAAGATTTCTAAGGCGTTGTAGGTAGCGCGAGGCTTCCCGTCGATGTACTCTAGCCCTTGCAAAAGTCTTCGAAGTTTCGTGTCTTCTGAGTCGTCAAAAGTGCTGGTCAGCCTGCTTTTGAGAGCGGTGTATTTGTCCTCCTCGGGCAGCGCCGTCTCATCCAAGTGAACGAGGACGTGTCTATATTTCAACGCGTCTGAACGAATTTGGGCGATTTCGAGGGCAGCCTCCACTTGAGCTAACCAGAGAATGCAGTTATCCTTCCAAAACGGTGGAAGTTTGACTACGCGTGCAGACATTATTTGATTCGGGCCAGCAGTGGGTGGAGGGCCAGGTACCAAGTTTGGTCGCTGCTGCTCCTCGTTTTTCGACATTTTAAGGTTAGATTTACTACTCAAGTGAGTTACCAATTGGAGAACTGTTTCCACTGTTTTTTTTTCTTTTTTTTGGCCCGGCTTTCTTCGATATCCGACACCCTGGTGAATGCAGCCATCTTTCGTTGGCTTGACGGAGTGTATGCTCCTTCAGCATTAGTTTGCATGTGGAAAACGGCATACCTAAGCGATCTTTATCCTGAAGAACCTGCTTGGTCGTGCCCTGCCTGCAAGCTCGTCGGCCTTACAGTTTCCCTCAATGTTCCTATGTCCCGGTACCCATATGAGGTTTACGCGGTTCTGTTGGGCCATCTCCTGAAGAGATCGACGACAGCTGAGCGTCAGTTCAGAGTTGAACGTGTATGAGCCAAGGGATTTGATGGCCGCTTGGCTATCGCTAAAAATAGCGATATCTTCTCCGATAATACGTTTGCTTAACCAGGCCGCGGCGTCCAGGATTGCCGAGACTTCCGCCTGGAAGACGCTACAATGATCAGGTAGTCTGAAGGAGAGCTCAAGGTCCAAATCCCTTGAATAAACCCCTCCTCCAACTCTGCCGTCCAACTTCGAGCCGTCGGTGTATATGGAAGTGCCAACATTTGTTTCGGGACACCAATCCGTCCTCTCCCAGTCTTCTCTGCTGGGAATGTTTATTTTGAAACAGCTATCCCCGACTGTAGTGGTCGCACAACGATCTGTGCTTAGAGGGAGAAAGCTGCAAGATTCCAGAATACTGGAGTGTCCAATAGTACCCGCACCCCAACTGGAGGATTCCCTTAGGCGCAGAGCTGATGCCCCCGCTGACCGAAACCCTTCCAGATCAAGTGGCAAAATGCCCAGAATGACCTGGAGGGCTTCGTTGGATTTGTCCTTAGCGCACCGCTTATACAGATCATATTGGATCTATGGACTTTCCGCAACAGATTCAGGTATGTTACCTTGCTCAGCGCCGGCCACCATACGACGACTCCATACAGCATGATTGGGCGAATGATGGCCGTGTAGATCCAACTGCATACTCTAGGGCTGAGCCCCTATTTTTTGCCAATGGCTCTTTTGCATGTGTAAAGAGCGATGCAAGCTTTCTTCTGGCGCCGAAGAACATTCGAGCGGTTAATGGTTCAAGTTTTTATTTTTTCAATATATAAATATTTCTTATCTCGACTTTTTTAAAATTTTTATATATGTGATCTCTATTTTCGAGAAAAAAAATTGCTGCGAATATTTTTAGTTGACGGAAAGCCATATGAAATAATAATTTTAGGTCATAAATATGCATACATACCACCGATGATGATATAAGATCAAAGTTGCGAAATTTTTTCAAACACAGTAGTCTATTTATCGGACTTCGGTAGATTACTTCTATATTCAAGTGGTTAGCGGTTGTCTTAAATTTTACTGATGGCAACAACTGATTTCTATTCATATGTACATATGTATTAACTTTTAAAAGGGCAGATTTGCAACCCGAGCCCCAAACAAGTCTAGACCAAATTGAATAGAAAAATCAATATATATTTTTTCTTTAAATCAAATAAAAAATCCATATAAAGTGTTTTAAATATTGCTAAATTATGGCTAGATAAAGCAGTAGAGCAGTGGTTAGCGCATCGGATAGCGAGCGAACTGTTGTTGGTTCGAGAACAGCTCCGGGCTACAATTTTTTTTTCATTGAAAATAGTCTTTTTTTTTTAAACATCTTTAGGTATATAAATATTTCTAATCTTGATTTTTTATAAGCTCATTAAATTTTCATAAGACATATTTTTATGTTTGTAATACTTTTTTCGGAAAAAAACTTACTGCGAATATTTTTAGATAACGGTCAGCCATATGAAATAATAATTTTAGGTCATAAATATACATACATACCACCCATTATAGAAATGAGATAACCGCTTATACAATTTGGGTTTTTGGTAAGTTTTTACAAAAATTAAAATTTTTTTAAACATACCCTCATATTCATAAAAAATAAAATTGCTAAAAGCTTTTTAAAATGAAATTTTCATACAAATTTTGAATAATAAGAGCTTAATAAACCTTTTGTATTTTTTTACGAATAAGGGGGATAGTGTTCTGTTTATCGGACTTCGGTAGATTATTTCTATAAATTTTGGAATATAAAAATCGATAATTTTTTCACAGGACCTTAAATTTTGTACTAAACGAAGTGGTTAAAATTCAACTAAAATATTACTAAAGACAATACCACATTTCTATTCGTCCAGATTTACAACCCGAACACCAAACAAGTCTAGACAAAATTTGACCACTTTTGAATAAAATAAAAAAAAATCAATATAAAATGTCTTTTTCTAAGTTATGGTTAATGAAAAAAGCTAGAAAAACCACAAACTGTTTTTGCAAAAGGCTACATTTTTCCCGGTTTCACCACTTTTGAATTATTTTTTTTTTAATCAATATACCTACATTTTTTTTTTTCAAAAATCAAACAAAAAATCAATATAAAATCTCTTTTTAAATATTTCTCAGTTATGGTCAAGGAAAAAAGCTAGAAAACCCTCAAACTGTTTTTGCATAAGGCTAGATTTTGCGAGGTTTAACCACTTTGGAATAACTTTTTTTTAAATCATCATACCCACATTTTTTTCAAAAATCAAATCAAAAATCGATATGAAATATCTTTTTAAATATTTCTAAGTTACGCTTAAGCAAAAGGGCTAGAAAATCTTCAAAGGCTACGTTTTGCGCGGTTTCACCACTTTTGAATATTTTTTTTTTTTTTAGATCAAGATACGTACAATTTTTTTCAAAAATCAAATCAAAAGTCGATATGAAATGTCTTTTTAAATATTTTTAAGTTATCTAATCTAATCTTGGCTTGCGTCATAATCACGCTTAACCGCCTAGGCGATTTTGGCCGTTTCGTATCAAAGCACGCCAGTCATTACTTTTAGCGATAACTGACGCCAATTGGAAACCCCAAGGGAGTTCAAGTCATCCTCCACATGTTGTTTCCATCTCAGTCGAGGTCTCCCCCTTCCTCTGCTGCCGGGTGTCGATGGGAAAACTTTCTGTGCTGGTGCTTCTTTGTCCATTCGCATAACATGACCCAGCCAGCGGAGCCTTTGGGCTTTAATCCGCTGAACTATGGTCAGGTCTGCGTAAAGCTCGTACAGCTCATCGTTAAATTTCCTTCGATACTCGCCGTTGGCATCACAGGAAGGACCATAAATCTTCCGGAGAACTTTTCTCTCAAATATTCCAAGGGCCATATCATCTTCTCTTGACACTGTCCATGATTCAGAGCCGTACATCAGGACTGGTATGATGAGAGACTTATAGAGCGTGATCTTTGTTTGTCGAGAGAGGACTCTACTTCTCAATTGCCTACTTAGTCCAAAGTAACACTTGTTGGCAAGGGTGATTCTCCGTTGGATTTCTAGACTGATATTATTTTCGGTGTTAATACTGGTTCCCAAATAGACGAAGTCTCTCACCGTTTCAAACCTGTAGCTATCAACGGTGACTTGGCTGCCAAGGCGCAGGTGCGCCGATTCTTTCTTTGATGAGAGCAGATACTTCGTCTTGTCCTCGTTCACCGCAAGACCCACTTTTTTCGCTTCCTTATCCAACCCAGAGAAAGCAGCGCTTAAGGCGCGGCTGTTAAGGCCAATGATATCAATATCATCGGCATACGCCAGCAATTGCACGCTCTTGTAAAAGATTGTGCCATTGCGGTTTAGCTCTGCTGCTCGAATTATCTTCTCCAGCATCAGGTTAAAGAAATCGCACGAAAGGGAGTCACCCTGTCTGAAACCTCGTTTGGTTTCAAATGGCTCAGAGAGGTCCTTCCCGATTCTGACGGAGCTGTTGGTTTTGCTCAACGTCATTTGGCAAAGCCGTATAAGCTTTGAAGGGAAGTTAAATTCAGACATGGCGGCATACAGGCAACTCCGTTTTGCGCTGTCAAAAGCGGCTTTAAAATCGACAAAGTGATGGTGAGTGTCGATTCTTTTATCATGGGTCTTCTCCAGGGTTTGGCGTATCGTGAAAATCTGGTCGATGGTAAACTTACCAGTACCCATACTAAATAAGCATAAATTTTTATAAAATGCATATGGTGTTGTTGGTTTTTTAATCAATATCAAAAATCAAATAAAAAATCAATATAAAATGTCTTTTTAAATATTTCTAAGTTATGTTTAAGGAAAAAAGCTAGAAAACACTCAAACTGTTTTTGCATAAGGCTAGATTTTGCGAGGTTTAACCACTTTTGGATAACTTTTTTTTAAATCAACATACCCACATTTTTTTTTTTTCAAAAATCAAATCAAAAATCAATATAAAATGTCTTTTTAAATATTTCTAAGTTATGTTTAAGGAAAAAAGCTCGAAAATCCTCAAAGGCTACATTTTTCCCGGTTTCACCACTTTTGAATATTTTTTTTTAAATCAATATACCTACAATTTTTTTTAAAATCAAATCAAAACTCAATATAAAATGTCTTTTTAAATATTTCTAGGTTATGGTTGAGGAAAACAGCTTAAAAACCCTCAAACTGCTTTTGCATAAGGCTAGATTTTGCCCGGTTTAACCACTTTTGGCTAAGGAAAAAAACTAGAAAATCCTCAAACTATTTTTGCAAAGGCTACATTTTGCCCGGTTTCACCACTTTTGCAAAAGGCTAGATTTTGGCCGATTTTACCAATTTGAATACATTTTTTTTAATCAATATACCTACATTTTTTTTTTAAATCAAATCAAAAATCAATTCAAAATGTCTTCTAAATATTGCTAAGTTATGGATAAAGAAAAAAGCTAGAAAAACCTTTAACGGTTTTTGTAAAAGCCTAGATTTGCCCTAACCAGCATTTGTAATTTACCAACACTAAAAAGATGAATAGAAGCCATGTATAATAAATTTCTATAAATAGAACTCATATTTCTAAAAATGAATTTCATTCTTTCACTCAATAAGCTCCTCCTATTATTAGAGAAATTATTTTCACTCCCTCGCTCATTGAGTACTTGGGTCCATTATCTATTATATTAATAGGCTAACAAATTTTTCCTCTAAAGAAGTGCATAAGCATTTAAATTTTAAGCAATACTGCTTCATTTATCTGTAATAAGCGAATTAAAATTTCTCATGCCACTTGAATTGGTTATCTGACAATCAATTTGTACATAAAGCGATAGCCCAGTGGGAAGCGTCGGGGGTGGTGGTCGAGTGGTTAATGGTTTAAGTACAGCTATCGGGCAATTTTTATTTTTATTTTTTGTCATTTAAAATTATTTTTATTTTTTTCAATATATAAATATTTCTTATCTTGACTTTTTTAAAATTTTTATGTTTGTGATCTCTATTTTCGAGAAAAAAATTGCTGCGAATATTTTTAGTAGACGGAGAGCCATATGAAATAATAGATAATTTTAAGTCATAAATATGCATACATACCGCCCATTATTCAATTTGGGTTTTTTTTGTCTAATTTTTGATGATATAAGATCGAAGTTGCAAAATTTTTTCAAACACAGTAGTCTATTTATCGGACTTCGGTAGATTACTTCTATAAATTTTAGTGATTTCTACCGTTTGAGACGAAGTTGCTGATAGACTACCTATTTAAAATATAAAAATCGACGACATATTTAATATGTACTTAAATTTTGAACTAAATCAAGTGGTTAGCGGTTGTCAGCTCCATCACGTTGGAACCCGCTTTGAAAAAATTCAAATTTTTTTGCACTTTCGTCAACTACAAACAACGAGATTGATTGTAGTGAAACTCATTTTTTTGTAGTTCTTATAGTTACTCCGAAAATATAATACATTGTGCGGAAGCCAAGCAAACTAAGTAAATTTGAGTTTTTTTTGTTAAAATATGTTTTAAATCGTTTGTAGTTTTTTATCCGAAAAAAAAAAAAATTTTTTTTTTGCTCCAAAGGCTTTGAAAAAACTCAAACTTTTTTTGCATTTTTGTGAACTACAAACGATGAGATTGATTGTAGTGAAATTCATTTTTTTTTTGCTCTAAAGGTTTCGGAGATATCGCCTAAAGTATCTCACTCTGGAACCCGCTTTGAAAAAATTCAAACTTTTTTTGCATTTTTGTGAACTGTAAACGATGAGATTGATTGTAGTGAAATTCCTTTTTTTTTGCACCTCAGGTTTCGGAGTAATCGAAAACGCATGTCAAAAAAAGGCAGAATTCAGCAATTTGAAAGCACTAAAAGTACTTTTCCTACAACTACAAACGATAAAATTGATTGTAGTGAAATTTTCTTTTTTGTAGGTTTTATAGTTACTCCGAAAATACAATATATTGTGCAGAAACCAAGCAAATAAAGTAAATTTTGGTTTTTTTTTTTATGAAATATGTTTTAAATCGTTTGTAGTTTTTTATCCGAAAAAAAAAAATTTTTGTGCTCCGAAGGTTTCGGAGTAATCGATAACGCATGTCAAAAAAAGCCAGAAATCAGCAATTTGAAAGCACTAAAAGTACTTTTCTTACAACTACAAACGACAAAATTGATTGTAGTGAATTTTTTTTTTGTAGCTTTATAGTTACTCCGAAAATACAATATATTGTGCAGAAACCAAGCAAATGAAGTAAATTTTGGTTTTTTTTGTTGAAATATGTTTTAAATCGTTTGTAGTTTTTTATCCGAAAAAAACATTTTTTTTTTGCTCCGAAGGTTTCGGAGTAATCGATAACGCATGTCAAAAAAAGCCAGAATTCAGCAATTTGAAAGTACTAAAAGTACTTTTCCTACAACTACAAACGATAAAATTGACTGTAGTAAAATTTTTTTTTTTAGCTTTTATAGTTACTCCGAAAATACAATATATTGTGCAGAAACCAAGCAAATGAAGTAAATTTTGGTTTTTTTTTGTTGAAATATGTTTTAAATCGTTTGTAGTTTTTTATCCGAAAAAAAATTTTTTTTTTGCTCCGAAGGTTTTGGAGTAACCGAAAACGCATATCAAAAAAAGGCAGAATTCAGCAATTTGAAAGCACTAAAAGTACTTTTCCTACAACTACAAATATTGTATTTTCACAATATATTGTATTTTCGGAGTAACTATAATAGCTACAAAAAAAAATCACTACAATCAATTTTGTCGTTTGTAGTTGTATGAAAAGTACTTTTAATGCTTTCAAATTGCTGAATTCTGGCTTTTTTGACATGCGTTATCGATTACTCCGAAACCTTCGGAGCAAAAAAAAAATTTTTTTTCGGATAAAAAACTACAAACGATTTAAAACATATTTCAACAAAAACAAAACCAAAATTTACTTCATTTGCTTGGTTTCTGCACGATATCTTGTATTTTCGGAGTAACTATAAAAGCTACAAAAAAAATAAAAATTCACTACAATCAATTTTGTCGTTTGTAGTTGTAGGAAAAGTACTTTTAGTGCTTTCAAATTGCTGAATTCTGCCTTTTTTTGAAGTGCGTTATCGATTAGTTCGAAACCTTCGGAGCAAAAAAAATTTTTTTTCGTATAAAAAACTACAAACGATTTAAAACATATTTCTACAAAAAAAAAACCAAAATTACTTCATTTGCTCGGTTTCTGCACAATATATTGTATTTTCGGAGTAACTATAAAAGCTAAAAAAAAAATTTCACTACAATCAATTTTGTCGTTTGTAGTTGTAGGAAAAGTACTTTTAGTGCTTTCAAATTGCTGAATTCTGCCTTTTTTTGACATGCGTTATCGATTACTCCGAAACCTTCGGAGCAAAAAAAAATTTTTTTTCGGATAAAAAACTACGAGCGATTTAAAACCTATTTCAACAAAAAAAAAACCAAAATTACTTCATTTGCTCGGTTTCTGCACAATATATTGTATTTTCGGAGTAACTATAAAAGCTACAAAAAAAATTTCACTACAATCAATTTTATCGTTTGTAGTTGTAGGAAAAGTACTTTTAGTGCTTTCAAATTGCTGAATTCTGCCTTTTTTTGACATGCGTTTTCGATTACTCCGAAACCTTCGGAGCAAAAAAAAAAATTTTTTTCGGATAAAAAACTACAAACGATTTAAAACAAATTTCAACAAAAAAAACCAAAATTTACTTCATTTGCTTGGTTTCTGTACAATATATTGTATTTTCGGAGTAACTATAAAAGCTACAAAAAAAAATTTCACTACAATCAATTTTGTCGTTTGTAGTTGTAGGAAAAGTACTTTTAGTGCTTTCAAATTGCTGAATTCTGCCTTTTTTTGAAGTGCGTTATCGATTAGTTCGAAACCTTCGGAGCAAAAAAAAAATTTTTTTCGGATAAAAAACTACAAACGATTTAAAACAAATTTCAACAAAAAAAACCAAAATTTACTTCATTTGCTTGGTTTCTGCACAATATATTGTATTTTCGGAGTAACTATAAAAGCTACAAAAAAACAAATTTCACTACAATCAATTTTGTCGTTTGTAGTTGTAGGAAAAGTTCTTTTAGTGCTTTCAAATTGCTGAATTCTGGCTTTTTTTGACATGCGTTATCGATTACTCCGAAACCTTCGCAGCAAAAAAAAAAATTTTTTTTCGGATAAAAAACTAAAAACGATTTAAAACAAATTTCAACAAAAAAAACCAAAATTTACTTCATTTGCTTGGTTTCTGTACAATATATTGTATTTTCGGAGTAACTATAAAAGCTACAAAAAAAAAATTTCACTACAATCAATTTTGTCGTTTGTAGTTGTAGGAAAAGTACTTTTAGTGCTTTGAAATTGCTGAATTCTGCCTTTTTTTGAAGTGCGTTATCGATTAGTTCGAAACCTTCGGAGCAAAAAAAAAATTTTTTTTCGGATAAAAAACTACGAACGATTTAAACCATATTTCAACAAAAAAAAACCAAAAGTTACTTCATTTGCTTGGTTTCTGCACAATATATTGTATTTTCGGAGTAACTATAAAAGCTACAAAAAAAAAAATTTCACTACAATCAATTTTTTCGTTTGTAGTTGTAGGAAAAGTACTTTTAGTGCTTTCAAATTGCTGAATTCTGCCTCTTTTTGACATGCGTTATCGATTACTCCGAAACCTTCGGAGCAAAAAAAAATTTTTTTTCGGATAAAAAACTACGAACGATTTAAAACATATTATAACAAAAAAAAAACCAAAAGTTACTTCATTTGCTTGGTTTCTGCACAATATATTGTATTTTCGGAGTAACTATAAAAGCTACAAAAAAAAAATTTCACTACAATCAATTTTGTCGTTTGTAGTTGTAGGAAAAGTACTTTTAGTGCTTTCAAATTGCTGAATTCTGCCTTTTTTTGACATGCGTTTTCGATTACTCCGAAACCTTCGGAGCAAAAAAAAAATTTTTTTCGGATAAAAAACTACAAACGATTTAAAACATATTTCAACAAAAAAAACAAAAATTTACTTCATTTGCTTGGTTTCTGCACAATATATTTTATTTTCGGAGTAACTATAAAAGCTACAAAAAAACAAATTTCACTACAATCAATTTTGTCGTTTGTAGTTGTAGGAAAAGTTCTTTTAGTGCTTTCAAATTGCTGAATTCTGGCTTTTTTTGACATGCGTTATCGATTACTCCGAAACCTTCGCAGCAAAAAAAAAATTTTTTCGGATAAAAAACCACAAATGATTTAAAACACTCATTTATTGGCGCTTAACCGCCTAAGCGATTTTGGCCGTTGCATATCAAAGCACAACAAATTTCAACAAAAAAAACCAAAATTTACTTCATTTGCTTTGTTTCTGCACAATATATTGTATTTTCGGAGTACCTATAAAAGCTACAAAAAAAAAATTTCATTACAATCAATTTTGTCGTTTGCAGTTGTAGGAAAAGTACTTTTAGTGCTTTCAAATTGCTGAATTCTGCCTTTTTTTGACAAGCGTTTTCGATTACTCCGAAACCTTCCGAGCAAAAAAAAAATTAATTTCACTACAATCAATCTCATCGTTTGTAGTTCGCAAAAATGCAAAAAAAGTTTGAATTTTTTCAAAGCGAGTTCCAGAGTGATATGCATTAGGCGAAATCTCCGAAACCTTTGGAGCAAAAAAAAAATTTTTTTTTTCGTATAAAAAACTACAAACGATTTAAAACATATTTTAACAAAAAAACTCAAATTTACTTAGTTTGCTTGGTTTCCGCACAATGTATTATATTTTCGGAGTAACTATAAGAACTACAAAAAAATGAGTTTCACTACAATCAATCTCGTCGTTTGTAGTTGACGAAAGTGCAAAAAAAATTTGAATTTTTTCAAAGCGGGTTCCAACGTGATGGAGCTGCGGTTGTCTTAAATTTTACTGAAGGCAACAACTGATTTCTATTCATATGTACACTATAGAGCAAAAGTGATCACAACTTTAGCAGTCAGCACAAATAAGTTTAATATTATTTATATCGTTGCTCTTTTTTTTTAAACTAGTACTAAACTCTTGAGAGTTGATGTTCCAACAAAATATACAGAACGAAAACAGTAATTATTATCTAAGATAAAAAAGTCTCTTCGCCTAATACTTCGAAGCAACATGTATTCACTTTTGCTCTCATTATATTTCTCCTAATTCTGGAAGAGTTACCGTTATTTTTCATCAACAGCTTTGATTCTTTCGGTGGGTACACTCAGTTTTCTCAGTTATTGTCTAGTTTAGTCGACATTTTTTTTAAACAAAAACATTTTTGTGACTGAAAGTAATATTTAAAGAAAAATGCGAAAAATAACGAATGAGACTGCGGTTAAAGTAGAAAATTTAGTTTTGGAAGGCAAATCTACTCGAAAAATTGCTTTTGAGTTGCGGATATCGCAATCTGTGGTGATAAAAATTAAAAAACAAGAGAAATTCGAAAGGGCCAAGTGCAAAAAATGGCCGCCCAGTCATACTTTCAAATCAAAAAGTTGTAGTAAAAGTACTTTTAGTGCTTTCAAATTGCTGAATTCTGCCTTTTTTGAAGTGCGTTATCGATTACTCCGAAACCTTCGGAGCAAAAAAAAAAAATTTTTTTCGGATAAAAAACTACAAACGACTTAAAACCTATTTCAAAAAATGGCCGCCCAGTCATACTTTCAACCCCCTTCATTGTTGGCCGCCTTGCCGTGGCGAAGGGGCTTACTTTCAAATCAAAAAGTTGTAGTAAAAGTACTTTTAGTGCTTTCAAATTGCTGAATTCTGCCTTTTTTGAAGTGCGTTATCGATTACTCCGAAACCTTCGGAGCAAAAAAAAAATTTTTTTTTCGGATAAAAAACTACAAACGACTTAAAACCTATTTCAAAAAATGGCCGCCCAGTCATACTTTCAACCCCCTTCATTGTTGGCCGCCTTGCCGTGGCGAAGGGGCTTAAATTCTTGTATTGGGATCACTCCTGGAGGGACGGGCCCCAATGCGGAATGAACAAAGAGGAAGACCTTACATTTCATGCAACCTCGGGCAGAGTGGACATAAGTGCACAACGCCGGCTGATGTATGATATGTGGGGAGATCCGCGTCAACGCCACCCTAAGCCAAGGTGTGTAGGCACCGTGCCGATGGCTGAATGGTCAGCGGGTGTATATCGAATAGCTGATCGCTTACGGTCCCCTCCGATGCCCGGGCAAGGTCGGTTGTACAAGTGCCTTACCCCGGTACACTGGCTATGCCGGGGTGGACCAACCCCTTCCAGTTTACTCGTGGGAATTGTATGGAGAAAGCAAAAGAAAATAATAAAAAAAGGAAGAGTGGGGAAGAGAGCGATCTGGGATCGCTCTCTGAGGACGAGCTCCTGGCCAGCAGCCAGGGGAGCGCCCAAGCAAAGGACGGCGAGGGTACCAGCCATAGTACCCCTGTCGTCCCGAATCAGTCAAATAGGGGCGCACCAGCCAAAGTGGGCCCCAAAAAGAAATCGAAGAAGTCCTCAGGGTGCCTAGAGAAGGCTAGATACCTTAGGGCTCAGTATATTCTAGCCAAGATTAAAAAAAATGAGGAGAGTGGCAAGGCGCATGAGAGGGACGCCGTGGACAAGGTTTGGTGCGAGGCAGTGGTCAAGGAGTACGAGACCGCCCTTGCAAACAAACCCGTTGCACAGCCACAGCAGCAAAAAACTAAGACGCGCTCGAAGCGCAATCGTTCACTGGAGGTGAACGAGGGAAATGGCAAGAGGGGCAGGTACCAGCAGTATGATGGCCCTTCCACTAGTGCTGCAGCATTGGCCAGGAACACCTATAGTGAGGTGGTCCGGGATCACCTCCAGGTTGCACTGGTTGATGCTGACGGGGCTAATGGGAGGCGAGTACTGGCGGTTTGGAACTCCATAGAGGGACGACTATCTGAGATGGTCGTCCAACACCTGATGGAGAACCGAACCCCGGTCCCCGCCTTCAACTGTGAAGAGATATGCCGCGGCTGTAGGGTGATAAAGTGCGCGGACGGGTTTTCCAGGGACTTTCTCGAGAGAGGCATTGCTAAGATTAGCAACGCCTATGATGGTCTTACTCTGAAGATCATCAGTGCTTCGGAAATTCCCCGGAGGCCCCGTGCGCGTGTTTGGTTGCCAAACATGCCGAATATGAAACTGGATGAGAAGAACATCATCCAGTGTCTGAAGATGCAGAACTCGGGCGTCCCGATGGACGACTGGGAGCTGCTAAGAATAGAGGAGAAGCAGAAGAGTAGCCACCCGGTGCTACTGCTCATAAACAACGAGTGCCTAGGGGAACTCGAAAAGAGGGGAGGCAAGTTAGTTTATGGCGTCAGGCACGCCAGAGTTAAAGTTTTCCCAGCGGCGGTAGCACCGGATAACAATCTGGAGGAGGTCGACGATGCCAATAAGCTCCTAGAGGAGCTTAGGCTGGCAGCATCAGCCGGGGCTGATGCATTGTCGAACCCCGACAGTCAAGCGGGTGCGTCCCCCTGGTCCGATGATTAGGGTGGCGCAGATTAATCTGCAGCATGCCAGATGTGCCTCGGATAACCTGCTGGTTCTCCTGAGGGAAGAAGATATTGACATCTGCTTGGTGCAGGAGCCTTGGGTATGGCGCTCCAAAGTCAGGGGCCTAAGTACCAGAGGCTACAACTTATTTTATACACCAGGAGAAGGTAAGCCGAGGGCATGCATCCTCGTTAGGGATACTATTAATGCTTTCTTTTTACCTAATTTCAGCACATTTGATTTGGCGGTGGTCAGGATTGAGTCAAGGGGCGGACGCAGGTTAACGGTCGCCTCTGCGTACATGGCTCACGATCGGCCGGCACCTCCCGAGGAGGTACAGCTGCTCACCAAGCAAAAAACGAGAGGATCCTGATGGGCTGCGACGCCAACGCAAGGCATGCGTTATGGGGGAGCAGCGAAATAAACGAACGGGGTGAGTCTCTTTTTGAATTTCTATTAGCAAATAAATTATGTATATGTAACAGGGGAAGCTCTCCCACCTTTGTTTTTCCGGGGTCAGTAAACTTCGCCGGGTGGGAAGAAGTCCTTGATATTACAATAGCATCTGACTCCCAGGAATCTTCGATAAGGAACTGGGAGGTTTCGCAGAAGACCTCCATGTCGGATCATCGAATGATCCTTTTTGATATTGACTGGGAGGGAGAGATAAAACAACCGCACAGAAATCCTAAACGAACCTCGTGGGGTCTATTTGAAAAGATAGTCAGTGATAGGCTCACTAGGAAGAAGACACAGATACATTCGACAGAAACTCTGGACGACCGAGTTAGGTCTCTGGAAAAAAGTTTCCAGGTTGCCTATAAGGCTTCCTGCCCAATAACTAGAAGCAAGAAGACCTTCCCCCCGTGGTGGGACAAAAATCTTAGAGAACTAAGGTCGAAGATGAGGAAGGTCTTCAATGATTGCTATGCCAAGAAAGACTTCCAGGAGTACAGGAACGCCCGGAGGGATTTTAAGAAAGCCGTACGTGTTGCAACGGCGAAGTCCTGGCAGGAGCATTGCGAATCTATCGAGTCCACGAAGGACTCAGCAAGGCTCGGGAAAATACTTGCCAGGGGACACTCCAACAGAACCTTTGTAAAGCGCGCTGATGGCACTTGGGCGGGATCATCAGCGGAAACCCTAGATATCCTGATTGAGGCTCACTTCCCAGACGACCCTGTAGGGACGGAGCAAAGGGGAGAAAAGGCGCAACGGGAGGCACCTAGTGAGCTGATAAGCAAACTCTTAGCAGAAGACAAAATTGCCTGGGCAATAAATAGCTTCTCACCATTTAAGTCACCGGGAGTAGATGGTATACTCCCTATCATGCTGCAGAAGACTCAGATACCTCTGGTTAAGGAGTTAAAGGAGATCTTTACGGCCTGCATTTCTTTTAATCACATTCCGGACACATGGAGGAAAACAAGGGTGGTTTTCATTCCAAAGACAGGAAGAAGAGGGCACGAAGTGGCCAAAGATTTTCGACCAATAAGTCTCACTTCCTTCGTGCTAAAAACGTTTGAGAGGCTGCTGGACATACACATACGGGAACTCCTGGAGGGGTCCCCTCTGTCCGGTGCGCAGCATGCTTACTTAAGGGGGAAATCCACGGAGACTGCGCTGCATGAAGTAGTGCGAACAGTGGAGAAGTCCCTTCTATATAAAGAATTCACTCTAGCAGCGTTTGTTGATGTGGAAGGTGCTTTTAACAACGTGAAAGCTTCAGCAATATCAACGGCGCTGGTTGGGTTAGGGGTGGAAGAACCAATACGGAACTGGATCTCGTGCCTACTTCTAAATCGGGGGGGGTTCTTTCGCCTCTGCTATGGCTCCTTACTATGAACGATATACTATTAAAACTCAGTACAAATGGAGTAAAGGTTGTGGCGTATGCCGACGACGTGGCGATCCTTGTCTCGGGTCCCTTCCCTTCCGTGATGAGCGAGATCATGGGAAGAACGTTGGCAAAGCTAAGTAGGTGGGCACAAGAGTGTGGCCTAGGGCTGAATCCGGACAAAACGTAGCTTCTTCTCTTTAAGAGGAAGTATAAGCCACCTACGTTCGAACTACCGATGCTGAATGGTCAGCAACTAACTCTATCTACCAGAACCAAGTACCTGGGGCTGATAATTGATTGCAAGCTAAATTGGAAGGAGTGCATCGAGGAGCGGGTGCGGAAGGCATGTATCGCCTTCTACGCTTGCAAATCGATGTTTGGTAAAAAATGGGGTCTAAAGCCGAAGATGGTGCTGTGGCTGTACGAGGCGGTGGTCCGGCCTGTGCTGACCTACGGCTCGGTGGTGTGGTGGGAAGCTCTTCGTAAGAACTACAATCTCGCCAGCTTGTAGAGGGTACAGCGCACTGCGTGCGTCGGCGCCACCGGGGCCTTGCGCACCTGCCCCACTGCGGCTCTGGATCCTATTTTGAACCTACTTCCAATTGACTTATATATACTTTCTACATCGGCACAAACCGCACTGAGACTCAGGGAGGCTGGGTGCTGGAAGGATACTCAGCATGGCCACAGTAGTATCCTTAACACCCTCCCAGAGGGAATAGTTAATAGCGCAATAGACTACTATCTTCACAAACTGAAGTTTGAGAGGAATGCCACCACGGTCCTTCCAAGTAGGAATGAGTGGAAAAAGGGCAGGGTCACAACAAATAGCAACTTTGAAGTGTATACAGACGGATCCAAGATGGATTCGGGGGTGGGAGCCGGCGTATTCTCGGCAGGTCTGAATATTTCAGAAGCATTCAGACTCCCGTCGTATAGCAGTGTGTTTCAAGCAGAGGTTCTTGCGATTGTTCAGGCGTGCAAATTGCTTGAGCAAAGGAACACTACTGGGAAAGTGGCTATCTTCACCGACAGCCAGGCGGCGATAAAGGCAATCGCATCGCCATACACAAGCTCTAATGCAGTTCATGCATGTAAACAAATTTTGGCTACGTTAGCTGAGGTTTTAGAAATATCCATTATCTGGGTCCCGGGTCATAAAGGGATCGAGGGTAATGAGAGGGCTGATGAGCTAGCACGGGCAGGCTCATCAGCAGAGAACGAAGAGATATCTAGACTCGAAATTGGGGTACCCCTGGCAGTAGCCAAGGGGAATCTCCAAAAATATTTTCTCAATGAAGCACAGCGGAAGTGGAAAGCTACTACTACATGTGCAATATCGAGAGCCACTTGGCCGAACTACAGCGAGAAGAGGACAAGGGGACTTCTAAGCAGGTCCAGACAAGCTTGTAGCAGTCTGCACGGGCCACTGGACGATAGGTACGCATGCGGAAAAACTGGGTATTCCGCATAATGACCACTGCAGAAGCTGTAAAGACATTAATGAAAAAGAGACCGTTGAGCACTTACTGTGTAAGTGCCCCGGTCTAGCCAGAACACGACTGAAAGTGTTTAGGACCCCTTTTTTGGAAAATCTAGGGAGAGTGTCCGAATTAGGGATCCCAAGCATCCTGGAGTTTATAAACAGCTCTGGGTGGTTGTAGCATATACTCACGGCAGTAGGTTTCTACGAGTTTTATGGCATCAAAACGGCTTTTAAAGCTAATTGGGCGACTTTGTCGCAGCCATTCCACCTACCTACCTACCATACTTTCAAATCAAAAAGTTGTAGGAAAAGTACTTTTAGTGCTTTCAAATTGCTGAATTCTGCCTTTTTTGAAGTGCGTTATCGATTACTCCGAAACCTTCGGGGCAAAAAAAAAATTTGTTTTCGGATAAAAAACTACAAACGATTTAAAACCTATTTCAACAAAAAAAAAAAAACAAAATTTACTTCATTTGCTTGATTTCTGTTCAATATATTGTATTTTCGGAGTAACTATAAAAGCTACAAAAAAAATTCACTACAATCAATTTTGTCGTTTGTAGTTGTAGGAAAAGTACTTTTAGTGCTTTCAAATTGCTGAATTCTGCCTTTTTTCGACATGCGTTTTCGATTACTCCGAAACCTTCGGAGCAAAAAAAATATTTTTTCGGATAAAAAACTACAAACGATTTAAAACATATTTTAACAAAAAAAAACCAAAATTTACTTCATTTGCTTGGTTTCTGCACAATATATTGTATTTTCGGAGTAACTATAAAAGATACAAAAAAAAAAAAATTTCACTAGAATCAATTTTGTCGTTTGTAGTTGTAGGAAAGTAATTTTAGTGCTTTCAAATTGCTGAATTATGCTTTTTTTTTTACATGCTTTTTCGATTATTCCGAAACCTTCTGAGCAAAAAAAAAAATGTTTGACATATAAAAAACTACAAACCATTTAAAACATATTTCAACAAAAAAAACCAAAATTTACTTCATTTGCTTGGTTTCTGCACCATATATTGTATTTTCGGAGTAACTATAAAAGCTACAAAAAAAAAAAAACACTACAATCAATTTTGTCGTTTGTAGTTGTAGGAAAAGTACTTTTAGTGCTTTCAAATTGCTGAATTCTGGCTTTTTTTGACATGCGTTATCGATTACTCCGAAACCTTCGGAGCAAAAAAAAATTTTTTTTCGGATAAAAAACTACAAACGATTTAAAACATATTTCAACAAAAAAAAACCAAAATGTTTATACCGTCGCTCGGGAGGTATAATATAGAAATAAACAAAGCAAAGGCAGAATGATTAGTATTAGATCACAATAAGTCGCTTTATTGTTTGTTATTATTTATGTAAAATAGATTACCTTAAATATAGTGGGTGATTGTGACAGCGGCAGCAGGCAGGTCCTTTCTCTTCGATAGTGAAAATGGAATAAAACTGGAAAGTTGATCTCGGCTCTGCCGGACCGGAGATCGCACGGAGGTTTTCCACTGGATATTGGATATCCAAAGGAAAACTCTGTTACCCGTGTTTTCTTTTGTGTATGTGTGCATATACATGACAGCGTTTGCATGTATATGCAACATTATTAATATTCGTATTAGGGTGTACCTTTTGTTCAAAAGAAATATTTTAGGCTCCGACCTAAACATGCCGGCTCCCTTGCGATAATCAAGATCTAAAAGAAAAGGAAATGCCATGCCGGAGTTGTCTCGCTCACTTAAAGCTAATAATAAAATTTCAATTAATTTAAATTGATGTGAGTTTGTTGGCAGTATTTTCGCCGGACTTGTTTCAGTCTATCCGCTGCTGTAAAATTCAAAAAAAAAAAAACAACATTAAGGCTGAAAACAAGAACGGGTTATATTTCAACGCACTTTCTAAAACTATAATTAATTTTAGTATAAGATATAGTTTAAAATGTATATAATATTTAATTATTTATAAAGGAAGCTGGCTCGGCCGTGTGGCCAGTCTTCCCTGGTATTGTTACGAGCGGCAGTATGGTCGGAGAGGCCGTGTGTCCGATCCATGCTCGTTTTTATTCTTATTCGGTTAACATCTGGACGAAGAGGCCGAGTGTTCGATCCAGATTTTGCTATGCTTTATAATACAATTTTTGATTTATGACAATTTTGTTGCCAGTTCTTTATATTTATGGGCCGATAAAGACTGGACCTTTTTTAATTTGTTAATTTTTTACCTTTTATATTCATATTTGTGACTGATTTGTTACAAACATGCCTGCCACCCACGAAAAAATTCGCAATTTGATCATTTTTATGTTTTGAAAATTTGCGATTTTTACTAATAATTTTTTGGGATGTGAAAAAAAAATTATTTCCGCTCCCTGATTTATTATTCTGACATTAATACGCGTTTTTTGACACCCCATTCGACCATATTGGTGAATTTTTTGAAAATGTGTAACCGGTGAACCGGTTTTTCACTCGTAACTTTTGTACGGGTACCCGGATTTCGATTCGGGTTGGGGTTTTGTGATCGCGGCACGCATACGCGTCGTTTGATACCACACTTTCCCATATCGGCCGAAATTTTTTGACAACTTGTTTGCGCAAACACTTTCAAACGAAAATCGTAGTGTACGGCCCTTAAGGTTAAAAGTGAGTGTTGTATGGTAACACTGTGTGGGCGAATGACAGTGGATGACAAGTAAGACGAAAATGACAATTGAATGAAAAATTGTCATTACATAATAAACATGAGGTAAGTAAAGTGTAAACATTTTTGTAAAATTGTAAAATATTGAAATTTGTGTATAATACTAATATTTTCTTTTCTTTTCAGATGTGATAAAATGATGGGAAGTGCTAAGAGCACCAGTAAATGCGTGGAGGCCAAACCTCTGGAGTATTGTTGGCGGGGTACTGAGGATGCGCTGCAGCCCCTGAGCCGGACTTTTGTTGTTGCCAGCATGGCATGCCGTTGGTGCTGAGGAGCTGGGCCCACCTTCGAAGATTTCCCTTGGTATATGCGTGAGTATGTGAAGTTAAAAGTGTACACAGAACTCCCAAAAAAAAAATTGCAAAGAAAGTTGCATATTTTCATGTGATTGTTTTAATCACATTAGGCCGTCCCAAAAAATTTTAAAACTTTTCTGCCCAGAAATACTGGGAAGAAATTAATATTGCACCATCTCGAGTGCTTCCCTCGTAAACCGCCCCTCAAAATTTGGTGTTGAACATTAGGGTGCGCCCCTCTGTAAAATATTTTTTTTTTTTATAAGTTTCAGCTTACGGTTTTCTGACCATTACTTTCACTAAACCAAAAAATTAAAGAAGCGCTTCAGGATTCGTAATCCTGAGGCCAAAATCGTCTATTGAGCTATCTCACATAATTTTAGCTAATTTATTAGCAGTTGACACGTAAAGTGAACTAATGCCAAAATGGCTAGTGAAGCTCAATATGTCTCCACTATTTCCCTTTTAATTGTCAGTGAAGACATTTTAGAAAATATATTTTGAACATTTTTTATTTTAAACACTAGGGTGTGCCGAAAAAAAAAAAATTTCAGCGCGAAAATAAAATGCACAATAGGGTGTGCTGATATGTTTATATGAATTATTTGTCTAATTAAAGCAACTTGACGTATTTTGCATTTTAATTAAACTTTACAGAAAGTACCAACAATGCGATTATGTTGCGAACTGTAAAGTTTTGTCAAATTGGTCTAATTAGACATTTAACTTGAACATATTATTTAAAACTTTTTATATTTAGGAAATTGAAAGGACAGAAATACCGGATTATGAAAAAAACTACATTTTTATGGATTTTATTGCCGTGAGTTTTTATACATGTAGATTTGTGTATGTATATTTGTAGTTTTTAGTTTTTGTTTATGTAGTTTTGTATATTTATACCCAGCTGTACTTGTACACAGGGTATTATAACTTTGTTAGGATAACGGTTGGTTGTACAGGTATAAAGGAATCGAGATAGATATAGACTTCCATATATCAATATGATCAGGATCGAAAAAAAAATTGATTGAGCCATGTCCGTCCGTCCGTCCGTCCGTCCGTCCGTCCGTCCGTCTGTCCGTTAACACGATAACTTGAGCAAATAATGAGATATCTTCACCAAATTTGACATGCGTACTTATTTGGGTTCAGAATAGATTGCTATTGAAAATGGGTAAAATCGGACCATAACCACGCCCCTTTTTCGATATCGAAAATTTCGAAAAACGTATAAAATGGGTTAATTCAATATTAGAAGCAGCTACAATGATAAAATATGCAATATGTATTGATTTAGATGTTCTAAGGCCGATTTTATAAAAAATTTTGAAAAGGGGGCGTGGTACCGCCCACGTATATTTGAAGAAATTTTAAAATTTTGACTCTTAATAACTTCAGAACAGTTTATGCTAGTATAACGAAATTTCGTAGAGGACATACTATTGTTGTGGTAAATTCAGCTATAGAAAATAAACGAAATCGCTTCGCGACCACGCCTACTTTTTCATAAAAGTTATATTGAAAGGAGGTGGAAATATTGAAAAGTCCATATCTAATTAACTGATTTCGCTATAATAATATAATTTGGTACATACATCAACTTTCATATTCTTTACATAATTTTTTCAAAATTTTGGAAAGTGGGCGTGGCACCGCCCACTTATGAGTCAAGCAATTTTTAAATTCGACTGCTATCAACTTCAGAACGGTGTGAGATAGATTTACGAAACTAGGTACCAGGCATGTTATGTTTATGTAAAGTACTACCACAGAAAATAAGAAAAATTGGTGAACGATCACGCCCACTTTATGTGCACAGCTGGGTATGTAATGTTCGGTTTCACCCGAACTTAGACTTCCTTACTTGTTTTGTTTATATTTTTTTTTATTTTGGGGATTTTTGATTTGGGTTTACTTTTTCTGGGATTTTTGTTTTGTTTTTTATTTTCCTCGTGGATAAGTTCGCTTATCCACAAAATTCCATTTTATGATTTTAAATTTAATAATTCAAATAAAGATATTTCTAAACACTTTCATGGTTTTTTTATGTTGGTTTTGGTAATTCAAAGTGGCATTACCAACTTTCATTAAGTGGAATATACTAATTTTAAAATACGATTTGACTATTAGTGGAGTCGTCTCCACTTTGGTCACTTTCGGGTGGAAGTAGGACCAGTTTGGTTAGTGGTCTTGTGATGACTCCTTTTTCTGTCGTTATGTCGACTACTCTCACAAGATCATCTGGGCCTTTGTGGATTTTGACCACTCTTCCTAGTCTCCATTCATTTGGAGCTAAATTATCTTCTTTTAAGACCACTAGGTCGCCTAATTTAATATTAGCTTTCGGGTGTTTCCATTTGACCCGCTTTTGTAACTCCAAGAGATATTCTCTTTTCCACCTTTTGCAAAAGGTTTGATGTAACGCCTTCAATTTCTGCCATCGATTTACTATGGAGGCAGGATTCTCGTTGGAATCTATTTCTGGTGGCGCGAGCAGATGTCCGCCTATTAGGAAATGACCTGGCGTTAAGGGTTCCAAGTCGGTCGATTCATTAGACGAAGGGCTTATGGGTCTTGAGTTGAGGCAGGCCTCTGTTCGACATAATAGGGTCGAAAACTCCTCAAAAGTATATTTATACCCAGCTGCCACTTTTCGAAAGTGGCTTTTAAAACTTTTTACTCCTGCTTCCCACAGACTTCCCATGTGCGGAGAGGCAGTGGGTATGAAATGCCATTCTAAAAGTTGATGAGCGTATTTCGACAATGTGCTCTCACGTGATCTAGCTAAAAATGCCTTAAATTCTGATCTTAATGATCATGAGGCTCCGACAAAATTAGTCCCATTGTCGGAATATATGTTTTTTGGGCAGCCGCGCCTAGCTATGAACCTAGAGAGTGCGGCTAGAAATGATTGGGTGCTGAGGTCGGTTGTGGCTTCTAGGTGTATTGCTTTTGTTGTAAAGCAGACAAACAGACAGACGTAACCCTTAGAAATTCGACAACCTCGACCTCGGTAACTCTTTATTTCGAATGGTCCTGCAAAATCTACCCCTGTATTCGTGAATGCACGGGAAAATGTGGTGCGTTCCTGTGGTAGGTTTCCCATAAGTTGGGTTTGTACGCGTTTTCTATAGATCGTGCAGACCTTACAATTATGAATAGTGGACTGTATCATATATTTAACCCTCGGCATCCAATATTGGGTTCTAATAAGTCTTAACATTAGTTGGTTTTCTCCATGGAAAGAAATATCGTGGATGAACTTAACAATGAGACGGGATAATTGACATTGGTATGGTAGGATGACTGGGTGACGTTCGCTATACGCTAAGTCCTGAGAGGCGCCTAGGCGACCTCCGGTTCTTATAATGTCATCCATGTCTAAGAAAGGGTTAAGAGAAAGCACTTCGCTTTTTGAATCGACCGGTTTTCCAGACAGGTACAGTAAACTCTCTGTTGAGCGACTTTAATTAAACATTGTGTCGTTGTTTTGATTTCATCTGATGAAATCTCATACTACGTTTTATTAAGGGAATCTTTTGTCTGCCTATGGGTTCTTTTGAAAAATCTTAAAACGTAAGATATTACCCTTAAAGCTCTAGATAGATTCGAAAATCTATCCAGAATATCGCTTACATCCTGTTTGGTCGTTGCTGCATGCACTTGCACTCTTTTTTCCTCGATATTTGTATTATATGTTGTCTCTTGTGTGGGCGATATGATATGTCTTCTTGTAATCAAGAAGGTCCCTGCCACCACAACGAATTGTTGACCAGTTCATTTGCTGGGAGTCCTCTGCTAGCCATGTCGGCTGGATTTGTTCCCGAGTCCACATGATTCCATTTGTCGTTTCCAACTTTTTCGACGATTTTCGTGATACGGTGTGCTACGAAAGTTGACCACGAACATGGTGGCTTTCGTATCCATGCCAGTACGATCGTTGAATCTGTCCACAAAAAGGTTTTCGGATTCCCTAAATTAATGTTACTTGAGATTGTTTCCATCATTTCGGCGAGTAGTACGGCTCCGCATAACTCCAGTCGGGGAAGTGAAATTGTTTTTACTGGGGCTACTTTTGTCTTGGCTAAAAGTAAGTTAACCAAGACTTGATCGTCTTTTTCGACGCGAAGGTATACTGCCGCAGCATATGCTTTCTCCGATGCGTCGCAGAAACCGTGTATTTAAACATTGTCGAATGGGGAAAAATAAGTCCATCGCGGTATCCGAATATTATCAATTTCGTGATAATTTTCTATGGAATTTGTCCATTTTTCTTTTGTATTAGGTGATACATTTTCATCCCAATTTGTTCCTTCTAGCCAAATATGTTGCATAAGTATTTTGGCTACAATTATTATTGGGGCAAGCCATCCCATTGGGTCAAAAAGCTTTGCAATTGCTGATAAGATTGCCCTTTTTGTTAAATTGTTGCAGTTTTCCATCGGCTTTGTGATGAAATAAAATTCGTCTTTGTGTGCGTTCCACCTGATTCCTAGTCCTTTCACTGAACTTGCGTCTTCGAATTCCAGGAAATCTTGGGATAGACGATGTTGTTTTGGGATGTCTTTCAATATTTGGTCACAATTGGCTGTCCACTTTCGAAGTGGAAACCCGGCTGATTGCAACACTTGAGAGATTTCATCTCTTGCTTTAATTGCTGAGTCGATGCAGTGTCCACCAGCAAGAATGTCGTCCACGTACATACAATTTTTAAGTATGGTGGATGCTATTGGAAAGGAATCTTCTGCGTCCTTTGCCAATTGTAGTAGTGTCCTTATTGCCAGATAAGGAGCACAATTTACCCCGAATGTTACAGTCTTTAATTCGTAGAGACTGATAGGGTTGTCAGGGCTAGTACGATATACTATACTCTGATATTTTGTATGATTTGGGTGTACCATAATTTGTCGGTACATTTGCTCCATATCGCTGTTGAAGACATATTTGTAAAGTCTCCAGCGAAGTATGAGAAGAGTTAGGTCTGCTTTTAGTACTGGACCCGTGTCCCGTGTGAAGAACATCGTTCAGGCTTACTCCGTTTGCTGTTGGGCTCGATGCGTTGAATACGACTCGAACTTTTGTTGATGTACTTTCTTCTTTGATGAATGCATGATGGGGTAGAAAATAATGGTCAGAGGAGTCTCCATTCACTTTTCTGGTGATCTTTGCCATATGTCCTAATTCCTCGTATTCGGTCACAACTCGATTGTACTCCGTTTGAAGAGAAGGGTTTTTTGCGAGGCGTGTCTCGTTCCGGAAGAACTGAGAGCATGCCCTTTTGAGGGATGGCCCGAGGGATATGTTCGTCGGGAATTCTCTTTTAAATGGCAGTGCGACTGTATATTTCCCTGAGTTATCTCTCGTGGTTGTACTCCTATAAAGATCCTGGCAGTATTTTTCTTCTTCATTTAGTTGTTTGCTCCTGGGAAGTTCTTCTAATTCCCAGAAGGCTGTTAGTTGGTTATCTAACGATATGTCACTGTAATAAGAGACTATTTTGTTTTGTTGCTCTTGAGCATCTGCTCGGCCTGTGAGTATCCAGCCGAATACAGTTTCTTGTGCCAAGAGCGTACCAAGAACATCCTTCTGCAATCCGTTTAATATTATCTGAGAGTAAATGTCTCCTCCCAGAATTAGGTCCACTGGCTCGTTGACATAGAATCTTTTATCAGCCAACTCTAAGTCAGGGAATGACTGTTTTGCCATTCCACTGATTTGACAATTGGCAGATTTCCAGTCAACTGTGGCAGGACAAGGACGTTTACGTTCACATAGAATAATGGGTCAATTAGGGACCGCAGCTCTATTGAACACGTCTCTTTGACCTGTGCAGAGAATGAGTTTGTCATTCCCGAAACTTGGGTGCGAATTTTCTTACATGGCAGGTTAATTCGCCGTTTTAGTCTTTCAGTCATAAACGAGCACTCTGAACCAGAGTCGATTAGAGCTTTTGCTGAAAAACTGGTATTTTTATAGTGTATATTTACACGAGCTGTGCCTAAAAGCACACCTGTGCTTGTATTGGCATGGCAAGACTGAACTTGCTTATCATTTGTTTTAGAGTTTTGTCTCTCTTGTGCCTGTTTGGAAGTTGAGGCTCTATCGTCGTCATCTGAGCTCCGACTATGCGCGGATGTCTTTGACTGACTTTTTGGTATATGCAGGAGGGTTTTGAAACTGTATGTCGTGAGCACAAGCAGTTCAGGCAGCTGTTGTTCTTCTTAATAAACTCCACTCGACGAGAGGGAGAAAGTTTTTTGAACTTGTCACAATTATGTAGTTTGTGACTATTTGTACGGCACATCTGGCAGAAAAAGTACTTCAAGTTTGTTTGGAAGGACCCGACCTTTTTTTGATGAGGCTCAGGGGAATGTTTGTGGGGCTGGGGTTTTGAACTCTTTGAGGGCTGGTTACTTCTATGACCGGATACGTTTTCCAACGCTAAAAACCTATCAGATAAGAATTTGTTTATATCCTCCCATTTGGATATTTCCGTCTTGTTCCCTAAAGACTGTTCCCATAGTGAAAGGCTGCTCTCGGGCAACTTTTCTGCGCACAAATATACAAAAAGTGCATCCCACAAATCAATTTTATGGCTTTTTAAGGCTGTTATGCAATTATTTAATTTTAATTGTAAATCCTTAATTGATTTTCCGCAATCAGTTTCAATTGGCCTAATACTGAAGACGGTGTCTAATTGGGCCTTTACCAAACTGCGTTTATTTTCATAACGCTCATTTAAATTTTTCCACGCTATGTCAAATCCTGCATTTGTAAGTGGGGCATTGCACACAATGTCGTATGCTTCCCCTTGTGTTTTCTGGGTGAGGTGGAATAATTTTTCCACAGGGCTTAGATTTTCGAATTTTGTGTTCGCTGATTGGCGCAGTGTCGGTCTCCTTTTTGCCCTTTGATTGGAATTGTTCCGACAACTTGCCCATTGTAGTTAAGCATTTTAAATATGCTCCATAAGAAACTTTGTATTTTTTCTTAATGGACGCTATTTCTGCTGTTTTTCCTACAAAGTCGGCAAGGGCATCTTCATAAGCATCCCTAAACTTTTCCCATTTACTTTTTAATTCCCCCTGCTGAATTCCTAGAGAAATTATGGAATGGTCGTTTATGGGTTGCTCACTGAAGTCGGTCTCGAATTCTATAATCGATTCCGCTCTTTGTATAAATGACTCCATTTTCAATTTAATCTATCAGGTTTTTATTTGGCCGAAGTCGGTAACAGATATAAATCAGAAAAGATTGAATGTATACCTTTGAAATTAGGAGAAAAGGACAACCACTTTTTTATCGCAAAATAGAATAATTACTCACGTATTTTGTTATTTGCAATTAAGTATATTGCTAATTATTTTAAAATTTCTTTACTTTTTTATTGCAGGCTATTTACTTGCACGTGAGTTTAATTTTTGCTTATGCAGTTTCGCCACCCAACAACAATGTGTATTAAATGTGTAACAACAACAACGTTTGTGATATTTTTGTTTACTTGTGAATTTTAAAAGAAAAGACCGATGAAGTCTTTCTAACACAAAAAAATGGAAATGTGTGGTTATTTAAACCAAATATAATGTGCACAAATTATTGTGCAGTAAACGAAATCTTAAAAAAGTGAAAATTCAAAGATAAAAAATTGCAATGTAAAATTGCCAGTGATTTGTTCGGTTATGTGAACCAAATGTGTTGTTGTTGTTGTTTATAAACAAACAAGCAAACGAAATAAGTGAATGTGAGGTTAGATCAGCTGTAAAACAGTGCAGTGTAATTGGCCGATATTCTTCGAAATATTTGTACTGGCATTTTTTTTATTAGTTTGTTTCAGCTAAATATATTTTTGGAGAAAAAATCGAACCTCAAGTTCACTTAAAAAATTTCACTTGAAAAAAATTTGTGCGGTTGAAAATATAACCACGTACCTTGTGTTATGTTGTTGCAGCTATGTGTTGTTGTTGTGGTGGTGATTTTCCTTAAATTGCGCTATGTAATTAGTTTGAGTGGTGGTTGTTGTTCAACTGCTGCTGCTTTTGATTTGCCCGAAAATTAATATTTATGAACATTAGCCTTTTTTTTTTGTGCGGTGGACTGTATTTTTTGGCCGGTTTGTTGTTGGTAGGTCGCTGGTGCCTTCTCACGGTGAGGAAGGACCAATGTTTATACCGTCGCTCGGGAGGTATAATATAGAAATAAACAAAGCAAAGGCAGAATGATTAGTATTAGATCACAATAAATCGCTTTATTGTTTGTTATTATTTATGTACAATAGATTACCTTAACCCTAGAATGGTAATATACGTAAATTTTACGTGTATGTCTCATAAAAAGTGCCGTTACAGTTTACCGCAGTTCCGTATAGCTGTGAGCACTCGGCAGTGCTTTCTTCATTTTATTGTTTCATTAAAAAGTGAATAATTAATCATTTGTCAGTTCCTGGTTCGCTTTTATCGTCTTAGCATTAATGAATAGATTCGAGGGGTGTCTTAGTTTGTCATTAGGACAATTTTTGATCTCTTTGATAAGACACCGCGCTCGAATTTATATTTTGTAATGGGAAGAAATAAAAAGATCGAAAAGCGAGAAATTCTCGTTTAGAACAATGGCCGTTTATTATATCTCAAAGGTGTCAACAAAGTTATTTTAATTACCTTATTTGTGACGTAGAAGAAGTCCTGGGGCTGATGTGTGTCCGTTGGCAGTTGGCAGAAAAAGAGGAGGTTGTCAAGTCGTTGACAACCGTTGAACCGAAAACCATCCTCCGGTTTTAAGGGGAGGTGGACCCACACATGCGCACCCACTTGCATGTATGTGTGTGCTGACAAAACACGAATAGTCATGCATGCACATGCCGGTGGGTGGCTTGGTGTGGGTGATTGGAAAATGAACATTAGGGTGGCACATTTTTTAATATTTTAGGCATCGCGCCTAAACATGCCGGCCCCCTTGCGACACGCAACATTCTGACCAGCCCCGGGATTTCCATCACGCCGTCTCTTAGGCTAGGATCTTAAAACTAGTGGTGTGCTGGATAGCACAGTGCCCGATTGCCTCCTTCGAGCCACCTCCTCGAGTTGGGTTCTGTTACCACTGGTTGTTTGGCCGTGTCGTACCTAGCTGTTAAGAGAGGGAAGAGACTTGAAAAAAAAATAAGTTGGTATATTTCTTGCCATGGAGCCATAAGTGAGAAAAAAAGAAAAAAAAAATTTTTTTTTTTTTTTTGTTTATTAAAAAATTAAACTTACAACTAAATTTACCCCTAACTTACATACTAGTAGAGCCCGACAGCACAAAACCAAAAATGGTGCTCTGGGCAATAAACGAGCCGAACGACGGTGGGAGTGTGTTCGGTAAGATGAGGTTTGCGTACACATCGCCGCCGAGTACGAGTTGGATTGGCGCGGCTATGTAAAATTGCGGATCAGCCAGCTGGATATGCTCGTATGGAGCCGCCACTCGAGCATCGATGGTTATGGCTGGGCTGATCCGTTGTAGATGGTCAACACATACGGCATGCGTCGTCACCGTAGTCTGGTTGCCGTGCTTCCCTCGAACGCGGAGAAAGCAACCGTGCTCCCCGCCAGAGTGGGTGGTGGGCAGCCCTAACACTTCCGCCAGGCCCCGGTCGATCACTGTGCGGGGGGAACATGCATCGATAAGCGCACGGATGTACGAAAACCCACCCCCGGCTTCCAGTTTCACGAGCGCGGTAGGCGAAAGCGTTATCATGGGGCGCAGCGCCGGGCCCACCCCAGCGAGAGCACGGTTCAGTCCGTCTCGGAACCCTGTAGTGGCTGGCAGCTGGCGCGGCTGAGTGGCCAGTCTGCGATCCCGGTGGCTCGTAGAGCTGTTGGTGCGTAGTTGGCGCGGCTGAGTGGTCAATCTACGCTCGTTGACGTACTCGTCTCGGCGACTTCCATGGTGGTTGTGTCGTAGCTGGCGCGGCTGAGTGGCCAATCTACGCTCGTCTCGACGACCTTCCTGATTGTGTCGTAGCTGGCGCGGCTGAGTGGCCAGTCTACGAGGTTCTGCTTCGTTGGCACTGCGATTGCGAAGCTGGCGCGGCTGGGGGGCCAGTCTTCGCTTGCGGCTGTTACGGTGTGCGCGGCGGGACGGAGGGCTGTTGTCGCGTTGATGTAGCTGTCGGCGCTCGTGCGCTAGAAGGGGTCGGAACCGCCGTAGGTCCGACACCCCTTGAACCGGTTCGATTATTTCGCCGTCCTGCTGGGTCAGCCCCGTCTCAGAGGCCTGGATAGACAGAACCTCTTCTCGGCTGTCTTCTTCTTTATGCTGGGTTGCTTGCTCGGCTGGCCACGCTTCTTCCCTCTCGGCTTCCTCAACTTGTTGGGCCCAACTCTTATAGGCCACCGGCTGGTCATCAGTCTGGAGGTGGAGAGTGGTGTGGTGTTTGTCACCACATCGTCGGCACCTGGCGTCGCTGGTGCATTCCCTAGCCCGATGCACCATTGAAAGGCAGTTGTCGCAATATCCCGCCCGGATAACCTCCTTCAGACGTTGCAAGGGTGCCATTCCGTGATAAACATCACACGCCCGAAGGGGGTGGTTTTCACCACACAAGGGACACGGTTTCGGATACCGGGCGGCCATACGAGCGGCGCGTTGGCGTAGGGAAGCATGGCGAGTCATGCTGCCGAAGACCGAGAAAAAAAGAAAAGAGAAAAAAATGGCTTGAATAATGTATACGGTTGCCCATATACATACGTGGGAGGAAAGTGGCGAGTAGCCGAAGTGACAAAAGGGGAACTTGAAATGACGTATCTTCAAGTATTTCCAGGCGGAACCTGCTATTTCCTAATGTTTGGGCCTAAGTGTAACGTTATCTGACCGTTTTTCCCTCCCTGGTGGCAATGAAGTTGCGGCGACATGTTGCCGTCCAACTGTTTGCCGCTTTACGTGAATAACACCTGTTGCACCCTGTGTGTTTCTTTTCCTTTTTTTTTTTCTATTATTGCTGTAGTCCGCTAGATGGCGCAAGTGACATTAGTTTTCCGTACGAGCAACTCTTTTCTTGCTAGTGTTGCGCGGAAGCAACATTTTCGGTACCCGATTTGATACCGATCCCGGTAGAGAGTGGTTGAGTGGCGTTTTAACTTTTGTTGTTTTGTGGGCAAAACAGTCCTGCCCCCCAGAAAAACAAAAAGAACATTAAATAATTCAAATAAAGAAAACGCAAAAAAAAATTGTTTTTTTTTTTTTTTTTTTTTTTAATATTATTCATTTATTTTTATGAGGGGAATTTAAAAACAACTCTATTTTATTTTCTCCATATTGTTTATTCCTCGGTGATTTTGGCCGACCGAGTGAGAAAAGTTATTTTCTATCTTGTGTCTATTGCTTCGGTATGCGGTACCGAGTTTAGGTACATCGGATTTTCGGTACCCGATAGTTATACCAGTATTACATCACTAATGCAATATCCGAAAATTTTGCATCACTAATTGGCATGCATTTTACAACCCTGCCTAATTTGTCAGTGAATGAAATGGAATTGTCGGGAACACAAAAAAAACAATTCCATTGTTCGATTTTTCTTTACGGGTGTAGAGAAAAATCGAACATTTCATTCATTTCCGGCAACGCATGGCAGCAGCACAATTTTGGTACGTAGATTTTTTTTTTTTGCAAAAATATTCAATTATAACCTCTTTTTTTTCTTTTCAGGTGGTGCTACTACATCGGACAATGAGGATATTGATTCCGTACGGCAAACATCTAATAAACGCTCCTTGATCAGAAGCCGCTTACAAAGGAAACTAGCCGTACAACAAGAACATTTCAAAGTAAAAATTACCAAAAGTGCCTAAAGATTTGTGTAATTTCGATGAACTTTTGCCACTCTGTCTTGTATTTCATCAAAAATATAATCTTTTTCAGGCGGCCGGTCCAATATAGCTTTTAACGGTGTACCCTCTATCAGACGTATACTTTTAACTGGATGTCGTTTGGCCCAACAACGCAATACATCCCATATAACTGATGGCGGCGCATCTGTTTTAATTGAATTCTTACTAGCATGCGAAATGAAACGCGATAACCAGCATGTAGCAAAGCTGAACGAAATTTAAGCACTGGTATATTCTCCAATTTAAGCACACAACATAGCTTATCCAATACATAGTAGAGTGGTACATCATGTAACTCTTCGCGCACCACCGATAAGACACCCTGCAAACGCCGCTGTGTACCCAAATCGCAAAGAGGTTTTTGTTCTATGCTTTGTAGCAATTCTTCAACAAATGCAGCATCATGTATGGGATATGACCACAAAGGACCGCCCATATGGTGTTTATGACCACAATGCTCACATTGTGCATTAACATTTGGTCCAGTAGGTATACCGAATTTGGTTTGCGTTTGTCCCTTATCTGTGACATTGGTTTTAACCGTACCCAATGGCTGCAACGTATAAGTATCACAACCAGTGCATTGAAATACCATTGATTGTTTGCTCACACTATATTTCCACTTGGCTTGACCAATATACACGCGCACAAATACGCGTATAGGAGAATCGGCTGAAATGCTTAAAAGCGGTTCAATATATTTGCCATAACGATTGGCATGCGTTTCAATGCAATGCAGCAGAATGCGCAAACCCATTTCATGACAACATTTCATACGCAAAGGTACCGAACCATATTTGGCATAGCACGCATCAGGTGTATTACCGGCTAGCACAGCCATATCTGTAGCAGTAACAAGTAATAGACCACCGTTGGCTAGTGCTTGTACAGCGCCATCCAGAAAACGATTCGGACAACCGTACGGATCGAGATCTATAGCGTCAAAGCGCTTCTCGTATGATGTGGAAAGGTACATGAGGGTCATTGCATCCCCTTCGCTTGGCACAATCAGATGTTCCACACCATTGTGTCGCATATTTTCGCTTATGGAATTTACTGCTGCTTTTGACAAATCATTGGCCACAATCTCACGCACCCCTGCCACCTCTTTGGCATGGCGTATGCTGCATAACCCTGTTGCAGAGAGCGCTTCCAGTATGCGTAGGCCATCATCGTACTTTACGCCGGCCGTGCATGTTTTATTCTCAATTGGGGCTTCATCCTTTGTTGATTTTGCGGTTTTTGCACTTTTATGCTCTGCTATTGCGCGTTCTTTCAACAAACGTTTGGCTTTGGTCATGAAATCTGGCAAATACTGCTTGGGTTACAAACAAGCTTTTGAAGACTTTGCGTCAAGGCAAGGCGAAATTGGTGCTGATTGCTAGCAATACACCAGCTTTGAGGAAATCTGAGATTGAATACTACGCCATGTTGGTAAAGACCGAAGTGCAACTTTACAGTGGCACGAACATTGAATTGGGTACCGCTTGTGGTGAATATTTCCGTGTGTGTACGATGTCTATCATCGATCCTGGCGATTCAGATATCATTCGCTCGCTGCCTGATAATTAAAATGGAGTATTTGTAGCGTTACCTTTTTACACAAAATAAAAAGTAAAGGAAAAATTGCAAAAAAAAAGGGTCTGTATTGATAAATCAGGTGGTTCATGGAGTGGACCTGGACATGGTGAGTATGTCTTTTTTGCGCTGCTTGAGATATGTAGCGTTTCGGCAGCAGCGCAAAAACCTTATTGTAAGTCACAAATGCAGTGCCGGCCGCACCTGCTATGTGACTTATTTTCTGATACGTACATTTTTCTCCTATTCATGGCCTTTCTTTTATAGATACCTTATCTTACTGGAAAGGCACAACCGTACAAAACACTGCGACACGCCAGTCGTGCGCAAATATGTTTGCGAACAATGTGGTGTCACTTTCAATCAAACAGCCAATCTAAGGTACCATCGCCGCACTCAAAGAAATGAACTTTGAATGTAATGTGGGTAAGTTGGACGATTTTTTACCGAGCCCCTGCATGTTCCCCCTCCTTAGGTCTTCCCCCTCTCTGTATAGTTGCATCTGCATTGCACGATTTTTTATTCAACTTGATCTGAAAGTTGCTTGAAAAAAAATGTTTTTTTTTTTTTTTTTTTTTTTTGAAACTGAGGCCGTTATGAAATAACTACCAAATATGGGGACTTATTTACTGGGACTTTTTCCAGTTGATGGGAAACTCCTACAGAAAAGAGAGAACTGTCACGTTCTTACTTATTACTTTGTTTAATATACTTTGATGCTATTTTGTAATGCAGCCTTGATCCATGGTCTCGTTTACATTGCTCGATTTTTTCATTCAATTTCACGTTGATTTTGAGAGTTGCTTGCAAAATTGCATGCAACAAAGTTGGTAGCCAACCGATTTTGGATCAACTCAACATTCCACTTGACATTGTGGTTTAAAAAATTTATCAATGTAAACGAGTAGTCAATGCATATTTGAATCAACGGCAGATGCGACTAAAATTGATTACAAATTTGACCACTATAGGCAGTTTCAACCTTCTACACACATATTACCTCTTGTTCACCTTTGGTGTCTGGGTGTTCATGTGAGGGGGTGTCTGCGTTGTCGCAGATCTATTTTAAGACTCGGTGGCAGATTGGCTCGCCCGTCTGCCTTAGGTTTTCTCTGGCCTCTTTGTGGAGTGCGGATTATTTTGTGTTGCAGATCGGGTTCGCCCATCTGCGTTAGGCTTTCTGGTGTCCTCGTTGGGGTTAACGAGTGAATGGGGAATTTTGGGAGATGGGTTTGGAAAGGTGGGGATGAACGGAGTGGAGGGAGATTGGAGTGTTAGGATGAGGCATCGGGCCTCGCACCATCTACTCCATCGGTTGGGAGCAGGATCAGCTTGACCAACGGTCTTCTGACCTGACCCTTCTCGGTCCTGAGGTCGACGACACGTACTCGGTTATCTTCGCCGGGGTGTACGTTGGTGACTCGACCGAGCCTCCATTCGTTTGGAGATAAGTTGTCTTCTTTAATGACAACGAGATCCCCCACCTTAATGTTCTGTTTTGATTGTTTCCACTTCACTCGTTTTTGAAGTTCGGACAAATACTCCACCTTCCATCGTTTGCAGAAGGTATGATGGAGGGCCTTGAGTTTCTGCCATCTGTTGATCATGGAGGCAGAGCTTTCGCTAACATCGGGTTCTGGTGGAGCCATGAGGTGACTTCCAATGAGGAAGTGCCCCGGGGTAAGTGGCTCAAAATCTGAAGGGTTATTGGACGCGGGACTTAATGGTCGTGAGTTGAGGCAGGCTTCAATCCTACATAGTAACGTATGGAGCTCTTCATGCGTGAACTTGTGGGGCGAGGCTATCTTTTTAAAATGGCTTTTGAAACTTTTGACTCCCGCCTCCCAGAGTCCTCCCATGTGTGGAGCCCCTGCCGGGATGAAATGCCATGTCATTAATTGATGGCTGTATTTCGAGATCGTTAGATCTCTTGCGTCCGCTATAAAGGCCTTAAATTCGGATCGTAAAGATCGTGACGCTCCGACAAAGTTGGTACCATTGTCAGAGTAAATGTTTTTCGGGCATCCTCTTCTAGCTATGAAACGCGAAAGGGCTGCTAGAAAGGATGGGGTACTAAGATCACTGGTCGCTTCCAGATGGATCGCTTTGGTGGTAAAACAGACGAAAAGGCAAACGTAGCCTTTTGATAGTCGACACCCTCTCCCTCGGAAACTTTTAATATCGAATGGGCCTGCAAAGTCGACCCCGGTATTTGTAAAAGCGCGTGAAAACGTGGTCCGCTCGCGGGGTAGGGTACCCATAAGTTGGGTTTGCGCCCGTTTCTTGTAAATGGTGCAAATCTTACAATTGTGGATGATGGCCCTAATCATGTTCTTGACATTCGGAATCCAGTATTGGGTGCGGATGAGACGGAGCATTAGTTGATTTTCCCCATGGAGGGAGATTTTGTGTATCATTTGCACAACTAGCCGCGTTAACCTACAGTTATAAGGGAGTATGATTGGATGACGTTCGTTGTAAGCGAGGTCTTCCGATGCCCCTAGACGACCCCCGGCCCTGATAATATCGTCCTTATCGAGGAACGGGTTAAGTGGCAATATCTCGCTTTTCCTATCGATGACTGTTCCCTTCTTCAAATTTACGTACTCCTCAAAATAATGTTGCTTCTGATATAGTTTAATCAAGATCTGAGTCGTTGTCTTTATCTCATCGGATGAGATTAGGCACGACTTTTCTTGAAAGGAAGCTTTTGTTGTGGGATGTGTTCTTCGAAAGAATCTCATAATATATGATAGTACCCTCAAAGCCCTAGGTAAATCTGAAAATCGATCTAGAGTCTCGATTCCTTTTCGCTTTGATATTGCGTAGGTTTGCGCTCTCTTTTCCTCCACGGATGTGTGAAACTCGGTTTCTTGTGCTGGCCACCCTGAATTGTCTTCTTGTAACCAAGAAGGTCCCTGCCACCACAAAGAATTGTTGACCAAATCCGTTGCTGGTATTCCTCTGCTTCCTAAATCTGCCGGATTCGATTCAGAATTGACATGATGCCAATCATTACTTCCGACCAAGTCGATAATCTTGGTTATCCTGTGTGCGACGAATGTTGACCAGGAACATGGTGGTTTCCGTATCCATGCTAAAACGATGGTGGAATCCGTCCATAAATGTTGTTTGACCTGCCCTAATTTTATATTTTGGAAAATCGTTTCCATTATCTCCGCCAAGAGTACCGCGCCGCAGAGTTCCAAGCGCGGCAGCGAAATGGTTTTTACCGGCGCTACTCTCGTTTTGGCAAGGAGAAGGTTGACGGAGATCTGGTCATCCCTTTTTACGCGCATGTAGACGGCTGCAGCGTATGCTTTTTCCGACGCGTCACAGAATCCATGGATTTCGACCTCGTCTTCTGGCGAAAAATGTACCCATCGGGGTATCCGGATTTTGTCGATTTCCTTGTAGTCCCTTTTAAAATTCTCCCATCGTTCCAAAGTGTTGGACGAGACTGGCTCATCCCAACCAGTACCCTCCAACCAGATATTCTGCATGAGTATCTTGGCCACAATGACCATTGGTGCAAGCCATCCTAATGGGTCGAAGAGCTTGGCGATGGCGGATAATATTGCTCGTTTCGTGAGCTGTTCACATTCGTCCAGTGACCCTGCCTTAAAATAAAAGAGGTCAGAATGAGCATTCCATCTAATGCCCAAAGCCTTAACGGTGCTGGTGTCTTCGAACGCCAGGAAGTCCTCGGTCAGCCGATCCGCCCTTGGGATGTCGTTGAGAATCTCCTCGGAGTTCGATGTCCATTTCCGAAGTGGGAATCCAGCGGAGTGTAAGACCTGTCGAATTTCATCCCTCGCATGAATGGCCGATGCGAGTGTATGCCCCCCCGCTAATACATCATCCACGTACATCCCCTCCCTTAAAATATTCGATGCTGTAGGGAATGATGTTTCTACGTCATCAGCTAGTTGCAAAAGAGTTCGTATTGCAAGATACGGTGCGCAATTAACCCCAAACGTGACTGTCTTTAACTCATAAAGACCTATTGGTTCTTGTGGTGATGTGCGGTAAACTATCCTTTGAAATTTGGAATGATTTTCGCTCATCCAAATTTGTCTATACATCTTCTCGATGTCACTGTTGAAAACATATCGATATAATCTCCAACGCAGAATTAGGACTGGGAGATCTGCTTGAAGCACTGGGCCTGGCAGGAGAATGTCGTTTAGACTTGTACCGTTTGCTGTTGGGCTTGAGGCATTAAAAACGACCCGCACCTTTGTGGTGGTAGACTCCGCCTTCACTACGGCGTGATGGGGCAAAAAATAGTTATCAGACGACTCAGCTGATACCATGGTAGTAATTTTTTGCATATGCCCTAATGTCTCGTATTCAGACAGGACCCTGGTATACTCTTTTCCCAATTCTGGGTCCTTTGCTAATCGTGTCTCATTCCTAAAGAATTGCGAACACGCCTTCCTAAGAGACCCACCTATATTTAGCTTATCTGGGTACTCCTGTCTGAATGGTAGCGAGACTACATATCTCCCATCCTCATTCCTATGCGTAGTTTCTTTATACAACTTTTCGCAGTATTTATCATCTGCGTTTGGACTTTTTTGTTTGGGCAGATGTTCCAACTCCCAGAACTTTGTGAGTTCTTTGTCCAAAGCGACTTCGCTGTAAAAGGACACTATATTTGTTGTTGGACTCGGTGACTCCACGTGGCCGGTGAGTATCCAACCGAATACTGTTTCTTGGGCCAGGAGTGTATTAAAGACATTCTTCTTGAGCCCAGATAGTATGATTTGCGGGTATACATCTCCGCCTAGTATAATGTCGACTTCCTCGTTGACATAAAATCGTTTATCTGCCAAGACTAAGTCTGGAAAGGCCTGCATAGTCATAGCGTCGACATGGCAGGATGGCAGATTTCCAGTTAGTTTGGCCAGGATTAACACGGATGTGGTTAGGTTGAAGTCAGGGTCCACTGTTGAACGCAGTTCGATGTTGGATGCCTCCTTGACTTGGGCCGACACGGCATTCGTTATACCCGATACACGGGCATTCATTTTCTTTGCCGGTAAATTTATTCTGCGTTTCAGTCGTTCTGTCATAAAGGAACACTCTGAACCAGAATCTATCAGTGCTCTTGCTGGGAAGTCAGTACCATTATGACGAATGGTTACTCTCGCTGTCCCTAGCAGCACACCTGCGCTTGAATGTACATGGCAGGATTTTACGTTCTTATCGTTCGCCTCCCGTCTCCCTTGTGATTGCGTAGAAGTGGAAGCACCATGATCCATATTGTACTGGGTGGTGTTGTTTGTTTCCTGGTTCTGCCGCGTTTCTATGTGTAGGAGCGTGTTGTGTCGAGAGTGGCACTTGCTGCAGTCGTATGAGCTTGGGCACTTCGTCACGGTATGTCCTGGGGAGAGGCAGTTCAAACACCCCTGATTGGTTTTTATAAAATTAACTCGCTCTTCCGGCGTTAATCTCAAAAAACGGGGGCATCCTCGTAGTCTATGGCGAGTGGATTTACATTTGGTGCACATTAATTTTGTGACCTTTACTTGGTACGTACCAAGCTTTTTTGCAGGTGGTTCGGTCGTTTTTTTCGTAGTTTGCGGTTTTTGGACTTGCGAACTTGCAGTCCCCACAAACCCAGACACAGTTTCGAGTGTCTGGAAACGATTGGACAAGAATTTGTCCATATCCTCCCATTTGGATATTTCCACCTTATGGTCTATGCTTTGCTCCCATAGACCAAGCGTGCTCTCTGGCAACTTAGTCGAACACAAATAGGTAATAATTGCGTCCCAATTTGACGTGTCAATTTTGTGACTTCTTAGGGACGCCAGGCAATTATTAATTTGTCGTTGCAGGGTTTTTATCGCGCTGCCACACTCACTCTCTACCTTCTCTAAATTAAATAGTATTTGCAATTGCGTGTTTACTAAGATACGTTTGTTTTCGTATCTCTCACACAAATTTTTCCACGCTGTATCAAATCCCTCATTCGTGAGTGGACTTTTTTCTACTATATCCCTCGCTTCCCCTTTTGTCTTATTGACGAGATGAAACAGCTTCTCAACGGGTGTTAGGCGTTTGTTCAAAATATAAATGGCCGTGAACATATCCCTAAACGTAGGCCATGAGAGATAATCGCCTTTGAATACTTCAGTATCGCATGGAGGCAGGCGGATACTGTGTTCACGTTCAGACTGGTCGGTAGGGGTTTTCATTACCTTTGTGAAGGTTTCTTGGCGTGTAGCCATATTAGACATGCAACGTAAATAAATTGCATATGTGCCTTTGTATTTATTTTTCACGGAGGTAATGCCTGTCGCGTCTAACTTACTTGAGCTCATTAGCTCATCATACGCCCCTTTAACCTTTCTCCAGTGGACTTTCAACTCCTCTTGCTGCAGAGTTAATGTATGGACGGTATGGGTTTCTACATCTGCATCGTTATAGTCGGATTCGAACTCCGTGATGTTATCAGCTAATCTGATAAAGTTATCCATGCTTACCATATGGTGTGGTTTTTAGTTAGACAAAGAAAAGAGGGAGATAAATGAAGGTCGAATGGGTGAGAATGCAGAGATTGCCTCAGGGAATTCAAACGCCAAAATAACTTCTAAAACACACAATTTCAATAACACCGTCTTAAAATAATTGAATATTTAAATTCTTTATTGTTGCAGACTTGGCCGTATTGTCTGACCCTTTGTTCAACGATGTATAGCAACAACAACACTGGCTTACTCGCCACCCACACACGTATATATAGGTTATGTGGGAATGTGATTTTCGCAAAAAAAAAATTTAAATTAAAAGTGCGCAGTGGACCTAAGCGAGCGAGAAAGTGATTGTTAGTGAATTTAAGTGAAAAGAATCGTGAAATGAACTGAAAGCCTTCGATTACACTGATTGTGCGTTTTTTAATCAGAAAAGAGTGATGAAAAGTTAAAACAAAAACAACAATCGAAAGGCTCTGTGAATGTGAGGTTATGTTACCTCTTACTTTGCGCTGTGTCAGGAAAACCTTACCACTGGTGGGGGGATAAACCAGATAGTCGCAAAGCTGAATTTCAAAACGAATTATGTGACAAATAAGTCAATTTAACTTTTACTCACTTTCTTCGCACTTACGTTTAGGCGAACTCGCGGCACTTTTAAAAAAAAAGCACTAATATTTTTCACACAAAAAAAATTGGCAAGAAATATAACACTTACGTTGCTTTGATGTGGTGATCAGCTTAAGTTCAGTTGTGTTGTTGTTTTTTGTGGCAGACTTTAATGGCAAGCGGCTGTGTGTTTTAATGCTGCTTAAGTTGTGGCTGTAGCTTTAGCAAATAGTTCTCCGATTGGACTGTATATGGTTTCCGTGGTGGACTGTAAATTGTTTCCGTGGTGGACTGTATATTGTCTCCGTATGCTGGTTCTTTAATTGAACGGCGAGATGGACCATGAATAGATTCGAGGGGTGTCTTAGTTTGTCATTAGGACAATTTTTGATCTCTTTGATAAGACACCGCGCTCGAATTTATATTTTGTAATGGGAAGAAATAAAAAGATCGAAAAGCGAGAAATTCTCGTTTAGAACAATGGCCGTTTATTATATCTCAAAGGTGTCAACAAAGTTATTTTAATTACCTTATTTGTGACGTAGAAGAAGTCCTGGGGCTGATGTGTGTCCGTTGGCAGTTGGCAGAAAAAGAGGAGGTTGTCAAGTCGTTGACAACCGTTGAACCGAAAACCATCCTCCGGTTTTAAGGGGAGGTGGACCCACACATGCGCACCCACTTGCATGTATGTGTGTGCTGACAAAACACGAATAGTCATGCATGCACATGCCGGTGGGTGGCTTGGTGTGGGTGATTGGAAAATGAACATTAGGGTGGCACATTTTTTAATATTTTAGGCATCGCGCCTAAACAATTAACGTATATATTATTATCCAAACTTTCTATACAATTGAAGAACAGTTTCTGTGATAAACCTAATAAAACGCAATTACTTTAACTTTTCCACCAAAAGGCGAACCTTTATACGTAAAACTTTGTAACTATTTAAAAAAAAAAGGCTGACAACTACCTCTTTTTGAATACATAATGAAGCTGCCCTGTGTGGTGAGCATCAAATTAAAATATTCGACGGATGTATGTAGAAATTCTTATTATTTAGTTCTAAAAACCAAAAAACTTTGTACTTTCATTTAATAAAATCAACACAAAAGAAAAACAGGTTTTTATTAAACATTTATCTAAAATTACTGCCCCAAACGGTGTAGTACGTAAAATTTACGTATATTAGCATTAACGTAGGGTAAAACTGTATTACGATTCTAGGGTTAAATATAGTGGGTGATTCTGACAGCGTCAGCAGGCAGGTCCTTTCTCTTCGATAGTGAAAATGGAATAAAACTGGAAAGTTGATCTCGGCTCTGCCGGACCGGAGATCGCACGGAGGTTTTCCACTGGATATTGGATATCCAAAGGAAAACTCTGTTACCCGTGTTTTCTTTTTTGTATGTGTGCATATACATGACAGCGTTTGCATGTATATGCAACATTATTAATATTCGCATTAGGGTGTACCTTTTGTTCAAAAGAAATATTTTAGGCTCCGACCTAAACACAAAATTTACTTCATTTGCTTGGTTTCTGCACAATATATTGTATTTTCAGAGTAACTATAAAAGCTACAAAAAACAAATTTCACTACAATCAATTTTGTCGTTTGTAGTTATAGGAAAAGTACTTTTAGTGCTTTCAAATTGCTGAATTCTGGCTTTTTTTGACATGCGTTATCGATTACTCCGAAACCTTCGGAACAAAAAAAAAAATTTTTTCGGATAAAAAACTAAAAACGATTTAAAACAAATTTCAACAAAAAAACCAAAATTTACTTCATTTGCTTGGTTTCTGCACAATATATTGTATTTTCGGAGTAACTATAAAAGCTAAAAAAAAAAATTTCACTATAATCAATTTTGTCGTTTGTAGTTGTAGGAAAAGTACTTTTAGTGCTTTCAAATTGCTGAATTCTGGCTTTTTTTGACATGCGTTATCGATTACTCCGAAACCTTCGGAGCAAAAAATAATTTTTTTCGGATAAAAAACTACAAACGATTTAAAAAATATTTCAACAAAAAAAAACAACAAAATTGACTTCATTTGCTTGGTTTCTGCACAATATATTGTATTTTGGGAGTAACTATAAAAGCTACAAAAAAAATTTCACTACAATCAATTTTGTCGTTTGTAGTTGTAGGAAAAGTACTTTTAGTGCTTTCAAATTGCTGAATTCTGGCTTTTTTTGACATGCGTTATCGATTACTCCGAAACCTTCGGAGCAAAAAAAAATTTTTTTTCGGATAAAAACTACAAACGATTTAAAACAAATTTTAACGAAAAAAAAACCAAAATTTACTTCATTTGCTTGGTTTCTGCACAATATATTGTATTTTCGTAGTAACTATAAAAGCTACAAAAAAAAAAATTTCACTACAATCAATTTTGTCGTTTGTAGTTGTAGGAAAAGTACTTTTAGTGCTTTCAAATTGCTGAATTCTGGCTTTATTTGGCATGCGTTATCGATTACTCCGAAACCTTCGGAGCAAAAAAAAATTTTTTTTCGGATAAAAAATTACAAACGATTTAAAACATATTTTAACAAACAAAAACTCAAATTTACTTAGTTTGCTTGGTTTCCGCACAATGTATTATAAATTCGGAGTAACTATAAGAACTACAAAAAAATGAGTTTCACTACAATCAATCTCGTCGTTTGTAGTTGACGAAAGTGCAAAAAAAAATTTAATTTTTTCAAAGCGGGTTCCAACGTGATGGAGCTGCGGTTGTCTTAAATTTTACTGAAGGCAAAAACTGATTTTTATTCATATGTACATATGTATTAACCTTTAAAAGGGCAGATTTGCAACCCGAGCCACAAACAAGTCTAGACCAAATTGAATAGAAAAATCAATATAAATTTTTTCTTTAAATCAAATAAAAAATCCATATAAAGTGTCTTAGATATTGCTAAGTTATGGTTAAAGAAAAAAGCTAGAAAATCCTCAAATTTTTTTTGACCTAACCAGAATTTGTAATTTACCCCCACTAAAAAGATTTAAAAACACGCCATGTATAATAAATTTCTATAACTAGAACTCATATTTCTGCAAAATTAACCTTTCAATCTTTCACTCAACAAGCTCCTGCTTTTATTAGAGAAACTATTTTCAGTCTCTCGCTCATTGCCCATACAGCTTGAATTGGTGATTTGAACAATGAATTCGTAGATGAAGTAGTAGAGCAGTGGTTACGGCATCGGAACTGTTGTTGGTTCGAAAACAGCTCCGGGATACAATTTTTTTCATTGAAAATAGTTTTTTTTAAACATCTTTAGGTATATGAGTATTTCTAATCTTGATTTTTTATAAGCTCATTAAATTTCCATAAGACATATTTTTATATTTGTGATACTTTTTTCGGAAAAAAACTTACTGCGAATATTTTAAGATAACGGGCAGCCATATAAAATAATAATTTTAGGTCATAAATATACATACATACCACCCATTATAGAAATGAGATAACCTCTTATACAATTTGGGTTTTTTGGTAAGTTTTTCCAAAAATTCAATTTTTTTTAAACATACCCTCATATTCATAAAAAATAAAATTGGTTTATAAAGCTTTTTAAAATGATATTTTCATACAAATTTTGAATAATAAGAGCTTAATAAACCTTTTATATTTTTTATGAATAAGGGGGATATTGTTCTGTTAATCGGACTTCGGTCCTTAAATTTTGTACTAAACGAAGTGGTTAGAGCTCAACTAAAATATTACTAAAGACAACAACTCATTTTTATTCATCCCGATTTACAACCCGAACACCAAACAAGTCTAGACAAAATTTTACCACTTTTGAGTAAAATTAAAAAAAATCAATATAAAATGTCTTTTTAAATATTTCTAAGTTATGGTTAATGAAAAAAACTAGAAACCCCTCGAACTGTTTTTGCAAAAGGCTACATTTTGCCCGGTTTCACCACTTTTGAATTATTTTTTTTAATCAATATACCTACATTTTTTTTTTTCAAAAATCAATATAAAATGTCTTTTTAAATATTTCTAAGTTATGGTTAAGGAAAAAAGCTAGAAAACCCCCAAACTGCTTTTGCATAAGGCTAGATTTTTCGAGGTTTAACCTCTTTTGAATAACTTTTTTTTTAAATCAACATACCCACATTTTTTTCAAAAATCAAATCAAAAATCGATATGAAACGTCTTTTTAAATATTTCTAAGTTACGGCTAAGGAAAAAAGCTAGAAAATCCTCAAGGGCTACATTTTGCCCGGCTTCACCACTTTTGAATATTTTTTTTTTTTAAATCAATATACCTACAATTTTAAGAAAAAAATAAAATCAAAAATCAATATAAAATGTCTTTTTAAATATTTCCAAGTTATGATTGAGGAAAAAAGCTTAAAAACCCTCAAACTGTTTTTGCATAAGGCTAGATTTTGCCCGGTTTCACCACTTTTGAATAACTTTTTTTTTAAATCAACATACCCACATTTTTTTAAAAAAAATCAAATCAAAAATCGATATGAAATGTCTTTTTAAATATTTTTAAGTTATGGTTAAGGAAAAAAGATAGAAAACCCTTTAACAGTTTTTGCAAAAGGCTAGATTTTGGCCGATTTCACCACTTTGAATAAATTTTTTTTTTTAATCAATATACCTACATTTTTTTTTTAAATCAAATCAAAAATCAATTTACAATGTCTTCTAAATATTGCTAAGTTATGGATAAAGAAAAATGCTAGAAAAACCTTTAACTGTTTTTGCAAAAGCCTAGATTTGCCCTAACCAGCATTTGTAATTTACCAACACTAAAAAGATGAAAAGAACAAAATGAATTTCATTCTTTCACTCAATAAGCTCCTCCTATTATTAGAGACATTATTTTCACTCCATCGCTCATTGAGTACTTGGGTCCATTATTTATAATAATAGTCTAACTTTGTTGTTGGTATATTGTTAATTTTAAAATTCTGATTCTCATAAAGCCTAATTGCAGAATTTGATAACTGCTTTGTGCATAAGGTAATGGTGCGGCGGTGAGCGTATGGAATACGGTGTGCACAGGTGCAAGACCCGGTTGCGGAATATTCGTTTTTTTTCTTAAATTATCTATATATTAATAGGCTAACACTCTCCCCATACAAACATACGCAACCCAATTTCGTATAGTATTTATGGATAGATTTCTATAAAATTTATAGTGGAAACTTAGAATGGACTAATCTGGTGTCTCACCAAAAAAATCAAAAGACAGATTTTGGCCTCGGGATCACGAGTCCGGAAGCGCTTTTTAATTATTGTTTGCTATGGAAAGTTATGGTCAAAATATCGAAAAATGACCCACGACACGCATTTTTTCGCACGTTTTTAGGTACAGCCTGATAAAATTACAACAACCACATGAAAACTTGCCACTTTGATTGCAAATATCTCTTCAGAGAAGCAAAATATTAAAAAGTGCTTCCGGATTCGTGATCCTGAGGCCAATCCCGTCTTTTGAGCTATCTCCCATAATGTATTAGCAGTTGACACCTAAAGGAAACAAATACCAATTTTTACTTTGATTATTTGATGTTCTAAGCTTTTCTTGATTTTTTTAAAGTTTAATTTACTTATGAAATATTTAGGGGGTTAAATATTGGAAAAGTATATTTTCTGCAAGTAGTAAACATTTATACCCATTTTGGTATAAAAAGGGTACAATTAGTCTCTTTATAGGACATGCTCGAACAAATGTGACCAATTTATTCCATCTAAAAGTGACTAAAAAAGTAGTAGTCTACTTTTCCTTTGGATTGATCCCGGGCTAATCGTATTTTTTGCAGGGAAATACCCTACGAACTTTTACTAATGCACCTTTTTACATAACTAATTCCACTTTTTTGTATGAAACCACATTTTTTTCTTTGATAATTTAATGTGCTAAGCTTTTTCGATTTTTAAATATTTTTTTTTACTTATGAAATTTTTAGAGAAACAAAATATTGGAAAAGTATATCTTCTAAGCAGAAAATGTATTTTTCATACAAAAAAGTGAAGTTAGTTATATAGAATTAAAAAATTTTTATCCCAACATCAGAATTGTAATTTTCAAAAAATAGCTTTAAAAAAATGTGTTTAAAAGAAGAATATTAAAATTCATGCACAGGCATGTAAAGCACGAGTTATTAGCTTTCACATGTTGTTAAAAAAAAATTTATAGCATTACTACAAGCCGAAACATAATAATTTCAGTTGTTGCATGTTTTCATCACCTTAGGAAAAATTGCAGTATCTATATATTAATAGGCTAACACTCTCCCCATACAAACAGACGCAACCCAATTTCGTATAGTATTTATGGATAGATCTCTACAAAATTTATAGTAGAAACTTAGAATGGACTAATCTGGTGTCTCACCACAAAAGTTTTGAAAATTATTTTTAGTTTATTTGTTATTAAAGAAAAAATAGGTCTCCAAACTCTCCAGCTATTTTGTTATCTCCACATTCTGTTATACCCGAACTATACATCACTATTCAGCACTCTTATAAAACTCCCAAAGACACACCTACCGCTCATTCCCTTACACACACACGTACATATCTATGCAATGATCCAGCAGCTGCCACTTGCTTTTATTTTTGTGCCAAAAAAAAAAACAACAAAATGTACCGAATCTATCATCTTCGGCATCTAAACACCATTTGTAAGCTAAAAAATCCAGCTTCACTTCTGGCTTTATATATTTAACTTTTTGCCTATTGGTAAAGTTAATTTTTTTAACTATATGATTTTGTAAGAAAATTCCACAATGTTAAGATCGAAATTTAAATATCGTACGGCGCTTTTTTAATTTTTTTTTTCTATGGAAAGTTATGGTCAAAAAATCGAAAAATGACCCACGACACGCATTTTTTCGCACGTTTTTAGGTACAGCCTGATAAAATTACAACAACCACATGAAAACTTGCCACTGTGATTGCAAATATCTCTTCAGAGAAGCAAAATATTAAAAAGCGCTTCCAGATTCGTGATCCTGAGGCCAAACCCCGTCTTTTGAGCTATCTCCCATAATTTTAGCTAATTTATTAGCAGTTGACACCTAAAGGAAACAAATACCCATTTTTACTTTGATTATTTGATGTTCTAAGCTTTTCTCGATTTTTTTAAAGTTTAGTTCACTTATGAAATTTTTGGGGGGTTAAATATTGGAAAAGTATATTTTCTAAGCAGAAAATATATTTTTCATACAGTTGAAGATTGCCCAGAAAAATATCCCCAATCGTCTCATTTAAAGCAAATTCAATTTTCCTTGCTGAAAAAATAAAATAAAAACAAAAAATTAAAAAAAAAAACAGTTTTAAATTTTTGCTTCCACCGAGAATCGAATATAGGTGTTCTGCAAGTAGTAAACATTTATAACCATTCTGGTATAAAAAGGGTACAATTAGTCTCTTTATAGGACATGCTCGAACAAATGTGACCAATTTATTCCATCTAAAGGTTTCTAAAAAAGTAGTAGTCTACTTTTCCTTTGGATTGATCCCGGACTAATCGTATTTTTTGCAGGGAAATACCATACGAACTTTTACTAATGCACCTTTTTACATAACTAATTCCACTTTGAAACCACATTTGTTCTTTGATAATTTAATGTGCTAAGCTTTTTCGATTTTTAAATAGTTTTTTTACTTATGAAATTTTTAGAGAAACAAAATATTGGAAAAGTATATCTTCTAAGCAGAAAATGTATTTTTCCTACAAAAAAGTGAAGAATTTTTATCCCAACATCAGAATTTTAATTTTCAAAAAATAGCTTTAAAAAAATTTGTTTAAAAGAAAAATATTAAAATTCATGCACAGGAATGTAAAGCAGGAGTTATTAGCTTTCAAATGTTGTTAAAAAAAAATCTATAGCATTACTACAAGCCGAAACATAATAATTTCAGTTGTTGCATGTTTTCATCACCTTAGGAAAAATTGCAGTATCTATTATATTAATAGGCTAACAAATTTTACATATAAATCATTGCCAAGCTTAAACCCATACTAAATATGCATAAATATTTATGAAATGCATATGGATTTGTTGGCATACCTCTAAGGCAGTGCACAATTATCTAATATATAACCAATACTTCTTCATTTATCTGTAATAAGCGAATGAAAATTTTTCATGCAACTTAAATTGGTTATCTGACAATCAATTTGTAAATAAAGCGATAGCCCAGTGGGAAGCGTTAGGGGGTAGTGGTCGAGCGGTTGATGGTTCGAGTACAGTTAGTTACACAGCTATAGGCCAACATTTTTTTCTTTTTTGTCATTGAAAATTGTTTATATTTTTTATATATTTTTATATTTCTAATCTTGACTTTTTAATATTTTTATAAACAATATTTTTATGTTTGTGATCTCTTTTTTCGAGAAGAAAAAAATTTGGTGCGAATATTTTTAGTTTACGGAAAGCCATGTGAAATAATAATTTTATATCATAAATATATATACATACCACCCATTATAGAAATGCTATAACCGCTTAAACAATTTCTTTTTGTTTTTTTTTTTTTGGTAAATATTTCAAAAAATTACCATTAATATATGTCTGACTGCTCTAATTTTTGAAGATGAAAGCTGCAATTTGCGAATTTTTTTTCAAATTCTATCGATTGAGATAGAGTTGCTGATAAATTCCTTAATTAATGTATAAAAATCGACAAAATATTTTATGGATACTGCGTTATTTTGAACTAAACCAAGTGATAAGCGGAAATCTTAAATTTTACTGAAGACAACAAATAATTTCTTTTCAAATGTATATATGTATTAACTTTTAAAAGGGCAAATTTGCAACCCGAGACCCAAACAAGTCCAGACCAAATTGAATAGAAGTTTTTTAAAAATCAATATACATTTTTTTTTCTTTAAATCAAAAGAAAAATCCATATAAAGTGTCTTTTAAATATTGCTAAGTTATGGTTAAAGAAAAAAGCTAGAAAACCCTCACACTTTTTTTGACCTAACCAGAATTTGTAATTTAGCCCCACTAAAAAGTTTTAAAACCACGCCATGTATAATACATTTTTTTAAAATACAACCCATACTTCTCTAAATTGAATGTGTAACTATTTTCGTTCTCTCGCTCATTAACACTCTTTAATATTACACGAACTCATATTTCCAAATTTCCACCCCTTCAAAATAAACGTCAAGCCAATTTCATACTCATATCTATTTATATACACATATACATATATGCGTAAACACTCCAATTCTCTCGCTCATTGAGTTCAAACAGTAGATTCGGCGTTGAACTCATATGTATATTGAAATGTTACACTCCAAATAGATGGCGTCGGCGCGAATAGCCAATTTGTTTCCGCATGAGAGTTGCCCCAATATGTGTTGTTATATACCAAAGGATTAAAAAAAGTGACAATTTGTTTTTCTCATATCTCGCACGCTTTATTATAAACGAAAATAGTTTAAAAATAAAATTTTTAGAAAAGAAGCAATCAATGTTTTAACTTTCTGTATTGAAATTCATCAAGAAAAAAAAAAAAGAGATTGAAATAGATACACCCATTGCCGTCAATTCTATATAATATGAAAAATTGCCTTTTTAAAAAAATAATAATCAAACATCTTTTTCGTAGAATTCTATAATAAAAATGAGATAACTATCATCGCCTTATATTCCAAAGTTTTAATAAACAAATGAAAAACTAAAAATTTTATATTGTTGTGCCATAAAATCATGAAAAAATTAAATTTTCAATTACATATACTTATAATAAAATGTAATTTAACTATACAATTTTTTGGGAAAACGTTATCAAAATTATATTTTTCCATAAAGCTCTAATATGTATGTATATCTATTATATTAATAGGCTAACAAATTTTACATATAAATAATTGCCAAGCTTAAACCCATACTAAATATGCATAAATATTTATGAAATGCAAATGGATTTGTTGGCATACCTCTAAAGCAGTGCACAATTATCTAATATATAACCAATACTGCTTCATTTCTCTGTAATAAGCGAATGAAAATTTCTCATGCAACTTGAATTGGTTATCTGACAATCAATTTGTAAATAAAGCGATAGCCCAGTGGGAAGCGTCAGGGGGTAGTGGTCGAGCGGTTGATAGTTCAAGTACAGTTACAGCTATCGGCCAAAATTTTTTTCTTTTTTGTCATTGAAAATTTTTTATATATTTTTATATTTCTAATCTTGACTTCTTAAAATTTTTATAAACAATATTTTTATGTTGTGATTTCTATTTTCGAGAAAAAAAAATTTGGTGCGAATATTTTTAGTTTACGGAAAGCCATGTGAAATAATAATTTTAGATCATAAATATACATACATACAACCCATTATAGAAATGCTATAACCGCTTATACAATTTCTTTTTTTTTTTTGGTAAATATTTCAAAAAATTACCATTAATATAAGTCTGACTGCTCTAATTTTTGAAGATGTAAGCTGCAATTTGCGAATTTTTTTCAAACATAGTGGTCTGTTTATTCAATTTCCGTAGATTATTTCGATAAATTTCACGATTTCTATCGATTGAGATAGAGTTGCTGATAAATTCCTTATTTAAAGTATAAAAATCGAAAACATATTTTATGGATACTTAAATTTTTAACTAAACCAAGTGATAAGCGGAAATCTTAAATTTTACTGAAGACAACAAATAATTTCTTTTCATATGTACCTATATATGTATTAACTTTTAAAAGGGCAGATTTGCAACCCGAGCCCCAAACAAGTCTAGACCAAATAGAATAGAATTTTTTTAAAAATCAATATACATTTTTTTTCTTTAAATCAAAGGAAAAATCCATATAAAGTGTCTTTTAAATATTGCTATGTTATGGTTAAAGAAAAAAGCTAGAAAACCCTCAAACTTTTTTTGACCTAACCAGAATTTGTAATTTACCCCCAATAAAAAGTTTTAAAACCACGCCATGTATAATACATTTTTTTTAAATAAAACCCATACTTCTCTAAAATGAATGTGTAACTATTTTCGTTCTCTCGCTCATTAATATTCTTTAATATTACACGAACTCATATTTCCAAATTTCCACCCCTTCAAATAAACGTCAAACCAATTTCATACTCATATCTATTTGCATACACATATCCATACTTGCGTAAACACTCCAATTCTCTCATTGAGTTCAAACAGTAGATTCGGCGTTGAACTCATATATGTATATTGAAATGTTACACTCCAAATAGATGGCGTCGGCGCGAATAGCCAATTTGTTTCCGCATGAGAGTTGCCCCAATATGTGTTGTTATGTACCAAAGTATTAAAAAAAAGTGACAATTTGTTTTTCTCATATCTTTAAATCAAAAGAAATTTTTTTTAAATACAACCCATACTTCTCTAAATTGAATGTGTAACTATTTTCGTTCTCTCGCTCATTAATACTCTTTAATATTACACGAACTCATATTTCCAAATTTCCACCCCTTCAAAATAAACGTCAAGCCAATTTCATACTCATATCTATTTATATACACATATACATATATGCGTAAACACTCCAATTCTCTCGCTCATTGAGTTCAAACAGTAGATTCGGCGTTGAACTCATATGTATATTGAAATGTTACACTCCAAATAGATGGAGTCGGCGCGAATTGCCAATTTGTTTCCGCATGAGAGTTGCCCCAATATGTGTTGTTATGTACCAAAGTATTAAAAAAAAGTGACAATTTATTTTTCTCATATCTCGCACGCTTTATTATAAACGAAAATAGTTTAAAAATAAAATTTTTAGAAAAGAAGCAATCAATGTTTTAACTTTCTGTATTGAAATTCATCAAGAAAAAAAAAATGAGATTGAAATAGATACACCCATTGCCGTCAATTCTATATAATATGAAAATTTGCCTTTTTAAAAAAATAAAAATCAAACATCTTTTTCGTAGAATTCTATAATAAAAATGAGATAACTATCATCGCCTTATATTCAAAAGTTTTAATAAACAAATGAAAAACTAAAAATTTTATATTGTTGTGCCATAAAATCATGAAAAAATTAAATTTTCAATTACATATACTTATAATAAAATGTAATTTAACTATACAATTTTTTGGGAAAACGTTATCAAAATTATATTTTTCCATAAAGCTCTAATATGTATGTATATCTATTATATTAATAGGCTAACAAATTTTACATATAAATAATTGCCAAGCTTAAACCCATACTAAATATGCATAAATATTTATGAAATGCAAATGGATTTGATGGCATACCTCTAAAGCAGTGCACAATTATCTAATATATAACCAATACTGCTTCATTTCTCTGTAATAAGCGAATGAAAATTTCTCATGCAACTTGAATTGGTTATCTGACAATCAATTTGTAAATAAAGCGATAGCCCAGTGGGAAGCGTCAGGGGGTAGTGGTCGAGCGGTTGATGGTTCAAGTACAGTTACAGCTATCGGCCAAATTTTTTTTCTTTTTTGTCATTGAAAATTTTTTATATTTTTTATATATTTTTATATTTCTAATCTGGACTTCTTAAAATTTTTATAAACAATATTTTTATGTTGTGATTTCTATTTTCGAGAAAAAAAAATTTGGTGCGAATATTTTTAGTTTACGGAGAGCCATGTGAAATAATAATTTTAGATCATAAATATACATACATACCACCCATTATAGAAATGCTTTCTTTTTTTTTTTTTTGGTAAATATTTCAAAAAATTACCATTAATATAAGTCTGACTGCTCTAATTTTTGAAGATGTAAGCTGCAATTTGCGAATTTTTTTCAAACATAGTGGTCTGTTTATTCAATTTCTGTAGATTATTTCGATAAATTTCACGATTTCTATCGATTGAGATAGAGTTGCTGATAAATTCCTTATTTAAAGTATAAATATCGAAAACATATTTTATGGATACTTAAATTTTTAACTAAACCAAGTGATAAGCGGAAATCTTAAATTTTACTGAAGACAACAAATAATTTCTTTTCATATGTACCTATATATGTATTAACTTTTAAAAGGGCAGATTTGCAACCCGAGCCCCAAACAAGTCTAGACCAAATAGAATAGAATTTTTTTAAAAATCAATATACATTTTTTTTCTTTTAATCAAAGGAAAAATCCATATAAAGTGTCTTTTAAATATTGCTAAGTTATGGTTAAAGAAAAAAGCTAGAAAACCCTCAAACTTTTTTTGACCTAACCAGAATTTGTAATTTACCCCCACTAAAAAGTTTTAAAACCACGCCATGTATAATACATTTTTTTTTAAATACAACCCATACTTCTCTAAAATGAATGTGTAACTATTTTCGTTCTCTCGCTCATTAATATTCTTTAATATTACACGAACTCATATTTCCAAATTTCCACCCCTTCAAATAAACGTCAAACCAATATCATACTCTTATCTATTTGCATACACATATCCATACTTGCGTAAACACTCCAATTCTCTCATTGAGTTCAAACAGTAGATTCGGCGTTGAACTCATATATGTATATTGAAATGTTACACTCCAAATAGATGGCGTCGGCGCGAATAGCCAATTTGTTTCCGCATGAGAGTTGCCCCAATATGTGTTGTTATGTACCAAAGGATTAAAAAAAAGTGACAATTTGTTTTTCTCATATCTCGCACGCTTTAGTAAGTTTATTTTAAAAATAAAATTTTTAGGAAAGAAGCAATCAATGCTTTAACTTTCTGTATTGAAATTCATCAAGAAAAAAAAAATGAGATTGAAATAGATACACCCATTGCCGTCAATTCTATATAATATGAAAATTTGCCTTTTTAAAAAAATAAAAATCAAACATCTTTTTCGTAGAATTCTATAATAAAAATGAGATAACTATCATCGCATTATATTCCATTGTTTTAATAAACAAATGAAAAACTAAAAATTTTATATTGTTGTGCCATAAAATCATGAAAAAATTAAATTTTCAATTACATATACTTATAATAAAATGTAATTTAACTATACAATTTTTTGGGAAAACGTTATCAAAATTATATTTTTCCATAAAGCTCTAATATGTATGTATATCTATTATATTAATAGGCTAACAAATTTTACATATAAATAATTGCCAAGCTTAAACCCATACTAAATATGCATAAATATTTATGAAATGCAAATGGATTTGATGGCATACCTCTAAAGCAGTGCACAATTATCTAATATATAACCAATACTGCTTCATTTCTCTGTAATAAGCGAATGAAAATTTCTCATGCAACTTGAATTGGTTATCTGACAATCAATTTGTAAATAAAGCGATAGCCCAGTGGGAATCATCAGGGGGTAGTGGTCGAGCGGTTGATGGTTCAAGTACAGTTACAGCTATCGGCCAAAATTTTTTTCTTTTTTGTCATTGAAAATTTTTTATATTTTTTATATATTTTTATATTTCTAATCTTGACTTCTTAAAATTTTTATAAACAATATTTTTATGTTGTGATTTCTATTTTCGAGAAAAATAAATTTGGTGCGAATATTTTTAGTTTACGGAAAGCCATGTGAAATAATAATTTTAGATCATAAATATACATACATACCACCCATTATAGAAATGCTATAACCGCTTATACAATTTCTTTTTTTTTTTTTGGTAAATATTTCAAAAAATTACCATTAATATAAGTCTGACTGCTCTAATTTTTGAAGATGTAAGCTGCAATTTGCGAATTTTTTTCAAACATAGTGGTCTGTTTATTCAATTTCCGTAGATTATTTCGATAAATTTCACGATTTCTATCGATTGAGATAGAGTTGCTGATAAATTCCTTATTTAAAGTATAAAAATCGAAAACATATTTTATGGATACTTAAATTTTTAACTAAACCAAGTGATAAGCGGAAATCTTAAATTTTACTGAAGACAACAAATAATTTCTTTTCATATGTACCTATATATGTATTAACTTTTAAAAGGGCAGATTTGCAACCCGAGCCCCAAACAAGTCTAGACCAAATAGAATAGAATTTTTTTAAAAATCAATATACATTTTTTTTCTTTAAATCAAAGGAAAAATCCATATAAAGTGTCTTTTAAATATTGCTAAGTTATGGTTAAAGAAAAAAGCTAGAAAACCCTCAAACTTTTTTTGACCTAACCAGAATTTGTAATTTACCCCCACTAAAAAGTTTTAAAACCACGCCATGTATAATACATTTTTTTTAAATACAACCCATACTTCTCTAAAATGAATGTGTAACTATTTTCGTTCTCTCGCTCATTAATATTCTTTAATATTACACGAACTCATATTTCCAAATTTCCACCCCTTCAAATAAACGTCAAACCAATTTCATACTCATATCTATTTGCATACACATATCCATACTTGCGTAAACACTCCAATTCTCTCATTGAGTTCAAACAGTAGATTCGGCGTTGAACTCATATATGTATATTGAAATGTTACACTCCAAATAGATGGCGTCGGCGCGAATAGCCAATTTGTTTCCGCATGAGAGTTGCCCCAATATGTGTTGTTATGTACCAAAGTATTAAAAAAAAAGTGACAATTTGTTTTTCTCATATCTCGCATGCTTTAGTAAGTTTATTTTAAAAATAAAATTTTTAGGAAAGAAGCAATCAATGCTTTAACTTTCTGTATTGAAATTCATCAAGGAAAAAAAATTAGATTGAAATAGATACACCCATTGCCGTCAATTTTATATAATATGAAATTTTGCTTTTTTAAAAAAATAAAAATCAAACATCTTTTTCGTAGAATTCTATAATAAAAATGAGATAACTATGGTCGCCATATATTCCAAAGTATTAATAAACAAATGAAACACTAAAAATGTTATATTGTTGTGCCATAAAATCCTGAAAATCTTAAATTTTCAATTACATATATTTATAATAAAATGTAATTTAACTATACAATTTTTTGGGAAAACGTAATCAAAATTAAATTTTTCCATAAAACTCTAATATGTATGTATATATCTAAATAGAGATTCAAAAGCCCAATAAAGCTTCACTTAATTGTAGAATTCCATATTAAAAAAATTTATTCAAGGAAAAATTCCGATGTAATAGATTTGTTTAAAATGAAATTCTACAAAGTTTTATGTTTTCATGACACCATTATTAAAATGTGAAATAGGGCAACCATGGTCAAACTTTTAATTTGATAAAAATATGTCGCAATCAAAGTTGGCTTGTGTACCACCATACAAAAAAAATGTTTCAAAAAAATAAAATAATAATTCAATATGGCTCCTGTTGTTGGAGTACCAAGCTTATTTTGAGAAATTTGTATATGTGTGTAAAATACCAGCAATGGAAATATTTTGATTCTCTCGCTCTTTGAGAGTTAGAGTAATAGCGTCAAACTCATATTTCGAAGTTGGCTGAACTTCAAAGGAAACCACTCTTTATCTTCATTCTCTCCCTCATTAAACACGTGCTATTATGAGAGAGAAATTATTTTCATTCCCTCGCTCATTGAGTACTTTGGTCCATTATCTATTATATTAATAGGCTAACAAATTTTACATATAAATCATTGCCAAGCTTAAACCCATACTAAATATGCATAAATATTTATGAAATGCATATGGATTTGTTGGCATACCTCTAAGGCAGTGCACAATTATCTAATATATAACCAATACTGCTTCATTTATCTGTAATAAGCGAATGAAAATTTTTCATGCAACTTAAATTGGTTATCTGACAATCAATTTGTAAATAAAGCGATAGCCCAGTGGGAAGCGTTAGGGGGTAGTGGTCGAGCGGTTGATGGTTCGAGTACAGTTAGTTACACAGCTATAGGCCAAAATTTTTTTCTTTTTTGTTATTGAAAATTGTTTATATTTTTTATATATTTTTATATTTCTAATCTTGACTTTTTAATATTTTTATAAACAATATTTTTATGTTTGTGATCTCTATTTTCGAGAAGAAAAAAATTTGGTGCGAATATTTTTAGTTTACGGAAAGCCATGTGAAATAATAATTTTATATCATAAATATACATACATACCACCCATTATAGAAATGCTATAACCGCTTATACAATTTCTTTTTGTTTTTTTTTTTTTGGTAAATATTTCAAAAAATTACCATTAATATAAGTCTGACTGCTCTAATTTTTGAAGATGAAAGCTGCAATTTGCGAATTTTTTTTCAAATTCTATCGATTGAGATAGAGTTGCTGATAAATTCCTTAATTAATGTATAAAAATCGACAAAATATTTTATGGATACTACGTTATTTTGAACTAAACCAAGTGATGAGCGGAAATCTTAAATTTTACTGAAGACAACAAATAATTTCTTTTCAAATGTATATATGTATTAACTTTTAAAAGGGCAGATTTGCAACCCGAGCCCCAAACAAGTCTAGACCAAATTGAATAGAATTTTTTTAAAAATCAATATACATTTTTTTTTCTTTAAATCAAAAGAAAAATCCGTATAAAGTGTCTTTTAAATATTGCTAAGTTATGGTTAAAGAAAAAAGCTAGAAAACCCTCACACTTTTTTTGACCTAACCAGAATTTGTAATTTACCCCCATTAAAAAGTTTTAAAACCACGCCATGTATAATACATTTTTTTAAAATACAACCCATACTTCTCTAAATTGAATGTGTAACTATTTTCGTTCTCTCGCTCATTAATACTCTTTAATATTACACGAACTCATATTTCCAAATTTCCACCCCTTCAAAATAAACGTCAAGCCAATTTCATACTCATATCTATTTATATACACATATACATATTTGCGTAAACACTCCAATTCTCTCGCTCATTGAGTTCAAACAATAGATTCGGCGTTGAACTCATATGTATATTGAAATGTTACACTCCAAATAGATGGCGTCGGCGCGAATAGCCAATTTGTTTCCGCATGAGAGTTGCCCCAATATGTGTTGTTATGTACCAAAGGATTAAAAAAAAGTGACAATTTGTTTTTCTCATATCTCGCACGCTTTATTATAAACGAAAATAGTTTAAAAATAAAATTTTTAGAAAAGAAGCAATCAATGTTTTAACTTTCTGTATTGAAATTCATCAAGAAAAAAAAAATGAGATTGAAATAGATACACCCATTGCCGTCAATTCTATATAATATGAGAATTTGCCTTTTTAAAAAAATAAAAATCAAACATCTTTTTCGTAGAATTCTATAATAAAAATGAGATAACTATCATTGCCTTATATTCCAAAGTTTTAATAAACAAATGAAAAACTAAAAATTTTATATTGTTGTGCCATAAAATCATGAAAAAATTAAATTTTCAATTACATATACTTATAATAAAATGTAATTTAACTATACAATTTTTTGGGAAAACGTTATCAAAATTATATTTTTCCATAAAGCTCTAATATGTATGTATATCTATTATATTAATAGGCTAACAAATTTTACATATAAATAATTGCCAAGCTTAAACCCATACTAAATATGCATAAATATTTATGAAATGCAAATGGATTTGTTGGCATACCTCTAAAGCAGTGCACAATTATCTAATATATAACCAATACTGCTTCATTTCTCTGTAATAAGCGAATGAAAATTTCTCATGCAACTTGAATTGGTTATCTGACAATCAATTTGTAAATAAAGCGATAGCCCAGTGGGAAGCGTCAGGGGGTAGTGGTCGAGCGGTTGATGGTTCAAGTACAGTTACAGCTATCGGCCAAATTTTTTTTCAAATTCTATCGATTGAGATAGAGTTGCTGGTAAATTCCTTAATTAATGTATAAAAATCGACAAAATATTTTATGGATACTACGTTATTTTGAGCTAAACCAAGTGATAAGCGGAAATCTTAAATTTTACTGAAGACAAAAAATAATTTCTTTTCAAATGTATATATGTATTAACTTTTAAAAGGGCAGATTTGCAACCCGAGCCCCAAACAAGTCTAGACCAAATTGAATAGAATTTTTTTAAAAATCAATATACATTTTTTTTTCTTTAAATCAAAAGAAAAATCCATATAAAGTGTCTTTTAAATATTGCTAAGTTATGGTTAAAGAAAAAAGCTAGAAAACCCTCAAACTTTTTTTGACCTAACCAGAATTTGTAATTTACCCCCACTAAAAAGTTTTAAAACCACGCCATGTATAATACATTTTTTTAAAATACAACCCATACTTCTCTAAATTGAATGTGTAACTATTTTCGTTCTCTCGCTCATTAATACTCTTTAATATTACACGAACTCATATTTCCAAATTTCCACCCCTTCAAAATAAACGTCAAACCAATTTCATACTCATATCTATTTATATACACATATACATATATGCGTAAACACTCCAATTCTCTCGCTCATTGAGTTCAAACAGTAGATTCGGTGTTGAACTCATATGTATATTGAAATGTTACACTCCAAATAGATGGCGTCGGCGCGAATAGCCAATTTGTTTCCGCATGAGAGTTGCCCCAATATGTGTTGTTATGTACCAAAGTATTAAAAAAAAGTGACAATTTGTTTTTCTCATATCTCGCACGCTTTATTATAAACGAAAATAGTTTAAAAATAAAATTTTTAGAAAAGAAGCAATCAATGTTTTAACTTTCTGTATTGAAATTCATCAAGAAAAAAAAAATGGGATTGAAATAGATACATCCATTGCCGTCAATTCTATATAATATGAAAATTTGCCTTTTTAAAAAAATAAAAATCAAACATCTTTTTCGTAGAATTCTATAATAAAAATGAGATAACTATCATCGCCTTATATTCCAAAGTTTTAATAAACAAATGAAAAACTAAAAATTTTATATTGTTGTGCCATAAAATCATGAAAAAATTAAATTTTCAATTACATATACTTATAATAAAATGTAATTTAACTATACAATTTTTTGGGAAAACGTTAGCAAAATTATATTTTTCCATAAAGCTCTAATATGTATGTATATCTATTATATTAATAGGCTAACAAATTTTACATATAAATAATTGCCAAGCTTAAACCCATACTAAATATGCATAAATATTTATGAAATGCAAATGGATTTGTTGGCATACCTCTAAAGCAGTGCACAATTATCTAATATATAACCAATACTGCTTCATTTCTCTGTAATAAGCGAATGAAAATTTCTCATGCAACTTGAATTGGTTATCTGACAATCAATTTGTAAATAAAGCGATAGCCCAGTGGGAAGCGTCAGGGGGTAGTGGTCGAGCGGTTGATGGTTCAAGTACAGTTACAGCTACCGGCCAAAATTTTTTCTTTTTTGTCATTGAAAATTTTTTATATTTTTTATATATTTTTATATTTCTAATCTTGACTTCTTAAAATTTTTATAAACAATATTTTTATGTTATGATTTCTATTTTCGAGAAAAAAAAATTTGGTGCGAATATTTTTAGTTTACGGAAAGCCATGTGAAATAATAATTTTAGATCATAAATATACATACACACCACCCATTATAGAAATGCTATACAATTTCTTTTTGTTTTTTGGTAAATATTTCAAAAAATTACCATTAATATAAGTCTGACTGCTCTAATTTTTGAAGATGTAAGCTGCAATTTGCGAATTTTTTTCAAACATAGTGGTCTGTTTATTCAATTTCTGTAGATTATTTCGATAAATTTCACGATTTCTATCGATTGAGATAGAGTTGCTGATAAATTCCTTATTTAAAGTATAAATATCGAAAACATATTTTATGGATACTTAAATTTTTAACTAAACCAAGTGATAAGCGGAAATCTTAAATTTTACTGAAGACAACAAATAATTTCTTTTCATATGTACCTATATATGTATTAACTTTTAAAAGGGCAGATTTGCAACCCGAGCCCCAAACAAGTCTAGACCAAATAGAATAGAATTTTTTTAAAAATCAATATACATTTTTTTTCTTTAAATCAAAGGAAAAATCCATATAAAGTGTCTTTTAAATATTGCTAAGTTATGGTTAAAGAAAAAAGCTAAAAAACCCTCAAACTTTTTTTGACCTAACCAGAATTTGTAATTTACCCCCACTAAAAAGTTTTAAAACCACGCCATGTATAATACATTTTTTTTAAATACAACCCATACTTCTCTAAAATGAATGTGTAACTATTTTCGTTCTCTCGCTCATTAATATTCTTTAATATTACACGAACTCATATTTCCAAATTTCCACCCCTTCAAAATAAACGTCAAACCAATTTCATACTCATATCTATTTGCATACACATATCCATACTTGCGTAAACACTCCAATTCTCTTATTGAGTTCAAACAGTAGATTCGGCGTTGAACTCATATATACATATTGAAATGTTACACTCCAAATAGATGGCGTCGGCGCGAATAGCCAATTTGTTTCCGCATGAGAGTTGCCCCAATATGTGTTGTTATGTACCAAAGTATTAAAAAAAGTGACAATTTGTTTTTCTCATATCTCGCACGCTTTAGTAAGTTTAGTTTAAAAATAAAATTTTTAGGAAAGAAGCAATCAATGCTTTAACTTTCTGTATTGAAATTCATCAAGGAAAAAAAAAAACAAAATTAGATTGAAATAGATACACCCATTGCCGTCAATTTTATATAATATGAAATTTTGCTTTTTTAAAAAAATAAAAATCAAACATCTTTTTCGTAGAATTCTATAATAAAATGAGATAACTATGGTCGCCATATATTCCAAAGTATTAATAAACAAATGAAACACTAAAAATGTTATATTGTTGTGCCATAAAATCCTGAAAATCTTAAATTACATATATTTATAATAAAATGTAATTTAACTATAAAATTTTTTGGGAAAACGTAATCAAAATTATATTTTTCCATAAAACTCTAATATGTATGTATATATCTAAATAGAGATTCAAAAGCCCAATAAAGCTTCACTTAATTGTAGAATTCCATATTAAAAAGATTTATTCAAGGAAAAATTCCGATGTAATAGATTTGTTTAAAATGAAATTCTACAAAGTTTTATGTTTTCATGACACCATTATTAAAATGTGAAATAGGGCAACCATGGTCAAACTTTTAATTTGAAAAAAATATGTCGCAATCAAAGTTGGCTTGTGTACCACCATACAAAAAAAATGTTTCAAAAAAATAAAATAATAATTCAATATGGCTCCTGTTGTTGGAGTACCAAGCTTATTTTGAGAAATTTGTATATGTGTGTAAAATACCAGCAATGGAAATATTTTGATTCTCTCGCTCTTTGAGAGTTAGAGTAATAGCGTCAAACTCATATTTCGAAGTTGGCTGAACTTCAAAGGAAACCACTCTTTATCTTCATTCTCTCCCTCATTAAACACGTCCTATTATGAGAGAGAAATTATTTTCATTCCCTCGCTCATTGAGTACTTTGGTCCATTATCTATTATATTAATAGGCTAACAAATTTTACATATAAATCATTGCCAAGCTTAAACCCATACTAAATATGCATAAATATTTATGAAATGCATATGGATTTGTTGGCATACCTCTAAGGCAGTGCACAATTATCTAATATATAACCAATACTGCTTCATTTATCTGTAATAAGCGAATTAAAATTTTTCATGCAACTTAAATTGGTTATCTGACAATCAATTTGTAAATAAAGCGATAGCCCAGTGGGAAGCGTTAGGGGGTAGTGGTCGAGCGGTTGATGGTTCGAGTACAGTTAGTTACACAGCTATAGGCCAAAATTTTTTTCTTTTTTGTCATTGAAAATTGTTTATATTTTTTATATATTTTTATATTTCTAATCTTGACTTTTTAATATTTTTATAAACAATATTTTTATGTTTGTGATCTCTATTTTCGAGAAGAAAAAAATTTGGTGCGAATATTTTTAGTTTACGGAAAGCCATGTGAAATAATAATTTTATATCATAAATATACATACATACCACCCATTATAGAAATGCTATAACCGCTTATACAATTTCTTTTTGTTTTTTTTTTTTGGTAAATATTTAAAAAAATTACTTTTAATATAAGTCTGACTGCTCTAATTTTTGAAGATGAAAGCTGCAATTTGCGAATTTTTTTTCAAATTCTATTGATTGAGATAGAGTTGCTGATAAATTCCTTAATTAATGTATAAAAATCGACAAAATATTTTATGGATACTACGTTATTTTGAACTAAACCAAGTGATAAGCGGAAATCTTAAATTTTACTGAAGACAACAAATAATTTCTTTTCAAATGTATATATGTATTAACTTTTAAAAGGGCAGATTTGCAACCCGAGCCCCAAACAAGTCTAGACCAAATTGAATAGAATTTTTTTAAAAATCAATATACATTTTTTTTTCTTTAAATCAAAAGAAAAATCCATATAAAGTGTCTTTTAAATATTGCTAAGTTATGGTTAAAGAAAAAAGCTAGAAAACCCTCACACTTTTTTTGACCTAACCAGAATTTGTAATTTACCCCCACTAAAAAGTTTTAAAACCACGCCATGTATAATACATTTTTTTAAAATACAACCCATACTTCTCTAAATTGAATGTGTAACTATTTTCGTTCTCTCGCTCATTAATACTCTTTAATATTACACGAACTCATATTTCCAAATTTCCACCCCTTCAAAATAAACGTCAAGCCAATTTCATACTCATATCTATTTATATACACATATACATATATGCGTAAACACTCCAATTCTCTCGCTCATTGAGTTCAAACAGTAGATTCGGCGTTGAACTCATATGTATATTGAAATGTTACACTCCAAATAGATGGCGTCGGCGCGAATAGCCAATTTGTTTCCGCATGAGAGTTGCCCCAATATGTGTTGTTATGTACCAAAGTATTAAAAAAAAGTGACAATTTGTTTTTCTCGTATCTCGCACGCTTTATTATAAACGAAAATAGTTTAAAAATAAAATTTTTAGAAAAGAAGCAATCAATGTTTTAACTTTCTGTATTGAAATTCATCAAGAAAAAAAAAAAATGAGATTGAAATAGATACACCCATTGCCGTCAATTCTATATAATATGAAAATTTGCCTTTTTAAAAAAATAAAAATCAAACATATTTTTCGTAGAATTCTATAATAAAAATGAGATAACTATCATCGCCTTATATTCCAAAGTTTTAATAAACAAATGAAAAACTAAAAATTTTATATTGTTGTGCCATAAAATCATGAAAAATTTAAATTTTCAATTACATATACTTATAATAAAATGTAATTTAACTATACAATTTTTTGGGAAAACGTTATCAAAATTATATTTTTCCATAAAGCTCTAATATGTATGTATATCTATTATATTAATAGGCTAACAAATTTTACATATAAATAATTGCCAAGCTTAAACCCATACTAAATATGCATAAATATTTATGAAATGCAAATGGATTTGTTGGCATACCTCTAAATCAGTGCACAATTATCTAATATATAACCAATACTGCTTCATTTCTCTGTAATAAGCGAATGAAAATTTCTCATGCAACTTGAATTGGTTATCTGACAATCAATTTGTAAATAGAGCGATAGCCCAGTGGGAAGCGTCAGGGGGTAGTGGTCGAGCGGTTGATGGTTCAAGTACAGTTACAGCTATCGGCCAAAATTTTTTCTTTTTTGTCATTGAAAATTTTTTATATTTTTTATATATTTTTATATTTCTAATCTTGACTTCTTAAAATTTTTATAAACAATATTTTTATGTTGTGATTTCTATTTTCGAGAAAAAAAAATTTGGTGCGAATATTTTTGGTTTACGGAAAGCCATGTGAAATAATAATTTTAGATCATAAATATACATACATACCACCCATTATAGAAATGCTATAACCGCTTATACAATTTCTTTTTTTTTTTTTTTGGTAAATATTTCAAAAAATTACCGTTAATATAAGTCTGACTGCTCTAATTTTTGAAGATGTAAGCTGCAATTTGCGAATTTTTTTCAAACATAGTGGTCTGTTTATTCAATTTCTGTAGATTATTTCGATAAATTTCACGATTTCTATCGATTGAGATAGAGTTGCTGATAAATTCCTTATTTAAAGTATAAAAATCGAAAACATATTTTATGGATACTTAAATTTTTAACTAAACCAAGTGATAAGCGGAAATCTTAAATTTTACTGAAGACAACAAATAATTTCTTTTCATATGTACCTATATATGTATTAACTTTTAAAAGGGCAGATTTGCAACCCGAGCCCCAAACAAGTCTAGACCAAATAGAATAGAATTTTTTTAAAAATCAATATACATTTTTTTTCTTTAAATCTTTCTTTAAAGGAAAAATCCATATAAAGTGTCTTTTAAATATTGCTAAGTTATGGTTAAAGAAAAAAGCTAGAAAACCCTCAAACTTTTTTTGACCTAACCAGAATTTGTAATTTACCCCCACTAAAAAGTTTTAAAACCACGCCATGTATAATACATTTTTTTTAAATACAACCCATACTTCTCTAAGATGAATGTGTAACTATTTTCGTTCTCTCGCTCATTAATATTCTTTAATATTACACGAATTCATATTTCCAAATTTCCACCCCTTCAAAATAAACGTCAAACCAATTTCATACTCATATCTATTTGCATACACATATCCATACTTGCGTAAACACTCCAATTCTCTCATTGAGTTCAAACAGTAGATTCGGCGTTGAACTCATATATGTATATTGAAATGTTACACTCCAAATAGATGGCGTCGGCGCGAATAGCCAATTTGTTTCCGCATGAGAGTTGCCCCAATATGTGTTGTTATGTACCAAAGTATTAAAAAAAGTGACAATTTGTTTTTCTCATATCTCGCACGCTTTAGTAAGTTTAGTTTAAAAATAAAATTTTTAGGAAAAAAGCAATCAATGCTTTAACTTTCTGTATTGAAATTCATCAAGGAAAAAAAAAAAAATTAGATTGAAATAGATACACCCATTGCCGTCAATTTTATATAATATGAAATTTTGCTTTTCTAAAAAAATAAAAATCAAACATCTTTTTCGTAGAATTCTATAATAAAAATGAGATAACTATGGTCGCCATATGTTGTGCCATAAAATCCTGAAAATCTTAAATTTTCAATTACATATATTTATAATAAAATGTAATTTAACTATACAATTTTTTGGGAAAACGTAATCAAAATTATATTTTTCCATAAAACTCTAATATGTATGTATATATCTAAATAGAGATTCAAAAGCCCAATAAAGCTTCACTTAATTGTAGAATTCCATATTAAAAAAATTTATTCAAGGAAAAATTCCGATGTAATAGATTTGTTTAAAATGAAATTCTACAAAGTTTTATGTTTTCATGACACCATTATTAAAATGTGAAATAGGGCAACCATGGTCAAACTTTTAATTTGAAAAAAATATGTCGCAATCAAAGTTGGCTTGTGTACCACCATACAAAAAAAATGTTTCAAAAAAATAAAATAATAATTCAATATGGCTCCTGTTGTTGGAGTACCAAGCTTATTTTGAGAAATTTGTATATGTGTGTAAAATACCAGCAATGGAAATATTTTGATTCTCTCGCTCTTTGAGAGTTAGAGTAATAGCGTCAAACTCATATTTCGAAGTTGGCTGAACTTCAAAGGAAACCACTCTTTATCTTCATTATCTCCCTCATTAAACACGTCCTATTATGAGAGAGAAATTATTTTCATTCCCTCGCTCATTGAGTACTTTGGTCCATTATCTATTATATTAATAGGCTAACAAATTTTACATATAAATCATTGCCAAGCTTAAACCCATACTAAATATGCATAAATATTTATGAAATGCAAATGGATTTGTTGGCATACCTCTAAATCAGTGCACAATTATCTAATATATAACCAATACTGCTTCATTTCTCTGTAATAAGCGAATGAAAATTTCTCATGCAACTTGAATTGGTTATCTGACAATCAATTTGTAAATAAAGCGATAGCCCAGTGGGAAGCGTCAGGGGGTAGTGGTCGAGTGGTTGATGGTTCAAGTACAGTTACAGCTATCGGCCAAAATTTTTTCTTTTTTGTCATTGAAAATTGTTTATATTTTTTATATATTTTTATATTTCTAATCTTGACTTTTTAATATTTTTATAAACAATATTTTTATGTTTGTGATCTCTATTTTCGAGAAGAAAAAAATTTGGTGCGAATATTTTTAGTTTACGGAAAGCCATGTGAAATAATAATTTTATATCATAAATATACATACATACCACCCATTATAGAAATGCTATAACCGCTTATACAATTTCTTTTTGTTTTTTTTTTTTTGGTAAATATTTAAAAAAATTACTTTTAATATAAGTCTGACTGCTCTAATTTTTGAAGATGAAAGCTGCAATTTGCGAATTTTTTTTCAAATTCTATTGATTGAGATAGAGTTGCTGATAAATTCCTTAATTAATGTATAAAAATCGACAAAATATTTTATGGATACTACGTTATTTTGAACTAAACCAAGTGATAAGCGGAAATCTTAAATTTTACTGAAGACAACAAATAATTTCTTTTCAAATGTATATATGTATTAACTTTTAAAAGGGCAGATTTGCAACCCGAGCCCCAAACAAGTCTAGACCAAATTGAATAGAATTTTTTTAAAAATCAATATACATTTTTTTTTCTTTAAATCAAAAGAAAAATCCATATAAAGTGTCTTTTAAATATTGCTAAGTTATGGTTAAAGAAAAAAGCTAGAAAACCCTCACACTTTTTTTGACCTAACCAGAATTTGTAATTTACCCCCACTAAAAAGTTTTAAAACCACGCCATGTATAATACATTTTTTTAAAATACAACCCATACTTCTCTAAATTGAATGTGTAACTATTTTCGTTCTCTCGCTCATTAATACTCTTTAATATTACACGAACTCATATTTCCAAATTTCCACCCCTTCAAAATAAACGTCAAGCCAATTTCATACTCATATCTATTTATATACACATATACATATATGCGTAAACACTCCAATTCTCTCGCTCATTGAGTTCAAACAGTAGATTCGGCGTTGAACTCATATGTATATTGAAATGTTACACTCCAAATAGATGGCGTCGGCGCGAATAGCCAATTTGTTTCCGCATGAGAGTTGCCCCAATATGTGTTGTTATGTACCAAAGTATTAAAAAAAAGTGACAATTTGTTTTTCTCGTATCTCGCACGCTTTATTATAAACGAAAATAGTTTAAAAATAAAATTTTTAGAAAAGAAGCAATCAATGTTTTAACTTTCTGTATTGAAATTCATCAAGAAAAAAAAAAAATGAGATTGAAATAGATACACCCATTGCCGTCAATTCTATATAATATGAAAATTTGCCTTTTTAAAAAAATAAAAATCAAACATCTTTTTCGTAGAATTCTATAATAAAAATGAGATAACTATCATCGCCTTATATTCCAAAGTTTTAATAAACAAATGAAAAACTAAAAATTTTATATTGTTGTGCCATAAAATCATGAAAAATTTAAATTTTCAATTACATATACTTATAATAAAATGTAATTTAACTATACAATTTTTTGGGAAAACGTTATCAAAATTATATTTTTCCATAAAGCTCTAATATGTATCTATATCTATTATATTAATAGGCTAACAAATTTTACATATAAATAATTGCCAAGCTTAAACCCATACTAAATATGCATAAATATTTATGAAATGCAAATGGATTTGTTGGCATACCTCTAAATCAGTACACAATTATCTAATATATAACCAATACTGCTTCATTTCTCTGTAATAAGCGAATGAAAATTTCTCATGCAACTTGAATTGGTTATCTGACAATCAATTTGTAAATAAAGCGATAGCCCAGTGGGAAGCGTCAGGGGGTAGTGGTCGAGCGGTTGATGGTTCAAGTACAGTTACAGCTATCGGCCAAAATTTTTTCTTTTTTGTCATTGAACATTTTTTATATATTTTTATATTTCTAATCTTGACTTCTTAAAATTTTTATAAACAATATTTTTATGTTGTGATTTCTATTTTCGAGAAAAAAAAATTTGGTGCGAATATTTTTGGTTTACGGAAAGCCATGTGAAATAATAATTTTAGATCATAAATATACATACATACCACCCATTATAGAAATGCTATAACCGCTTATACAATTTCTTTTTTTTTTTTTGGTAAATATTTCAAAAAATTACCATTAATATAAGTCTGACTGCTCTAATTTTTGAAGATGTAAGCTGCAATTTGCGAATTTTTTTCAAACATAGTGGTCTGTTTATTCAATTTCTGTAGATTATTTCGATAAATTTCACGATTTCTATCGATTGAGATAGAGTTGCTGATAAATTCCTTATTTAAAGTATAAAAATCGAAAACATATTTTATGGATACTTAAATTTTTAACTAAACCAAGTGATAAGCGGAAATCTTAAATTTTACTGAAGACAACAAATAATTTCTTTTCATATGTACCTATATATGTATTAACTTTTAAAAGGGCAGATTTGCAACCCGAGCCCCAAACAAGTCTAGACCAAATAGAATAGAATTTTTTTAAAAATCAATATACATTTTTTTTCTTTAAATCTTTCTTTAAAGGAAAAATCCATATAAAGTGTCTTTTAAATATTGCTAAGTTATGGTTAAAGAAAAAAGCTAGAAAACCCTCAAACTTTTTTTGACCTAACCAGAATTTGTAATTTACCCCCACTAAAAAGTTTTAAAACCACGCCATGTATAATACATTTTTTTTAAATACAACCCATACTTCTCTAAGATGAATGTGTAACTATTTTCGTTCTCTCGCTCATTAATATTCTTTAATATTACACGAATTCATATTTCCAAATTTCCACCCCTTCAAAATAAACGTCAAACCAATTTCATACTCATATCTATTTGCATACACATATCCATACTTGCGTAAACACTCCAATTCTCTCATTGAGTTCAAACAGTAGATTCGGCGTTGAACTCATATATGTATATTGAAATGTTACACTCCAAATAGATGGCGTCGGCGCGAATAGCCAATTTGTTTCCGCATGAGAGTTGCCCCAATATGTGTTGTTATGTACCAAAGTATTAAAAAAAGTGACAATTTGTTTTTCTCATATCTCGCACGCTTTAGTAAGTTTAGTTTAAAAATAAAATTTTTAGGAAAAAAGCAATCAATGCTTTAACTTTCTGTATTGAAATTCATCAAGGAAAAAAAAAAAAAATTAGATTGAAATAGATACACCCATTGCCGTCAATTTTATATAATATGAAATTTTGCTTTTTTAAAAAAATAAAAATCAAACATCTTTTTCGTAGAATTCTATAATAAAAATGAGATAACTATGGTCGCCATATGTTGTGCCATAAAATCCTGAAAATCTTAAATTTTCAATTACATATATTTATAATAAAATGTAATTTAACTATACAATTTTTTGGGAAAACGTAATCAAAATTATATTTTTCCATAAAACTCTAATATGTATGTATATATCTAAATAGAGATTCAAAAGCCCAATAAAGCTTCACTTAATTGTAGAATTCCATATTAAAAAAATTTATTCAAGGAAAAATTCCGATGTAATAGATTTGTTTAAAATGAAATTCTACAAAGTTTTATGTTTTCATGACACCATTATTAAAATGTGAAATAGGGCAACCATGGTCAAACTTTTAATTTGAAAAAAATATGTCGCAATCAAAGTTGGCTTGTGTACCACCATACAAAAAAAATGTTTCAAAAAAATAAAATAATAATTCAATATGGCTCCTGTTGTTGGAGTACCAAGCTTATTTTGAGAAATTTGTATATGTGTGTAAAATACCAGCAATGGAAATATTTTGATTCTCTCGCTCTTTGAGAGTTAGAGTAATAGCGTCAAACTCATATTTCGAAGTTGGCTGAACTTCAAAGGAAACCACTCTTTATCTTCATTCTCTCCCTCATTAAACACGTCCTATTATGAGAGAGAAATTATTTTCATTCCCTCGCTCATTGAGTACTTTGGTCCATTATCTATTATATTAATAGGCTAACAAATTTTACATATAAATCATTGCCAAGCTTAAACCCATACTAAATATGCATAAATATTTATGAAATGCATATGGATTTGTTGGCATTCCTCTAAGGCAGTGCACAATTATCTAATATATAACCAATACTGCTTCATTTATCTGTAATAAGCGAATTAAAATTTTTCATGCAACTTAAATTGGTTATCTGACAATCAATTTGTAAATAAAGCGATAGCCCAGTGGGAAGCGTTAGGGGGTAGTGGTCGAGCGGTTGATGGTTCGAGTACAGTTAGTTACACAGCTATAGGCCAAAATTTTTTTCTTTTTTGTCATTGAAAATTGTTTATATTTTTTATATATTTTTATATTTCTAATCTTGACTTTTTAATATTTTTATAAACAATATTTTTATGTTTGTGATCTCTATTTTCGAGAAGAAAAAAATTTGGTGCGAATATTTTTAGTTTACGGAAAGCCATGTGAAATAATAATTTTATATCATAAATATACATACATACCACCCATTATAGAAATGCTATAACCGCTTATACAATTTCTTTTTGTTTTTTTTTTTTGGTAAATATTTAAAAAAAATTACTTTTAATATAAGTCTGACTGCTCTAATTTTTGAAGATGAAAGCTGCAATTTGCGAATTTTTTTTCAAATTCTATTGATTAAGATAGAGTTGCTGATAAATTCCTTAATTAATGTATAAAAATCGACAAAATATTTTATGGATACTACGTTATTTTGAACTAAACCAAGTGATAAGCGGAAATCTTAAATTTTACTGAAGACAACAAATAATTTCTTTTCAAATGTATATATGTATTAACTTTTAAAAGGGCAGATTTGCAACCCGAGCCCCAAACAAGTCTAGACCAAATTGAATAGAATTTTTTTAAAAATCAATATACATTTTTTTTTCTTTAAATCAAAAGAAAAATCCATATAAAGTGTCTTTTAAATATTGCTAAGTTATGGTTAAAGAAAAAAGCTAGAAAACCCTCACACTTTTTTTGACCTAACCAGAATTTGTAATTTACCCCCACTAAAAAGTTTTAAAACCACGCCATGTATAATACATTTTTTTAAAATACAACCCATACTTCTCTAAATTGAATGTGTAACTATTTTCGTTCTCTCGCTCATTAATACTCTTTAATATTACACGAACTCATATTTCCAAATTTCCACCCCTTCAAAATAAACGTCAAGCCAATTTCATACTCATATCTATTTATATACACATATACATATATGCGTAAACACTCCAATTCTCTCGCTCATTGAGTTCAAACAGTAGATTCGGCGTTGAACTCATATGTATATTGAAATGTTACACTCCAAATAGATGGCGTCGGCGCGAATAGCCAATTTGTTTCCGCATGAGAGTTGCCCCAATATGTGTTGTTATGTACCAAAGGATTAAAAAAAAGTGACAATTTGTTTTTCTCGTATCTCGCACGCTTTATTATAAACGAAAATAGTTTAAAAATAAAATTTTTAGAAAAGAAGCAATCAATGTTTTAACTTTCTGTATTGAAATTCATCAAGAAAAAAAAAAAATGAGATTGAAATAGATACACCCATTGCCGTCAATTCTATATAATATGAAAATTTGCCTTTTTAAAAAAATAAAAATCAAACATATTTTTCGTAGAATTCTATAATAAAAATGAGATAACTATCATCGCCTTATATTCCAAAGTTTTAATAAACAAATGAAAAACTAAAAATTTTATATTGTTGTGCCATAAAATCATGAAAAATGTAATTTAACTATACAATTTTTTGGGAAAACGTTATCAAAATTATATTTTTCCATAAAGCTCTAATATGTATGTATATCTATTATATTAATAGGCTAACAAATTTTACATATAAATAATTGCCAAGCTTAAACCCATACTAAATATGCATAAATATTTATGAAATGCAAATGGATTTGTTGGCATACCTCTAAATCAGTGCACAATTATCTAATATATAACCAATACTGCTTCATTTCTCTGTAATAAGCGAATGAAAATTTCTCATGCAACTTGAATTGGTTATCTGACAATCAATTTGTAAATAAAGCGATAGCCCAGTGGGAAGCGTCAGGGGGTAGTGGTCGAGCGGTTGATGGTTCAAGTACAGTTACAGCTATCGGCCAAAATTTTTTCTTTTTTGTCATTGAAAATTTTTAAATTTTTTATATATTTTTATATTTCTAATCTTGACTTCTTAAAATTTTTATAAACAATATTTTTATGTTGTGATTTCTATTTTCGAGAAAAAAAAATTTGGTGCGAATATTTTTAGTTTACGGAAAGCCATGTGAAATAATAATTTTAGATCATAAATATACATACATACCACCCATTATAGAAATGCTATAACCGCTTATACAATTTCTTTTTTTTTTTTTTGGTAAATATTTCAAAAAATTACCATTAATATAAGTCTGACTGCTCTAATTTTTGAAGATGTAAGCTGCAATTTGCGAATTTTTTTCAAACATAGTGGTCTGTTTATTCAATTTCTGTAGATTATTTCGATAAATTTCACGATTTCTATCGATTGAGATAGAGTTGCTGATAAATTCCTTATTTAAAGTATAAAAATCGAAAACATATTTTATGGATACTTAAATTTTTAACTAAACCAAGTGATAAGCGGAAATCTTAAATTTTACTGAAGACAACAAATAATTTCTTTTCATATGTACCTATATATGTATTAACTTTTAAAAGGGCAGATTTGCAACCCGAGCCCCAAACAAGTCTAGACCAAATAGAATAGAATTTTTTTAAAAATCAATATACATTTTTTTTCTTTAAATCTTTCTTTAAAGGAAAAATCCATATAAAGTGTCTTTTAAATATTGCTAAGTTATGGTTAAAGAAAAAAGCTAGAAAACCCTCAAACTTTTTTTGACCTAACCAGAATTTGTAATTTACCCCCACTAAAAAGTTTTAAAACCACGCCATGTATAATACATTTTTTTTAAATACAACCCATACTTCTCTAAGATGAATGTGTAACTATTTTCGTTCTCTCGCTCATTAATATTCTTTAATATTACACGAATTCACATTTCCAAATTTCCACCCCTTCAAAATAAACGTCAAACCAATTTCATACTCATATCTATTTGCATACACATATCCATACTTGCGTAAACACTCCAATTCTCTCATTGAGTTCAAACAGTAGATTCGGCGTTGAACTCATATATGTATATTGAAATGTTACACTCCAAATAGATGGCGTCGGCGCGAATAGCCAATTTGTTTCCGCATGAGAGTTGCCCCAATATGTGTTGTTATGTACCAAAGTATTAAAAAAAGTGACAATTTGTTTTTCTCATATCTCGCACGCTTTAGTAAGTTTAGTTTAAAAATAAAATTTTTAGGAAAAAAGCAATCAATGCTATAACTTTCTGTATTGAAATTCATCAAGGAAAAAAAAAATTAGATTGAAATAGATACACCCATTGCCGTCAATTTTATATAATATGAAATTTTGCTTTTTTAAAAAAATAAAAATCAAACATCTTTTTCGTAGAATTCTATAATAAAAATGAGATAACTATGGTCGCCATATGTTGTGCCATAAAATCCTGAAAATCTTAAATTTTCAATTACATATATTTATAATAAAATGTAATTTAACTATACAATTTTTTGGGAAAACGTAATCAAAATTATATTTTTCCATAAAACTCTAATATGTATGTATATATCTAAATAGAGATTCAAAAGCCCAATAAAGCTTCACTTAATTGTAGAATTCCATATTAAAAAAATTTATTCAAGGAAAAATTCCGATGTAATAGATTTGTTTAAAATGAAATTCTACAAAGTTTTATGTTTTCATGACACCATTATTAAAATGTGAAATAGGGCAACCATGGTCAAACTTTTAATTTGAAAAAAATATGTCGCAATCAAAGTTGGCTTGTGTACCACCATACAAAAAAAATGTTTCAAAAAAATAAAATAATAATTCAATATGGCTCCTGTTGTTGGAGTACCAAGCTTATTTTGAGAAATTTGTATATGTGTGTAAAATACCAGCAATGGAAATATTTTGATTCTCTCGCTCTTTGAGAGTTAGAGTAATAGCGTCAAACTCATATTTCGAAGTTGGCTGAACTTCAAAGGAAACCACTCTTTATCTTCATTCTCTCCCTCATTAAACACGTCCTATTATGAGAGAGAAATTATTTTCATTCCCTCGCTCATTGAGTACTTTGGTCCATTATCTATTATATTAATAGGCTAACAAATTTTACATATAAATCATTGCCAAGCTTAAACCCATACTAAATATGCATAAATATTTATGAAATGCATATGGATTTGTTGGCATACCTCTAAGGCAGTGCACAATTATCTAATATATAACCAATACTGCTTCATTTATCTGTAATAAGCGAATTAAAATTTTTCATGCAACTTAAATTGGTTATCTGACAATCAATTTGTAAATAAAGCGATAGCCCAGTGGGAAGCGTTAGGGGGTAGTGGTCGAGCGGTTGATGGTTCAAGTACAGTTACAGCTATCGGCCAAAATTTTTTCTTTTTTGTCATTGAAAATTGTTTATATTTTTTATATATTTTTATATTTCTAATCTTGACTTTTTAATATTTTTATAAACAATATTTTTATGTTTGTGATCTCTATTTTCGAGAAGAAAAAAATTTGGTGCGAATATTTTTAGTTTACGGAAAGCCATGTGAAATAATAATTTTATATCATAAATATACATACATACCACCCATTATAGAAATGCTATAACCGCTTATACAATTTCTTTTTGTTTTTTTTTTTTTGGTAAATATTTAAAAAAATTACTTTTAATATAAGTCTGACTGCTCTAATTTTTGAAGATGAAAGCTGCAATTTGCGAATTTTTTTTCAAATTCTATTGATTGAGATAGAGTTGCTGATAAATTCCTTAATTAATGTATAAAAATCGACAAAATATTTTATGGATACTACGTTATTTTGAACTAAACCAAGTGATAAGCGGAAATCTTAAATTTTACTGAAGACAACAAATAATTTCTTTTCAAATGTATATATGTATTAACTTTTAAAAGGGCAGATTTGCAACCCGAGCCCCAAACAAGTCTAGACCAAATTGAATAGAATTTTTTTAAAAATCAATATACATTTTTTTTTCTTTAAATCAAAAGAAAAATCCATATAAAGTGTCTTTTAAATATTGCTAAGTTATGGTTAAAGAAAAAAGCTAGAAAACCCTCACACTTTTTTTGACCTAACCAGAATTTGTAATTTACCCCCACTAAAAAGTTTTAAAACCACGCCATGTATAATACATTTTTTTAAAATACAACCCATACTTCTCTAAATTGAATGTGTAACTATTTTCGTTCTCTCGCTCATTAATACTCTTTAATATTACACGAACTCATATTTCCAAATTTCCACCCCTTCAAAATAAACGTCAAGCCAATTTCATACTCATATCTATTTATATACACATATACATATATGCGTAAACACTCCAATTCTCTCGCTCATTGAGTTCAAACAGTAGATTCGGCGTTGAACTCATATGTATATTGAAATGTTACACTCCAAATAGATGGCGTCGGCGCGAATAGCCAATTTGTTTCCGCATGAGAGTTGCCCCAATATGTGTTGTTATGTACCAAAGTATTAAAAAAAAGTGACAATTTGTTTTTCTCGTATCTCGCACGCTTTATTATAAACGAAAATAGTTTAAAAATAAAATTTTTAGAAAAGAAGCAATCAATGTTTTAACTTTCTGTATTGAAATTCATCAAGAAAAAAAAAAAATGAGATTGAAATAGATACACCCATTGCCGTCAATTCTATATAATATGAAAATTTGCCTTTTTAAAAAAATAAAAATCAAACATCTTTTTCGTAGAATTCTATAATAAAAATGAGATAACTATCATCGCCTTATATTCCAAAGTTTTAATAAACAAATGAAAAACTAAAAATTTTATATTGTTGTGCCATAAAATCATGAAAAATTTAAATTTTCAATTACATATACTTATAATAAAATGTAATTTAACTATACAATTTTTTGGGAAAACGTTATCAAAATTATATTTTTCCATAAAGCTCTAATATGTATCTATATCTATTATATTAATAGGCTAACAAATTTTACATATAAATAATTGCCAAGCTTAAACCCATACTAAATATGCATAAATATTTATGAAATGCAAATGGATTTGTTGGCATACCTCTAAATCAGTACACAATTATCTAATATATAACCAATACTGCTTCATTTCTCTGTAATAAGCGAATGAAAATTTCTCATGCAACTTGAATTGGTTATCTGACAATCAATTTGTAAATAAAGCGATAGCCCAGTGGGAAGCGTCAGGGGGTAGTGGTCGAGCGGTTGATGGTTCAAGTACAGTTACAGCTATCGGCCAAAATTTTTTCTTTTTTGTCATTGAACATTTTTTATATATTTTTATATTTCTAATCTTGACTTCTTAAAATTTTTATAAACAATATTTTTATGTTGTGATTTCTATTTTCGAGAAAAAAAAATTTGGTGCGAATATTTTTGGTTTACGGAAAGCCATGTGAAATAATAATTTTAGATCATAAATATACATACATACCACCCATTATAGAAATGCTATAACCGCTTATACAATTTCTTTTTTTTTTTTTGGTAAATATTTCAAAAAATTACCATTAATATAAGTCTGACTGCTCTAATTTTTGAAGATGTAAGCTGCAATTTGCGAATTTTTTTCAAACATAGTGGTCTGTTTATTCAATTTCTGTAGATTATTTCGATAAATTTCACGATTTCTATCGATTGAGATAGAGTTGCTGATAAATTCCTTATTTAAAGTATAAAAATCGAAAACATATTTTATGGATACTTAAATTTTTAACTAAACCAAGTGATAAGCGGAAATCTTAAATTTTACTGAAGACAACAAATAATTTCTTTTCATATGTACCTATATATGTATTAACTTTTAAAAGGGCAGATTTGCAACCCGAGCCCCAAACAAGTCTAGACCAAATAGAATAGAATTTTTTTAAAAATCAATATACATTTTTTTTCTTTAAATCTTTCTTTAAAGGAAAAATCCATATAAAGTGTCTTTTAAATATTGCTAAGTTATGGTTAAAGAAAAAAGCTAGAAAACCCTCAAACTTTTTTTGACCTAACCAGAATTTGTAATTTACCCCCACTAAAAAGTTTTAAAACCACGCCATGTATAATACATTTTTTTTAAATACAACCCATACTTCTCTAAGATGAATGTGTAACTATTTTCGTTCTCTCGCTCATTAATATTCTTTAATATTACACGAATTCATATTTCCAAATTTCCACCCCTTCAAAATAAACGTCAAACCAATTTCATACTCATATCTATTTGCATACACATATCCATTCTTGCGTAAACACTCCAATTCTCTCATTGAGTTCAAACAGTAGATTCGGCGTTGAACTCATATATGTATATTGAAATGTTACACTCCAAATAGATGGCGTCGGCGCGAATAGCCAATTTGTTTCCGCATGAGAGTTGCCCCAATATGTGTTGTTATGTACCAAAGTATTAAAAAAAGTGACAATTTGTTTTTCTCATATCTCGCACGCTTTAGTAAGTTTAGTTTAAAAATAAAATTTTTAGGAAAAAAGCAATCAATGCTTTAACTTTCTGTATTGAAATTCATCAAGGAAAAAAAAAAAAATTAGATTGAAATAGATACACCCATTGCCGTCAATTTTATATAATATGAAATTTTGCTTTTTTAAAAAAATAAAAATCAAACATCTTTTTCGTAGAATTCTATAATAAAAATGAGATAACTATGGTCGCCATATGTTGTGCCATAAAATCCTGAAAATCTTAAATTTTCAATTACATATATTTATAATAAAATGTAATTTAACTATACAATTTTTTGGGAAAACGTAATCAAAATTATATTTTTCCATAAAACTCTAATATGTATGTATATATCTAAATAGAGATTCAAAAGCCCAATAAAGCTTCACTTAATTGTAGAATTCCATATTAAAAAAATTTATTCAAGGAAAAATTCCGATGTAATAGATTTGTTTAAAATGAAATTCTACAAAGTTTTATGTTTTCATGACACCATTATTAAAATGTGAAATAGGGCAACCATGGTCAAACTTTTAATTTGAAAAAAATATGTCGCAATCAAAGTTGGCTTGTGTACCACCATACAAAAAAAATGTTTCAAAAAAATAAAATAATAATTCAATATGGCTCCTGTTGTTGGAGTACCAAGCTTATTTTGAGAAATTTGTATATGTGTGTAAAATACCAGCAATGGAAATATTTTGATTCTCTCGCTCTTTGAGAGTTAGAGTAATAGCGTCAAACTCATATTTCGAAGTTGGCTGAACTTCAAAGGAAACCACTCTTTATCTTCATTCTCTCCCTCATTAAACACGTCCTATTATGAGAGAGAAATTATTTTCATTCCCTCGCTCATTGAGTACTTTGGTCCATTATTTATATTAATAGTCTAACTTTGTTGTTGGTATATTGTTAATTCTTAAACTGCTTTGTGCATAAGGTAATGGCGCGGCGGTGAGCGTATAGAATACGGTGTGCACAGTTGCAAGACCCGGTTGCGGAATATTCCTTTTTTTCTTAAATTATGTTTTTTTTTTTATATTAAAAAACCTCTAATCTTAACTATTACAATTTACTTAATTTTCAACCTAATATTTTTTTGTTCTTCACCTGCTCAAAACGATCGCATAAATTAGTGGCTATTTGTTAAGCACAATGTCATCATCCGATTATTCAAGTGCAACATAAAATCTCGAAAACCGAATATTTGCATGGCATTTGCCATAAATAATTTTGGAAAGGGCTGCTGTAATTTAATATTTTTATCATATAATAACAGCCGCTATTTTTTAAATTCTTTGATGGCCTCATTTTGCCTATAGATGAGTTTTTAATGTATACATTTAAGTTGGTCGAGGTTCGGCCACGGGTCCTAAAGGCAGCTATTGACAAAAAGTTGATCAGATGTTTGAATAAGTTCAACTATTTTAAATTGGTCGAATTTCGACCACGGGATATACTAGTTTATATTAATAGTCTAACTTTGTTGTTGGTATATTGTTAATTCTTAAACTGCTTTGTGCATAAGGTAATGGCGCGGCGGTGAGCGTATAGAATACGGTGTGCACAGTTGCAAGACCCGGTTGCGGAATATTCCTTTTTTTCTTAAATTATGTTTTTTTTTTTATATTAAAAAACCTCTAATCTTAACTATTACAATTTACTTAATTTTCAACCTAATATTTTTTTGTTCTTCACCTGCTCAAAACGATCGCATAAATTAGTGGCTATTTGTTAAGCACAATGTCATCATCCGATTATTCAAGTGCAACATAAAATCTCGAAAACCGAATATTTGCATGGCATTTGCCATAAATAATTTTGGAAAGGGCTGCTGTAATTTAATATTTTTATCATATAATAACAGCCGCTATTTTTTAAATTCTTTGATGGCCTCATTTTGCCTATAGATGAGTTTTTAATGTATACATTTAAGTTGGTCGAGGTTCGGCCACGGGTCCTAAAGGCAGCTATTGACAAAAAGTTGATCAGATGTTTGAATAAGTTCAACTATTTTAAATTGGTCGAATTTCGACCACGGGATATACTAGTTTATATTAATAGTCTAACTTTGTTGTTGGTATATTGTTAATTCTTAAACTGCTTTGTGCATAAGGTAATGGCGCGGCGGTGAGCGTATAGAATACGGTGTGCACAGTTGCAAGACCCGGTTGCGGAATATTCCTTTTTTTCTTAAATTATGTTTTTTTTTTATATTAAAAACCTTTAATCTTAACTATTACAATTTACTTAATTTTCAACCTAATATTTTTTTGTTCTTCACCTGCTCAAAACGATCGCATAAATTAGTGGCTATTTGTTAAGCACAATGTCATCATCCGATTATTCAAGTGCAACATAAAATCTCGAAAACCGAATATTTGCATGGCATTTGCCATAAATAATTTTGGAAAGGGCTGCTGTAATTTAATATTTTTATCATATAATAACAGCCGCTATTTTTTAAATTCTTTGATGGCCTCATTTTGCCTATAGATGAGTTTTTAATGTATACATTTAAGTTGGTCGAGGTTCGGCCACGGGTCCTAAAGGCAGCTATTGACAAAAAGTTGATCAGATGTTTGAATAAGTTCAACTATTTTAAATTGGTCGAATTTCGACCACGGGATATACTAGTTTATATTAATAGTCTAACTTTGTTGTTGGTATATTGTTAATTCTTAAACTGCTTTGTGCATAAGGTAATGGCGCGGCGATGAGCGTATAGAATACGGTGTGCACAGTTGCAAGACCCGGTTGCGGAATATTCCTTTTTATACCTTTCATGAACATGAAATGGTATTATAACTTTGGTCCGATGTTTGTAAATATGAGAAGAAGAAGAGATAGACCCATCAATAAGTATACCGAAATGATCAGGATGACGAGATGAGTTGATTTAGCCATGTCCGTCTGTCCGTCTGTCCGTCTGTCTGTTTGAACGCAAACTAGTCCCTCAATTTTTGAGATATCTGGCTGAAATTTTGTATGTGGCCACCATTTTGTAATATAGGAATCATTTGTCGGAACTGACAAGATCGGACCAGTATAACATATAGCCCCCATACAACCGATTGTTCAGATATAAGGTTTTTTGGCCAAAACTTCTGCAATTAAAAAGTTAGGAACGTAAAATTTTGCAACTCGAGTACTTTCTATTTATGTAGTGTATATAGTGAAAATCAACCAGAACGGGCAAATGTAACATATAGCCCCCATACAACCGATTGTTCAGATATAAGGTTTTTTGGCCAAAACTTCTGCAATTAAAAAGTTAGGTTAGGTTAGGTTCAAGTGGCTGCCGCAGAGGCACACTTAGGCCAGTTTTGAAAGGCCCGTTGTGATACCACCAACACAAGGAAAGTCAGTCCCGAGACCCAGCCATATGGAAAATCCCTGAGTAGTTGGGATTTTCCACATAGCAGAATCCCGGGACTGACACTCCCGTTACTCCTCCTCGAACCACTTAGATGACTTTATGAAGCCCATCAAGTCCTTTATGTCCAGTTCCGCGATCTGGCTTAGGCTATCCAGGAACGGAACTCCCAAAAAGCGCGTTCTCGCGCCGCTTAAAGCCGGACAGTTGCAGATGAGGTGATCCACTGTTTCCTCCTCCTCATCATCTTTGCAACTCCTGCAGCATCGTCGGTAGGGCACACCTAGCCTTTCTGCATGCCTACCAATGAGGCAGTGACCGGTTAATACCCCTATCAATATGCAGATTTCCCTCCTAGTTAGGGCATAAATGCGTCTAGACCTTTTAAGATCCCATTTTGGCCAGGTTTGTTTCGATATGCGACACCCTGGGGATTGCAGCCATCTTTCGTTGGCTTGACGGAGTGTGTGCTCCTTCAGCATTAGTTTGCATGTGGCAAACGGCATACCTAAGCGCTCTTTATCCTGAAGAACCTGCTTGGTCGTGCCCTGCCTGGCAAGCTCGTCTGCCTTACAGTTTCCCTCAATGTCCCTATGTCCCGGGACCCATATGAGGTTTACGCGGTTCTGTTGGGCCATCTCCTGAAGAGATCGACGACAGCTGAGCGTCAGTTCAGAGTTGAACGTGTATGAGCCAAGGGATTTGATGGCCGCTTGGCTATCGCTGAAAATAGCGATATCTTCTCCGATAACACGTTTGCTTAACCAGGCCGCGGCGTCCAGGATTGCCGAGACTTCCGCCTGGAAGACGCTACAATGATCAGGTAGTCTGAAGGAGAGCTCAAGGTCCAAATCCCTTGAATAAACGCCTCCTCCAACTCTGCCGTCCAACTTCGAGCCGTCGGTGTATATGGAAGTGCCACCATTTGTTTCGGGACACCAATCCGTCCTCTCCCAGTCTCCTCTGCTGGGAATGTTTATTTTGAAACAGCTATCCCCGACTGTAGTAGTCGCACAACGATCTGTGCTTAGAGGGAGAAAGCTGTAAGATTCCAGAATACTGGAGTGTCCAATAGTACCCGCAGCCCAACTGGAGGTTTCTCTTAGGCGCAGAGCTGATGCCGCCGCTGACCGAAACCCTTCCAGATCAAGTGGCAAAATGCCCAGAATGACCTGGAGGGCTTCGTTGGGCGTTGTCCTTAGCGCACCGCTTATACAGATCATATTGGATCTATGGACTTTCCGCAACAGATTCAGGTATGTTGCCTTGCTCAGCGCAGGCCACCATACGACGACTCCATAAAGCATGATTGGGCGAATGCTGGCCGTGTAGATCCAACTGCATACTCTAGGGCTGAGCCCCCATTTTTTGCCAATGGCTCTTTTGCAGGTGTAAAGAGCGATGCAAGCTTTCTTCTGGCGCTGAAGAACATTCTCCTTCCAATTCAATTTCCTGTCCAGAACTATGCCTAGAAACTTGGCCTTATCCGACAAGCCCAGGCGCGTGCCATCTAGTTCTGGTAGGCTTAGTGGCGGTATTTTGTACCGGTTGGTGAAGAGGACAAGTTCCACCTTCCCTGGGTTGATACTAAGTCCGCAGCGAGAGGACCACGTCGAAACTTCTCGCAGTGCTACTTGCATCAGGTCACACAGAGTTTGTGGGAACTTGCCTCTGAATGCAATAGCTAAATCGTCTGCGTATGCCACTATCTTCCCGCCCCCCCAGCTTGTGTCACGTAGCAACGAGTTGACTGTGAGGTTCCATAAAAGCGGGGAAAGAACACCACCCTGGGGTGTTCCCCTTGTGACATAGCGTGATAACTCAACCGTACCAAGTGAAGAAGCTATTTTCCTTCCCATTAAAAGTTGGTCAATTAAACCAGTTAGAGGTCTATCTACTCCCAGATTAGTTAGAGCGGAGTTGATAGCCTCCGGGCTTATATTGTTGAAAGCCCCCTCAATGTCTAGGAGGGCCACGAGACAGTAGTCCTTTTCACACAGCGATTTCTCAATGACAGACACTAGGCTGTGCAGAGCGGTTTCTGTTGATTTACCCTTGGTGTATGCATGCTGATAGCTAGAGATAAGGTTGCTATCAATAGTCGTTAAGAGGTAGTCGCTTATTATCCTCTCAAAGGTTTTTAGTACAAAGGACGAGAGACTGATCGGTCTGTAGTCTTTTGGCTCGTAGTGGGATGCCTTCCCAGCCTTAGGGATAAACACTACCGTGGCGCTTCTCCAGGAGCCCGGAATGTGGTTGAGAGCCAGGCAGGCTGTGAAGAGAAATACCAGCCATTTAGCTGATGTCTCCAACGTGTTTATAAGCTGCGCGGGGATAATCCCGTCCGGCCCGGCAGCCTTATACGGTTCAAAGCTCTTAACTGCCCACCTTACTCTTTCCTCAGTGATGGGTATATTTACTGCCAGGTTTGTTGCAGGTGCTAGTGGTGCATCATGCAGATTCCCCGGAAAATGTGTATTCAAGAGCAGCTCAAGGGTTTCCTCTTCCGTGCTGGTCCAGGATCCGTCAGGCTTTCGCAAATAGCTGATGGTTGTTTGACTTTTCGAGAGGACTCGTCTAAGTCTCGCTGTGTCGTCGACCTTTTCGACGCCAGTGCAGAAATTTCTCCACGAGGTTCTCTTCGCCTGTCTCAGAGCTTTTTTGTAGGCCCTTAGTTTAGCTTTATATTCGTGCCAATGAGGCTCAGAGCCGAAGCTCTTGGCCTTGTTAAATTGTTTCCGGCATGATATTCGGAGCGAGTCCAAATCGTAGGACCACCAATGTGGCCTGTGTTTACCGCGTGGTTTTGGCACTGGACAAGCCTGTCCTAGAGCATTTGAGAGCGCCGATGTAAATGTAGTAACAAGATCCTCCAGCTCCTCTACTGATGAGGGGGCTTGTGAGGGCAGTACTGGGAGGTCTCTGTCTAATATTTCATTGTGTAACTGCCAATCAGTGTTACGTGGATTGCGTTTCATGATTGGTTGTTCTACAATAAAGTCTAAAACCATTTCTATGTAACGGTGGTCGGAGAAAGAATGTTCTTCCAGAACCCGCCATTTTCTGACCCACTCATAAGCGCCTTCACTACAGAGAGTGAGGTCTATGACCTCCCTGCGGGTCTTAGTGATAAAAGTAGGCTCATTACCCACGTTGCAAATCACCAGGTTGGTTGTTAAGAGGTAATCAAACAGAGACTCGCCCCTGGCATTGATGTCGGAGCTCCCCCATTGGACATGGTGAGCATTAGCGTCCGCTCCAATAATAAGATTACCCGTGCAGAAATTTGACACCAGGTCTTTCACCTCCATTTGTGGTGGGGGTTCTTCGGCGTCGTAGGGCATATAGACCGACGCCACCGTCAGGCGGGTGCTGTCGACCGTTAGACTGATAGCGGTAATATCACCATTGGTGTAGTTAGGTAGGAGAAAGGAGTTCAACTCAGACTTGACCAAAATACACGTTCTGACTTTGCTCTCCTCGCTGGCTCGAATGAGCTTGAAGCCCTTAGTCCCCAATCCGCAGATTCTCGAGCTATTGACCCAGGGTTCTTGGATGAGGACCACATCCACGTCGCCTTTAGAAAGACGACTACTTAAAGCAGCCGAAGCTACTTTAGATTTGTGCAGATTAATCTGAAGCACCACCAACATGAGAGCGCACAGACTTCCCTGCCGTCCCCATATCGTCGAGGTTTGCCCCATCCCGGAGGTTGCCTATCAACGACGAGTTGTTCCGATTAAATGCCCGATATGGCGTTGCAGGAGTCTTGCTGTCTGCAGCGTTAGATGTTAATCGCTCAGCGTTGGCTGCTACCACCGTGACGTCGAGGGCTTCCTCGTCCTGTAGGCTGTCCTCCATCTCCGAGTTGTTCACAGCACTATCGCCAAGGGACGTGGCGGATAACATGCTTTCCGCATCGGAATCCTCCGCTTCCTCTTCTGGTAATTCGTTTTCCGGTTCCCCCGGAGCAGCCGAGAAGGCAGCGCGCTGAGCATCACCACGATATACGTGGATAACGATCTGGCCTACGCTGTAGTGTACTAGGCCATTGCACCTTTTGAGGGGCTCGATTGACTCTTTATTCATGGTGAACACCACCTGTCTGTCGGGCCCTACCGCATCCCCGACCAGATTGACACTCCAGTCATGCGTTGGCAGGGACGGATTCATTAGCCGTAGCATCCCGAGAATTCTCTCGGGTTCGTCAGGGATGGCCGGAATCCACGCCCTTGCCCTTGGACGAGCTGGAATGTCCTTCCAGTCGACGACCTCTATCTTTGCGCCCTTGTATACTTCACCCAGCTTAGCAGCTGCTGCCTTGTACAGTGCTACGGTTTTTGCATCCTCGCATGCGAGTAATTTAATCTGACCCTGGTGCCAACCCGCATCCGTTACTCGCGCCGAACTACCCGGAAACTCTGGAGCAACATTGAGAAGAATGTTGCCGAGTTCATTTCGCACGTAACGCCACCGGTCCTTTGGGATGGCCAGGCGGTCATTGCCTCGGTCCAGGACGCCTATAAGGATCCTGTCCTTGGTTACCTCAGCAAAGCTTAGTTTGCCCGCTCCAGGGGTATTCTGATGCCGCTTGGGAGGGGGATTCAACTCCAGGTCCGATCTCTGGCGCTTGAAAGGGTTAACTTTTAACCTCTTTGGCATGTAAGAATTTTGGAAATCCGGTATCACAGCTTTCGCTAGCTCTACCGATTTACTGGAATTCGGCGACAGCGATTCCTGCGGTACCCCTTCATACCTCTTCAGGATCTTTGCAGCCAATCTTTTCTCGTGGTATGTGAAGCGGCGGGGAGATGTCTCCTGGGAGTGCGGACCCGTAGTTGCCATCGCGGTCGCTCTCCTTGCCGAAATCTCAGTTGCAGCTTCCTTCTCCTTCGAAACTCCGAGGCCAGGTCGTGAGACCGCTGCCACAGACGTAAAGATACTGGTTTTCATATCAGCGGTTGATGGGAGTTTAGCATCTGCCGTTGTCCGCTTAGTTGCGTTGGCAACCGCACTGGTGCTAGCTCCCATCAAGTCAATCTTAGTCGATAGAGGGTTGGTTGACCGACTCGTAGTTGCCATCGCTGTCGATCCCCCCCTTGATTGTGGAACGGAGGTTGTCCTCCGGCGTTGTTGTTGCTTTCTCGCCTGTTCCTCCATAGCTCTCCTTTGCTGAGGAGTGAAATTTGGCGTTGTTTGTTTTTTAGGTTTATCGTTTTTATTTGGATAATTTGAGTTCATCTTGTTCGTACGACCCATCGCCGGACACGGCCAGCTTAGGGTCAAGGGAAGAGTAGGGGAAAATGTGTCGTCCGCCGCGGCAGAGCCCCGTACCGCGGTAAGGCCATGCTTACTCTCTGAGGCGACCCGGTATCAGAGAGGCTCCGGTCAAATACAGCCACGATTTGCCTCCCGGCTGCAAACGTCCAATGGGCTCGGTTTCGCATAACACCCTGGATTGGGAGGGGGAAGATCTTTGTCGTCGCGCCAGAGAGGCTAGGCTGCTCTCGTGATGAAGTGCCGTACGGAGCTATGATCACAAGGGCAGCGTAGCCCTGTGGCTATCGACTTAAGCCCTCGTACCGCGGCAAGGTATCCACCCTTCACGAGGGAATTAAAAAGTTACGAACGTAAAATTTTTGCAACTCGAGTACTTTCTATTTATGTAGTGTATATAGTGAAAATCAACAAGATCGGGCAAATGTAACATATAGCCCCCATACAACCGATTGTTCAGATATAAGGTTTTTTGGCCAAAACTTCTGCAATTAAAAAGTTAGGAACGTAAAATTTTGGAACTCGAGTACTTTCTATTTATGTAGTGTATATAGTGAAAATCAACAAGATCGGCCAAATTTAACATATAGCCCCCATACAACCGATTGTTCAGATATAAGGTTTTTTTCCCAAAACTTCTGCAATTAAAAGTTAGGAACGTAAAATTTTGCATCTCGAGTACTTTCTATTTATGTAGTGTATATAGTGAAAATCAACAAGATCGGGCAAATGTAACATATAGCCCCCATACAACCGATTGTTCAGATATAAGGTTTTTTTGGCCAAAACTTCTGCAATTAAAAAGTTAGGAACATAAAATTTTGCAACTTGAGTACTTTCAATTTATGTAGTGTGTAGAGGAAAATCAAGAAGATCGGGTAAATATAACATATATTTAGCCCCATACAACCGGTTGTTCCGATATAAGGTTTTTTGGCCAATACTTCCGCATTTAAAAAGTTAGGAACGTAAAATATTTCACCTTTGTACTTTCTACATATGTAATGTGTATAGTGTAAGTCAGTACAATTGAACACGTATAATATATAGCCTCCATACAATCGATTGTTCCGATAACTCGGATCCTATTATTTTGTAAGTTTTTTTTAAATTATAACAAAGATGTGTAATGTGTATAGTAAATATAGTTAAATTGAAACAGGCTGTACTGGGGATCGAACAGTGAAAATTGTGACGCTTATTCATGAAAGGTATATAGCCTTCGGCACAGCCGAAGACAGCTTTCCTTACTTGTTTTTCTTAAATTATGTTTTTTTTTATATTATAAAACCTTTAATCTTAACTATTACAATTTACTTAATTTTCAACCTAATATTTTTTTGTTCTTCAGCTGCTCAAAACGATCGCATAAATTAGTGGCTATTTGTTAAGCACAATGTCATCATCCGATTATTCAAGTGCAACATAAAATCTCGAAAACCGAATATTTGCATGGCATTTGCCATAAATAATTTTGGAAAGGGCTGCTGTAATTTAATATTTTTATTATATAATAACAGCCGCTATTTTTTAAATTCTTTGATGGCCTCATTTTGCCTATAGATGAGTTTTTAATGTATACATTTAAGTTGGTCGAGGTTCGGCCACGGGTCCTAAAGGCAGCTATTGACAAAAAGTTGATCAGATGTTTGAATAAGTTCAACTATTTTAAATTGGTCGAATTTCGACCACGGGATATACTAGTCTATTATATTAATAGGCTAACAAATTTTACATATAAATCATTGCCAAGCTTAAACCCATACTAAATATGCATAAATATTTATGAAATGCATATGGATTTGTTGGCATACCTCTAAGGCAGTGCACAATTATCTAATATATAACCAATACTGCTTCATTTATCTGTAATAAGCGAATGAAAATTTTTCATGCAACTTAAATTGGTTATCTGACAATCAATTTGTAAATAAAGCGATAGCCCAGTGGGAAGCGTTAGGGGGTAGTGGTCGAGCGGTTGATGGTTCGAGTACAGTTAGTTACACAGCTATAGGGCAAATTTTTTTTCTTTTTTGTCATTGAAAATTGTTTATATTTTTTATATATTTTTATATTTCTAATCTTGACTTTTTAATATTTTTATAAACAATATTTTTATGTTTGTGATCTCTATTTTCGAGAAGAAAAAAATTTGGTGCGAATATTTTTAGTTTACGGAAAGCCATGTGAAATAATAATTTTATATCATAAATATACATACATACCACCCATTATAGAAATGCTATAACCGCTTATACAATTTCTTTTTGTTTTTTTTTTTTGGTAAATATTTCAAAAAATTACCATTAATATAAGTCTGACTGCTCTAATTTTTGAAGATGAAAGCTGCAATTTGCGAATTTTTTTTCAAATTCTATCGATTGAGATAGAGTTGCTGATAAATTCCTTAATTAATGTATGAAAATCGACAAAATATTTTATGGATACTGCGTTATTTTGAACTAAACCAAGTGATAAGCGGAAATCTTAAATTTTACTGAAGACAACAAATAATTTCTTTTCAAATGTATATATGTATTAACTTTTAAAAGGGCAAATTTGGAACCCGAGCCCCAAAACAAGTCTAGACCAAATTGAATAGAATTTTTTTAAAAATCAATATACATTTTTTTTTCTTTAAATCAAAAGAAAAATCCATATAAAGTGTCTTTTAAATATTGCTAAGTTATGGTTAAAGAAAAAAGCTAGAAAACCCTCACACTTTTTTTGACCTAACCAGAATTTGTAATTTACCCCCACTAAAAAGTTTTAAAACCACGCCATGTATAATACATTTTTTTAAAATACAACCCATACTTCTCTAAATTGAATGTGTAACTATTTTCGTTCTCTCGCTCATTAATACTCTTTAATATTACACGAACTCATATTTCCAAATTTCCACCCCTTCAAAATAAACGTCAAGCCAATTTCATACTCATATCTATTTATATACACATATACATATATGCGTAAACACTCCAATTCTCTCGCTCATTGAGTTCAAACAGTAGATTCGGCGTTGAACTCATATGTATATTGAAATGTTACACTCCAAATAGATGGCGTCGGCGCGAATAGCCAATTTGTTTCCGCATGAGAGTTGCCCCAATATGTGTTGTTATGTACCAAAGTATTAAAAAAAAGTGACAATTTGTTTTTCTCGTATCTCGCACGCTTTATTATAAACGAAAATAGTTTAAAAATAAAATTTTTAGAAAAGAAGCAATCAATGTTTTAACTTTCTGTATTGAAATTCATCAAGAAAAAAAAAATGAGATTGAAATAGATACACCCATTGCCGTCAATTCTATATAATATGAAAATTTGCCTTTTTAAAAAAATAAAAATCAAACATCTTTTTCGTAGAATTCTATAATAAAAATGAGATAACTATCATTGCCTTATATTCCAAAGTTTTAATAAACAAATGAAAAACTAAAAATTTTATATTGTTGTGCCATAAAATCATGAAAAAATTAAATTTTCAATTACTTATACTTATAATAAAATGTAATTTAACTATACAATTTTTTGGGAAAACGTTATCAAAATTATATTTTTCCATAAAGCTCTAATATGTATGTATATCTATTATATTAATAGGCTAACAAATTTTACATATAAATAATTGCCAAGCTTAAACCCATACTAAATATGCATAAATATTTATGAAATGCAAATGGATTTGTTGGCATACCTCTAAAGCAGTGCACAATTATCTAATATATAACCAATACTGCTTCATTTCTCTGTAATAAGCGAATGAAAATTTCTCATGCAACTTGAATTGGTTATCTGACAATCAATTTGTAAATAAAGCGATAGCCCAGTGGGAAGCGTCAGGGGGTAGTGGTCGAGCGGTTGATGGTTCAAGTACAGTTACAGCTATCGGCCAAAATTTTTTTCTTTTTTGTCATTGAAAATTTTTTATATTTTTTATATATTTTTATATTTCTAATCTTGACTTCTTAAAATTTTTATAAACAATATTTTTATGTTGTGATTTCTATTTTCGAGAAAAAAAAATTTGGTGCGAATATTTTTAGTTTACGGAAAGCCATGTGAAATAATAATTTTAGATCATAAATATACATACATACCACCCATTATAGAAATGCTATACAATTTCTTTTTTTTTTTTTGGTAAATATTTCAAAAAATTACTATTAATATAAGTCTGACTGCTCTAATTTTTGAAGATGTAAGCTGCAATTTGCGAATTTTTTTCAAACATAGTGGTCTGTTTATTCAATTTCTGTAGATTATTTCGATAAATTTCACGATTTCTATCGATTGAGATAGAGTTGCTGATAAATTCCTTATTTAAAGTATAAATATCGAAAACATATTTTATGGATACTTAAATTTTTAACTAAACCAAGTGATAAGCGGAAATCTTAAATTTTACTGAAGACAACAAATAATTTCTTTTCATATGTACCTATATATGTATTAACTTTTAAAAGGGCAGATTTGCAACCCGAGCCCCAAACAAGTCTAGACCAAATAGAATAGAATTTTTTTAAAAATCAATATACATTTTTTTTCTTTAAATCAAAGGAAAAATCCATATAAAGTGTCTTTTAAATATTACTAAGTTATGGTTAAAGAAAAAAGCTAGAAAACCCTCAAACTTTTTTTGACCTAACCAGAATTTGTAATTTACCCCCACTAAAAAGTTTTAAAACCACGCCATGTATAATACATTTTTTTTAAATACAACCCATACTTCTCTAAAATGAATGTGTAACTATTTTCGTTCTCTCGCTCATTAATATTCTTTAATATTACACGAACTCATATTTCCAAATTTCCACCCCTTCAAATAAACGTCAAACCAATTTCATACTCATATCTATTTGCATACACATATCCATACTTGCGTAAACACTCCAATTCTCTCATTGAGTTCAAACAGTAGATTCGGCGTTGAACTCATATATGTATATTGAAATGTTACACTCCAAATAGATGGCGTCGGCGCGAATAGCCAATTTGTTTCCGCATGAGAGTTGCCCCAATATGTGTTGTTATGTACCAAAGTATTAAAAAAAAGTGACAATTTCTTTTTCTCATATCTCGCACGCTTTAGTAAGTTTATTTTAAAAATAAAATTTTTAGGAAAGAAGCAATCAATGCTTTAACTTTCTGTATTGAAATTCATCAAGAAAAAAAAAATGAGATTGAAATAGATACACCCATTGCCGTCAATTCTATATAATATGAAAATTTGCCTTTTTAAAAAAATAAAAATCAAACATCTTTTTCGTAGAATTCTATAATAAAAATGAGATAACTATCATCGCCTTATATTCCAAAGTTTTAATAAACAAATGAAAAACTAAAAATTTTATATTGTTGTGCCATAAAATCATGAAAAAATTAAATTTTCAATTACATATACTTATAATAAAATGTAATTTAACTATACAATTTTTTGGGAAAACGTTATCAAAATTATATTTTTCCATAAAGCTCTAATATGTATGTATATCTATTATATTAATAGGCTAACAAATTTTACATATAAATAATTGCCAAGCTTAAACCCATACTAAATATGCATAAATATTTATGAAATGCAAATGGATTTGATGGCATACCTGTAAAGCAGTGCACAATTATCTAATATATAACCAATACTGCTTCATTTCTCTGTAATAAGCGAATGAAAATTTCTCATGCAACTTGAATTGGTTATCTGACAATCAATTTGTAAATAAAGCGATAGCCCAGTGGGAAGCGTCAGGGGGTAGTGGTCGAGCGGTTGATGGTTCAAGTACAGTTACAGCTATCGGCCAAAATTTTTTTCTTTTTTGTCATTGAAAATTTTTTATATTTTTTATATATTTTTATATTTCTAATCTTGACTTTTTAATATTTTTATAAACAATATTTTTATGTTTGTGATCTCTATTTTCGAGAAGAAAAAAATTTGGTGCGAATATTTTTAGTTTACGGAAAGCCATGTGAAATAATAATTTTATATCATAAATATACATACATACCACCCATTATAGAAATGCTATAACCGCTTATACAATTTCTTTTTGTTTTTTTTTTTTGGTAAATATTTCAAAAAATTACCATTAATATAAGTCTGACTGCTCTAATTTTTGAAGATGAAAGCTGCAATTTGCGAATTTTTTTTCAAATTCTATCGATTGAGATAGAGTTGCTGATAAATTCCTTAATTAATGTATAAAAATCGACAAAATATTTTATGGATACTGCGTTATTTTGAACTAAACCAAGTGATAAGCGGAAATCTTAAATTTTACTGAAGACAACAAATAATTTCTTTTCAAATGTATATATGTATTAACTTTTAAAAGGGCAAATTTGCAACCCGAGCCCCAAAACAAGTCTAGACCAAATTGAATAGAATTTTTTTAAAAATCAATATACATTTTTTTTTCTTTAAATCAAAAGAAAAATCCATATAAAGTGTCTTTTAAATATTGCTAAGTTATGGTTAAAGAAAAAAGCTAGAAAACCCTCACACTTTTTTTGACCTAACCAGAATTTGTAATTTACCCCCACTAAAAAGTTTTAAAACCACGCCATGTATAATACATTTTTTTAAAATACAACCCATACTTCTCTAAATTGAATGTGTAACTATTTTCGTTCTCTCGCTCATTAATACTCTTTAATATTACACGAACTCATATTTCCAAATTTCCACCCCTTCAAAATAAACGTCAAGCCAATTTCATACTCATATCTATTTATATACACATATACATATATGCGTAAACACTCCAATTCTCTCGCTCATTGAGTTCAAACAGTAGATTCGGCGTTGAACTCATATGTATATTGAAATGTTACACTCCAAATAGATGGCGTCGGCGCGAATAGCCAATTTGTTTCCGCATGAGAGTTGCCCCAATATGTGTTGTTATGTACCAAAGTATTAAAAAAAAGTGACAATTTGTTTTTCTCATATCTCGCACGCTTTATTATAAACGAGATTGAAATAGATACACCCATTGCCGTCAATTCTATATAATATGAAAATTTGCCTTTTTAAAAAAATAAAAATCAAACATCTTTTTCGTAGAATTCTATAATAAAAATGAGATAACTATCATTGCCTTATATTCCAAAGTTTTAATAAACAAATGAAAAACTAAAAATTTTATATTGTTGTGCCATAAAATTATGAAAAAATTAAATTTTCAATTACTTATACTTATAATAAAATGTAATTTAACTATACAATTTTTTGGGAAAACGTTATCAAAATTATATTTTTCCATAAAGCTCTAATATGTATGTATATCTATTATATTAATAGGCTAACAAATTTTACATATAAATAATTGCCAAGCTTAAACCCATACTAAATATGCATAAATATTTATGAAATGCAATGGATTTGTTGGCATACCTCTAAAGCAGTGCACAATTATCTAATATATAACCAATACTGCTTCATTTCTCTGTAATAAGCGAATGAAAATTTCTCATGCAACTTGAATTGGTTATCTGACAATCAATTTGTAAATAAAGCGATAGCCCAGTGGGAAGCGTCAGGGGGTAGTGGTCGAGCGGTTGATGGTTCAAGTACAGTTACAGCTATCGGCCAAAATTTTTTTCTTTTTTGTCATTGAAAATTTTTTATATTTTTTATATATTTTTATATTTCTAATCTTGACTTCTTAAAATTTTTATAAACAATATTTTTATGTTGTGATTTCTATTTTCGAGAAAAAAAATTTGGTGCGAATATTTTTAGTTTACGGAAAGCCATGTGAAATAATAATTTTAGATCATAAATATACATACATACCACCCATTATAGAAATGCTATACAATTTCTTTTTTTTTTTTTTGTAAATATTTCAAAAAATTACCATTAATATAAGTCTGACTGCTCTAATTTTTGAAGATGTAAGCTGCAATTTGCGAATTTTTTTCAAACATAGTGGTCTGTTTATTCAATTTCTGTAGATTATTTCGATAAATTTCACGATTTCTATTGATTGAGATAGAGTTGCTGATAAATTCCTTATTTAAAGTATAAATATCGAAAACATATTTTATGGATACTTAAATGTTTAACTAAACCAAGTGATAAGCGGAAATCTTAAATTTTACTGAAGACAACAAATAATTTCTTTTCATATGTACCTATATATGTATTAACTTTTAAAAGGGCAGATTTGCAACCCGAGCCCCAAACAAGTCTAGACCAAATAGAATAGAATTTTTTTAAAAATCAATATACATTTTTTTTCTTTAAATCAAAGGAAAAATCCATATAAAGTGTCTTTTAAATATTGCTAAGTTATGGTTAAAGAAAAAAGCTAGAAAACCCTCAAACTTTTTTTGACCTAACCAGAATTTGTAATTTACCCCCACTAAAAAGTTTTAAAACCACGCCATGTATAATACATTTTTTTTAAATACAACCCATACTTCTCTAAAATGAATGTGTAACTATTTTCGTTCTCTCGCTCATTAATATTCTTTAATATTACACGAACTCATATTTCCAAATTTCCACCCCTTCAAATAAACGTCAAACCAATTTCATACTCATATCTATTTGCATACACATATCCATACTTGCGTAAACACTCCAATTCTCTCATTGAGTTCAAACAGTAGATTCGGCGTTGAACTCATATATGTATATTGAAATGTTACACTCCAAATAGATGGCGTCGGCGCGAATAGCCAATTTGTTTCCGCATGAGAGTTGCCCCAATATGTGTTGTTATGTACCAAAGTATTAAAAAAAAGTGACAATTTGTTTTTCTCATATCTCGCACGCTTTAGTAAGTTTATTTTAAAAATAAAATTTTTAGGAAAGAAGCAATCAATGCTTTAACTTTCTGTATTGAAATTCATCAAGAAAAAAAAAATGAGATTGAAATAGATACACCCATTGCCGTCAATTCTATATAATATGAAAATTTGCCTTTTTAAAAAAATAAAAATCAAACATCTTTTTCGTAGAATTCTATAATAAAAATGAGATAACTATCATCGCCTTATATTCCAAAGTTTTCATAAACAAATGAAAAACTAAAAATTTTATATTGTTGTGCCATAAAATCATGAAAAAATAAAATTTTCAATTACATATACTTATAATAAAATGTAATTTAACTATACAATTTTTTGGGAAAACGTTATCAAAATTATATTTTTCCATAAAGCTCTAATATGTATGTATATCTATTATATTAATAGGCTAACAAATTTTACATATAAATAATTGCCAAGCTTAAACCCATACTAAATATGCATAAATATTTATGAAATGCAAATGGATTTGATGGCATACCTGTAAAGCAGTGCACAATTATCTAATATATAACCAATACTGCTTCATTTCTCTGTAATAAGCGAATGAAAATTTCTCATGCAACTTGAATTGGTTATCTGACAATCAATTTGTAAATAAAGCGATAGCCCAGTGGGAAGCGTCAGGGGGTAGTGGTCGAGCGGTTGATGGTTCAAGTACAGTTACAGCTATCGGCCAAAATTTTTTTCTTTTTTGTCATTGAAAATTTTTTATATTTTTTATATATTTTTATATTTCTAATCTTGACTTCTTAAAATTTTTATAAACAATATTTTCATGTTGTGATTTCTATTTTCGAGAAAAAAAAATTTGGTGCGAATATTTTTAGTTTACGGAAAGCCATGTGAAATAATAATTTTAGATCATAAATATACATACATACCACCCATTATAGAAATGCTATAACCGCTTATACAATTTCTTTTTTTTTTTTTTGGTAAATATTTCAAAAAATTACCATTAATATAAGTCTGACTGCTCTAATTTTTGAAGATGTAAGCTGCAATTTGCGAATTTTTTTCAAACAGAGTGGTCTGTTTATTCAATTTCTGTAGATTATTTCGATAAATTTCACGATTTCTATCGATTGAGATAGAGTTGCTGATAAATTCCTTATTTAAAGTATAAAAATCGAAAACATATTTTATGGATACTTAAATTTTTAACTAAACCAAGTGATAAGCGGAAATCTTAAATTTTACTGAAGACAACAAATAATTTCTTTTCATATGTACCTATATATGTATTAACTTTTAAAAGGGCAGATTTGCAACCCGAGCCCCAAACAAGTCTAGACCAAATAGAATAGAATTTTTTTTAAAATCAATATACATTTTTTTTCTTTAAATCAAAGGAAAAATCCATATAAAGTGTCTTTTAAATATTGCTAAGTTATGGTTAAAGAAAAAAGCTAGAAAACCCTCAAACTTTTTTTGACCTAACCAGAATTTGTAATTTACCCCCACTAAAAAGTTTTAAAACCACGCCATGTATAATACATTTTTTTAAATACAACCCATACTTCTCTAAAATGAATGTGTAACTATTTTCGTTCTCTCGCTCACACGAACTCATATTTCCAAATTTCCACCCCTTCAAATAAACGTCAAACCAATTTCATACTCATATCTATTTGCATACACATATCCATACTTGCGTAAACACTCCAATTCTCTCATTGAGTTCAAACAGTAGATTCGGCGTTGAACTCATATATGTATATTGAAATATTACACTCCAAATAGATGGCGTCGGCGCGAATAGCCAATTTGTTTCCGCATGAGAGTTGCCCCAATATGTGTTGTTATGTACCAAAGTATTAAAAAAAAGTGACAATTTGTTTTTCTCATATCTCGCACGTTTTAGTAAGTTTATTTTAAAAATAAAATTTTTAGGAAAGAAGCAATCAATGCTTTAACTTTCTGTATTGAAATTCATCAAGGAAAAAAAAAAAAAATTAGATTGAAATAGATACACCGATTGCCGTCAATTTTAGATAATATGAAATTTTGCTTTTTTAAAAAAATAAAAATCAAACATCTTTTTCGTAGAATTCTATAATAAAAATGAGATAACTATGGTCGCCATATATTCCAAAGTATTAATAAACAAATGAAACACTAAAAATGTTATATTGTTGTGCCATAAAATCCTGAAAATCTTAAATTTTCAATTACATATATTTATAATAAAATGTAATTTAACTATACAATTTTTTGGGAAAACGCAATCAAAATTATATTTTACCATAAAACTCTAATATGTATGTATGTTACGGTCATGTCACGTTTCACCGGTGAGACGTAAGTTAAGTACGCGATCTGGCAACTCAAGTTTCGGAACGCTTCCGTCAAACGTCAACAAAAGTCATGCCGCGTCCGCGAATGTCGTGCCACGTCAGCAAAACTCAAGTGTCAAAACACCGCAGCTAACTTCAACTTGTCCGGTTTCCGGCCTTTCCACCACCAGCAGCCGAAGCGAGCAGACGTAATCCGGGAAAATAGGCCTAATCCAGAAGCGGATGAACCGGTTCCGACGAGGAAGCGTACCAACTAGTTGGGGAAATACACCCCTAGTTATTAATTGTTGGTTAAACACCAGGAAACGGGCGTGAGCGCAAAAGCAGGGTAAGTAATTATTTGAGTACTAGTGAATTCAGTGGGTGATTAGGGTATTTTGCATTATTTCTTCAGGTATACCCCAGTGTTACCACAGCGACGACCCGACCCATCATAACAGGGAGTGGACGCCACCACCTCGTCATTTTTTTTTTGGTCCCGCACCGCATGCGGCGCCATTACCAGCCGTCAACAGAAGTGACGTCGCCACTATCGCCGCAGAGCTACCGGATACGGTCACTAATGACTGAAATCACCCCAGTGCCACAACTAGCACCTTAACTCACCGACCGCTACCACCATAGCCATCGATACGCGCCGACGCCAGTGTCGCAGATCAGGCCATAAGCCAAGAGGCACCCACAGAAGTGGCACAGCACCTAAATTCGATCACCGTAGTCGATTTCATAGCGACACGGTTATCCACGGCAACTACACTAGCGCCATATTCCAGCGCCAACACCATACATACCCGTGATCACCCAACACCACGAAGTCACGGTAAAGGGAGGGAATTATATTGTATCTGGCCCATATGGCCTCGTAGGTGGCATAGACCAACCTACTTATACATCGGTATAGAACAAATTGTATGTAAAGCGGTTTCCACTCTCTGGGGAAATTGTTAAATCGGCTAGGATATATTATCAAAACCCCAAAGAATCGTATTGGTGAAGTAAGGTCTCAAGTTGACGGCCTCGTCCGCCCACGGTTGGGTATACGGTAAAAGGTGCGCGATCGCACAATGTTGAATTTTCATTTTTTTTTTGTAATCCCTTTCTACCAACCCTTAACACAAGACGTCTTGTAGGACAGGGGCGGGGTTAGGCAGTTGATCCATATGGTTTGTTTGGTATCTTTTATTACGGTCCCAAAGGTGGGCAAAACGAAGCCCTCCAACTTGCGTTACCATAGGATTTGTACCTATACCAATTTTCATTCCAATACCATTTTTTGAACTACTTTTTCTAAATACATAAATCTAGCAATCACATTTATATATATACAAGGGACGTACAAGTGAGTGTAAGTGGATCGGAGTATTCCAGTTGGGACTTACCCTGAGGTTTTGGGTTGATCCTCGCTCACTTGCACACGTAGCTGCTGTATATGAATGTGTGTCTAGATATATACACCCACACACACATATACATTAAGTAATCAATAAGGGAATTCACTATCCAATTACCCTAAGTCTGAGCGTATAATAGTAGATATCTTTAGCTAAGATTGTATGGACCCATCATAGAACCAAACTCAAGAAGAGTTAGTAAACGTGTACGTTTTTGTGAAATGTAAATTCTTGAAATTACGCCAGTAGAGCGTGACATGTACACGTACCTAAGTTAAGTAATCGAGTTGGATTTAAATTCCTTATAAGATCGCGTAGATGATCTCCTTTTAGAGGGACATTGGTACACGCCAACTCATGAAGAGTGAGGAGTGGATTATCGATACCTATATATATCTAGTAGTATACACATTTACATTCACAACCCATGTACACAAACCTATACACACATAATTGATATTTTAGATGCTAATAAATATGAATTGTTAATTTACTTTGAAACTAAGTGATTCTTTATTCTAGATGCGGTGTAGACAGACGGACCGGACGATGACAGGGAGGGGGAAGTTCTAAAGGGGGGTAAAAGGGGAACTTGTGTTGGGGTCAGCATAACCCATTAGCCACTGCTGACCATGGAAGGGTGGGTATCGAGTGGCCGGCCAAAATAACACCTTTGGCCGAGGGCGGGTAAATCGAAGGGATGTGAACACCCCCATACCCATGCGAAGTGAAACAGTCAGGTATGATATTTTTTTGTAAGGTGCGGTGGGCATGTCTCGGGGTCCAAAATCCACCCCACAGTCCGGCGAGCTAGTTCGCGTGTTAAGCAAGCATACCTGCTAGACTACCGGAGCATGCAACATTAGGGAGAGTAGCTGCGTGGGGCATGCCACATGAAGAAAGGCAGGTGCAGGGGGCATGCCCCATTAGGGAGAGTAGCTGCGTGGGGCATGCAACATGAAGAAAGGTAGGTGTATGGGGCATGCCACAGTAGGGAGAGTAGCTGCGCGGGGCATGCAACATGAGGAAGAGTAGCGACATGGGCCGTGCAGCAGTAAGGAAATTGGTGGCATGGGGCATGCAACCTAACGAAGAATAGAGGTATGGGGCATGCAACACTGAGGAGAGTAGCTGCGAGAGGGCAGTGCAAAACCCGCACGTAACAGAAATGGCGCCCAACGTGGGGCCCACAGTCTAGTGGAGCCTTAGTGATTAAAGTTTTGTTTATTTTTCGGACACGCATGGGGGGGGCACGTTCACACCTTTGAGGTTTTTTTCGTGTATTATACACCAATTCCTATTTTCGAACGTGTTATTAACTTTTCTATTTTGTGCATTAGCAACGTGACTTGGCTGCCAATAGCCGATCATAAGTGTTGATGTAGGGGGGTAGGGTGAGGTGGGGTGTAGGGGTCTGCCAACTTGTTTTGGTGAGGGTCAAGCCGGACAATAGTGGCAGGGTTCTGACCTCACCCATCAGGAATCGGGTCCGCGGGTATCTCGTTTTGCTAGTTGAATGGGCGGATGATAGTGCTCGTGGAGGGATTTCGAAAAGGGGGGCGTAGTTGTTCGGGTAGCTTAGTTGGCTAGTCAACGCCAGCTAATAGTACCTACAGCTGTTGGGGGCTTGTAGTAAGGGAGAAGAACTGAAACGACCGACGACGTTTGGGGCGGACGTACACCGTATCGGAGAAAGAGGACACTGGTTATTTTCTTTATTATTTTTGATTTTTTCTTTTACTTTTGTAATTTGTTCTACGTTTCATTTATATGGTTATAGACCACGTTTATTTCATTTATTTTGGATAATTGTGTTTAAACGCAATTCTACATTCCGAGTGAAGGCATCCTTCTCGGAAAATACGACCCATATTAAAAGTTGCTTTTGGGTGTTGGGTTTTACATTTTTTTGTCTCCTTTTCCAAAAATTTTGTTCACATAACATACTACCTATTGGCACAACAACATCGACGCGCAACAACACAGCCTGGTCACATGCGACTTTAGAAGAAAACGTCATTTGGTATTTATTTTTTTTGATTTGATTTTTGGGTTTTTTTCTTTCGTTGCCCTTCAACAATTTTTGTCCACTCTAAATACTGCAACCTCGTTGCCATTGTCGGTAGCACAGCTTCCACGTAGCAGCGAGGCACAACAACTTCATCGACCGTGCAGCAACCCTACAAGGGTGCGCGCGACCTTGGAACAGGGTTTCAGCCCCAGTTGTTACTGGTAAATTGGTGTATAAATTTTTTTTTTGTTGCTACCATCAGTACGCGGTATGGTAAGCGCTAGCGGAAGCAGACGCGCGAGGGTTGTTAAGTCATAATAGCGATATCGCGATAAATGGCGGATCTGGTGAAACGAAAAGGGCTTAGGAGCGAGAAGAGGAACCAGTGCGACGAAGAGGATATGGACAAAAAGGAAGGCGATGATAGCGACCAGCAGAGTGGTGGAGAGAACGACGCGCATGATAAACAGGACGAACACGATGACGACGAGCAGCGCGATGAAGGAAACGAGAAAGGTGTCGACGATGGGGGAGCGCGCGGTGGCGCGACTGGTATGAGTAGTGCTGGGGTAGCGCCAACCAATGTCTTAGGCGAGGACTTTATGGAAAAGTTCGAGCTAATGTTTGTGCAACACCAGCTAGAGGTGAGCCGCTCTACCACCGACGCGGTCAAAGGTTTGGTGCAGACGCTAAAGAGGGAGATCAACGGTCTGGCGGGGCGACTTTCACATTTGGAAGAGGCCGGCGCGCGCGTGCGCCCAGAGCCAACGCGCGACGATTGGTTGTTGGACGCGGAAACTCGGGTGAGAAACCCAAACACTAACTCGGCCGAGGTAGGGAGTGAGCGTGGACCAGGCGCGAATCGACGATTAGTTCTACCAGGCACGGAACCCAGGGGCGGCGCTACGAGCGCGCGGTACGAAAGGGGCGCGACAAAAGCGATACGCGATTGGCACTTAAAATTTGACGGGGGGTCTAAGGCGATTCCCATAGAGCGCTTCTTGTTCCGCGTTGATACCCTGCGGAAGAAGCATAGCATATCGTCGCAGGACTTGTATGCAAACTTCCACTTACTGCTCGAGGGTCAAGCGCAGGAGTGGTATTGGTTGTATACCGAAGAGCATCCAGAGCACGGTGCCATAGACTTCCAAGAGTTTCGGTCGGCGATGGTTGAGCACTTCCGCAGGGCAGACTGCGACAAAGAGATCCGTCAAGCCATGAACGAGCGAAAACAGGGATATAACGAGACATTTGAAGAATATTATGCTGAAGTGCGGGGGTTAGAGCTCACCATGAGGACGCGGCTGCCGGAGCTGAGTCTGGTGAACCTTATGCGCCGCAATCTGAGACCAAGGATCAAGAACCTGATCTTCGGTTGCCAAATAACATCACTGGAGGAGTTGCGGAAGGAATGTCGTCGGGCTGAAAAACACTTAGCGGAATTTGAATTGAAACCGCAGCGCAGAAAGGCTATCGACGAATTGGAGGGCGACCATGAGGAGGAACCGCTTGACGCGCTAGAAGCTTTTCATCGGCCAGTCAGGGACAGACCGTTACATCGCGAGATAAGGGGCGATGCGGGGACAACGCGGGATGTACCGACGCCAGGAAAGTGGACGGGTGCGACGGACGTTTGCATAGTATGATTTGCTATAAATGCAACCAACCAAGTAGACAGCTGTGCGAAGCGTGTACACCGAAAAACCTGGAGAGCGGCGGGAAACCCGGGGAACCTTGCCAACCTCGTCAGACCCCGGAGAAGTAACAACAACCACCAGTTTAGACGAGTCCGATCACGACGATCAGGGCAAAACCAATTTAGACAAAACAATACAAATTTTAACAAATAGTAAAGCGAAACCAGCGCGCGGTCCAAATCCCTACCTAACGTTACAGGAGAGGCAAGCGCGCTATGAAGCAGCGCGGAAAAGGATTTTTGACACAACACAGGACGTAGAAGTCATTGGTACGGACAACCGCGCACCAGGACGCGGAGCAAACAGGACGTGGCGGAAGATAGTGGAGCTGCGCAAACGAACGCGCGCGAGGAAAAGTGAAGCGCGCTCAATAGAAGAAGCGGTCATTCGGGACGCCATTGACAAGCGGCCATATACACAAGTGGACATCGAGGGGGTTCGCTTACAGGGTTTATTAGATAGCGGGGCGTCGATCAGTTGCCTGGGGTCAGTGGCGCGCGTTTGGGAGGAAAAGATGGCGGACAAGTTACGCAAGTTAAACGAACGCTTGAAGACAGCGGATGGGAAAGCACAAGCGGTTGTAGGCAGGATAGATGTGGACATGACATGGAGAGGCAAAACAAAACCCATGACGCTGTACCTGGTTCCTAGTCTGAAGCAAGAGCTGTACCTGGGCATCGACTTCTGGGATACCTTCGGCGTGGCACCGATGGTAGTCTCGGAACTGGATACCCAGGGACAGCTGGAGCTGTCAGCGGTACAAGGTCGGGAACTAGAACGAGTAAAGAAGCTCTTTCCATCTTTCGACGAATTGGGACTCGGTAGAACGCATATTATTGAACACATAATCGAGGTATCGGATGAGACGATTCCTATCAAACAACGCCACTACCCCATGTCACCGGTGAAGCAGAGGTACGCGTACGAAGAGATCGACCGCATGCTGGCGCTCGATGTCATTGAGGAGAGTAACAGCGCGTGGAGCTCGCCCATTGTACTCGTGGAGAAGCCCGGGAAAAAGCGCATATGCGTAGACATGAGGAAATTAAACGACCGCACAAAGAAAGACGCCTATCCAACGCCGCATATCGAAGGGATCCTGACGCGCCTGAGAGAAACACATTTTATATCGGGGATTGACCTTAAAGATGCATTCTGGCAGATACCGCTGGAGCAATCCTCGCGCGAGAAAACCGCGTTCACGGTCCCAGGGCGGCCGTTATATCAATTTAAAGTAATGCCATTTGGTTTGTGTAACGCGCCCCAGCGGTTATGCAGATTAATGGATAAGGTCATCCCCTCGCGCTTAAGGGAAAATGTCTTTGTCTATATCGACGACCTCCTGATCTGTTCCCCTGATTTCGAAACACATATAGTGCACCTGGCCGAAGTTGCCGAATGTCTTGCCAACGCGGGTCTGACGATTAATTTGAAAAAGTCCAAGTTCTGCCAGAAAGAACTAAAATATCTCGGTTTTATAGTGGGGCAAGGGGAATTAAAGACAGACTCAGAGAAAGTACAGTCCATCGTTGAGTTTCCAGTTCCAACAACCATCAAACAACTGCGTCGTTTCCTCGGCATGTGTGGGTGGTATAGGAGGTTTATACCAAACTTTGCTACGGTGGCCGCGCCAATGACGGAGTGCTTGCGCAAGGCGAAGACGTTTGCAATGACGGAAGAAGCAGTGAAGGCCTTCGACGATTTGAAAACGGCGCTCACATCCACCGACGTTCTGGTTAACCCTGACTTTAACAAGCCTTTTTTCATACAATGCGATGCGTCGACGCAAGGGATAGGGAGTGTTTTGTTCCAAAAGGACGACGAGGGCAATGAGAGACCTATTGCGTTTATGTCTCAAAAACTAAACTCCGCGCAGCGCAACTATACGATTACGGAACTGGAATATTTAGCTGCTGTCGTCAGCATCAAGAAGTTTCGGGCGTACGTGGAAGGCCTTCCGTTTACCGTGATTACCGACCATATGAGTCTCAAATGGCTTATGGGACAAAAGGATCTCTCCGGACGCTTAGCCAGATGGAGCTTGAAGCTGCAAGGTTTTGACTTTAAAGTGGAGCACCGGAAGGGATCCCAAAACATAGTCCCCGATACGCTGAGTAGGATGCATATGGACGGTATAAATGAGTTAGGAATGGCCAGCGAAATTGATTTTGCGTCACCGGAGTTTTCAAGCGATGAGTATATGTTTCTGAGGCGTAATGTAGAACAGAACACTGCGAGACTGCCAGATCTGCGCGTAAGAGACGGGGTGGTCTACAAGCGGGTGCTTCCTAGAGGTGCGGAAGAAACAGAGGAGTCGACGTGGAGAATTTGGGTTCCTAAAGGGTTAAGCCAAAGACTGTTAGAAAACGCGCATGGGGGCCAAACAGCTTCATGGAGGGACGGCAAAGTCGTTGTATCGGCTAAGGAGCAGGTTTTTCTGGCCAGGTATGGTAGGGGAAGTACGAGACTTTGTCTCCAAGTGTGAGCTTTGCAAGTGCTCAAAAGCTCCGAACGCTCCCTCAAGACCGCCTATGACGGATCGTTTCCGGACTGAACGGCCGTTTCAAAGACTCTACGTTGATTTTTGTGGGCCATACCCGCGCTCGCGATCCGGAAACACGTCGATACTTGTGGTGTTGGACCACTTAACGAAATTCATTTTTTTCAAACCGATGAAGCAGGCCACCGCGCAAGAGGTAGTCAAATATCTCGAAAGCGAGATCTTCCACGTTTTTGGTGTACCGGAGACTTTGCATTCCGACAACGGGAGACAGTTTGTTTCGGACTCATTTGTAGGGTTCCTGAGAGCTTACGGGGTAGAGCATGTTAAGACCGCACACTATGCGCCGCAGGCGAACGCGTTCGAGAGGGTCAATCGGTCGCTATTAGCCATTCTTCGTACTTACATCGCGAGTTCAGATCAGAGTTACTGGGACCAGCACGTCTCACTGGCAGCATTTGCGTTGCGGAGCGCTGTTCATGAGTCCATCAAGATTGAGCCGTATAGAGCGGTGTTTGGTCAAACTATGGTACAACACGGAAACACTTATGGAATTTTGCGGAGGCTCGAGGCCCTGAGGGAAGAGGACGTAGACGTTCTACATGGAGGAGATCGCGCGTGGTTGCTACGACAGAAGTTAATCAAAAATCTGGACGAAGCGTATAGAAAGGGGCAACAAACATATAACACCAGAGCTCGCCCAGTAAGGTATCGGGAAGGCGAGATCGTTTATCGAAGAAACTTCAAGCTGAGCAACGCGGCGGAGGGATTTAATGCTAAGCTGGCTCCAAAATACCTTCGCTCCATAGTGATAGCCTCAAAAGGAAATGCACTCTACGAGCTCGGAGACTCAGCGGGACGCTCTATAGGGATCTACCACGCCAAAGACCTTCGACGTTAGGAAAAGACACCGGACATGGATTACCGATTTCTCGAACGCCTAGCCACCCGAGGCTGGCTGCAGCGCTCGCCCTGTTACGGTCATGTCACGTTACACCGGTGAGACGTAAGTTAAGTACGCGATCTGGCAACTCAAGTTTCGGAACGCTTCCGTCAAACGTCAACAAATGTCATGCCGCGTCCGCGAATGTCGTGCCACGTCAGCAAAACTCAAGTGTCAAAACACCGCAGCTAACTTCAACTTGTCCGGCTTCCGGCCTTTCCACCACCAGCAGCCGAAGCGAGCAGACGTAATCCGGGAAAATAGGCCTAATCCAGAAGCGGATGAACCGGTTCCGACGAGGAAGCGTACCAACTAGTTGGGGAAATACACCCCTAGTTATTAATTGTTGGTTAAACACCAGGAAACGGGCGTGAGCGCAAAAGCAGGGTAAGTAATTATTTGAGTGCTAGTGAATTCAGTGGGTGATTAGGGTATTTTGCATTATTTCTTCAGGTATACCCCAGTGTTACCACAGCGACGACCCGACCCATCATAACAGGGAGTGGACGCCACCACCTCGTCATTTTTTTTTTTGGTCCCGCACCGCAAGCGGCGCCATTACCAGCCGTCAACAGAAGTGACGTCGCCACTATCGCCGCAGAGCTACCGGATACGGTCACTAATGACTGAAATCACCCCAGTGCCACAACTAGCACCTTAACTCACCGACCGCTACCACCATAGCCATCGATACGCGCCGACGCCAGTGTCGCAGATCAGGCCATAAGCCAAGAGTCACCCACAGAAGTGGCACAGCACCTAAATTCGATCACCGTAGTCGATTTCATAGCGACACGGTTATCCACGGCAACTACACTAGCGCCATATTCCAGCGCCAACACCAACATACCCGTGATCACCCAACACCACGAAGTCACGGTACCGGCATCTCCGGCCACGGGGGCACGGGAGACAACCACCAACACCAACCAAAGACAACAACAACAACAACCACCACCGAACCAAGGGCGAACGAAAACACTCACCACCATCTACAACAACGCCAGCCAGGTTTTTTAGTTTAAGAGTAGTGTAGAACTAGTGTATTTACACATATCCATTTACACCTAAGTATACCTCGAGCCCGTACACCCACTCGAAAGAGAGGGCGGGTGAGTAATAGTCGACAGGGGGTAAAGGGAGGGAATTATATTGTATCTGGCCCATATGGCCTCGTAGGTGGCATAGACCAACCTACTTATACATCGGTATAGAACAAATTGTATGTAAAGCGGTTTCCACTCTCTGGGGAAATTGTTAAATCGGCTAGGATATATTATCAAAACCCCAAAGAATCGTATTGGTGAAGTAAGGTCTCAAGTTGACGGCCTCGTCCGCCCACGGTTGGGTATACGGTAAAAGGTGCGCGATCGCACAATGTTGAATTTTCATTTTTTTTTTGTAATCCCTTTCTACCAACCCTTAACACAAGACGTCTTATAGGACAGGGGCGGGGTTAGGCAGTTGATCCATATGGTTTGTTTGGTATGTTTTATTACGGTCCCAAAGGTGGGCAAAACGAAGCCCTCCAACTTGCGTTACCATAGGATTTGTACCTATACCAATTTTCATTCCAATACCATTTTTTGAACTACTTTTTCTAAATACATAAATCTAGCAATCACATTTATATATATACAAGGGACGTACAAGTGAGTGTAAGTGGATCGGAGTATTCCAGTTGGGACTTACCCTGAGGTTTTGGGTTGATCCTCGCTCACTTGCACACGTAGCTGCTGTATATGAATGTGTGTCTAGATATATACACCCACACACACATATACATTAAGTAATCAATAAGGGAATTCACTATCCAATTACTCTAAGTCTGAGCGTATAATAGTAGATATCTTAAGCTAAGATTGTATGGACCCATCATAGAACCAAACTCAAGAAGAGTTAGTAAACGTGTACGTTTTTGTGAAATGTAAATTCTTGAAATTACGCCAGTAGAGCGTGACATGTTCACGTACCTAAGTTAAGTAATCGAGTTGGATTTAAATTCCTTATAAGATCGCGTAGATGATCTTCTTTTAGAGGGACATTGGTACACGCCAACTCATGAAGAGTGAGGAGTGGATTATCGATACCTATATATATCTAGTAGTATACACATTTACATTCACAACCCATGTACACAAACCTATACACACATAATTGATATTTTAGATGCTAATAAATATGAATTGTTAATTTACTTTGAAACTAAGTGATTCTTTATTCTAGACAGGTGTATTCGGTCAGGTGTAGACAGACGGACCGGACGATGACAGGGAGGGGGAAGTTCTAAAGGGGGGTAAAAGGGGAACTTGTGTTGGGGTCAGCATAACCCATTAGCCACTGCTGACCATGGAAGGGTGGGTATCGAGTGGCCGGCCAAAATAACACCTTTGGCCGAGGGCGGGTAAATCGAAGGGATGTGAACACCCCCATACCCATGCGAAGTGAAACAGTCAGGTATGATATTTTTTTGTAAGGTGCGGTGGGCATGTCTCGGGGTCCAAAATCCACCCCACAGTCCGGCGAGCTAGTTCGCGTGTTAAGCAAGCATACCTGCTAGACTACCGGGGCATGCAACATTAGGGAGAGTAGCTGCGTGGGGCATGCCACATGAAGAAAGGCAGGTGCAGGGGGCATGCCCCATTAGGGAGAGTAGCTGCGTGGGGCATGCAACATGAAGAAAGGTAGGTGTATGGGGCATGCCACAGTAGGGAGAGTAGCTGCGCGGGGCATGCAACATGAGGAAGAATAGCGACATGGGCCGTGCACCAGTAAGGAAATTGGTGGCATGGGGCATGCAACCTAACGAAGAATAGAGGTATGGGGCATGCAACACTGAGGAGAGTAGCTGCGAGAGGGCAGTGCAAAACCCGCACGTAACATGTATATATCTAAATAGAGATTCAAAAGCCCAATAAAGCTTCACTTAATTGTAGAATTCCATATTAAAAAAATTTATTCAAGGAAAAATTCCGATGTAATAGATTTGTTTAAAATGAAATTCTACAAAGTTTTATGTTTTCATGACACCATTATTAAAATGTGAAATAGGGCAACCATGGTCAAACTTTTAATTTGAAAAAAATATGTCGCAATCAAAGTTGGCTTGTGTACCACCATACAAAAAAAATGTTTCAAAAAAATAAAATAATAATTCAATATGGCTCCTGTTGTTGGAGTACCAAGCTTATTTTGAGAAATTTGTATATGTGTGTAAAATACCAGCAATGGAAATATTTTGATTCTCTCGCTCTTTGAGAGTTAGAGTAATAGCGTCAAACTCATATTTCGAAGTTGGCTGAACTTCAAAGGAAACCACTCTTTATCTTCATTCTCTCCCTCATTAAACACGTCCTATTATGAGAGAGAAATTATTTTCATTCCCTCGCTCATTGAGTACTTTGGTCCATTATCTATTATATTAATAGGCTAACAAATTTTACATATAAATCATTGCCAAGCTTAAACCCATACTAAATATGCATAAATATTTATGAAATGCATATGGATTTGTTGGCATACCTCTAAGGCAGTGCACAATTATCTAATATATAACCAATACTGCTTCATTTATCTGTAATAAGCGAATGAAAATTTTTCATGCAACTTAAATTGGTTATCTGACAATCAATTTGTAAATAAAGCGATAGCCAAGTGGGAAGCGTTAGGGGGTAGTGGTCGAGCGGTTGATGGTTCGAGTACAGTTAGTTACACAGCTATAGGCCAAAATTTTTTTCTTTTTTGTCATTGAAAATTGTTTATATTTTTTATATATTTTTATATTTCTAATCTTGAATTTTTAATATTTTTATAAACAATATTTTTATGTTTGTGATCTCTATTTTCGAGAAGAAAAAAACTTGGTGCGAATATTTTTAGTTTACGGAAAGTCATGTGAAATAATAATTTTATGTCATAAATATACATACATACCACCCATTATAGAAATGCTATAACCGCTTATACAATTTCTTTTTGTTTTTTTTTTTTGGTAAATATTTCAAAAAATTACCATTAATATAAGTCTGACTGCTCTAATTTTTGAAGATGAAAGCTGCATTTGCGAATTTTTTTTCAAATTCTATCGATTGAGATAGAGTTGCTGATAAATTCCTTAATTAATGTATAAAAATCGACAAAATATTTTATGGATACTACGTTATTTTGAACTAAACCAAGTGATAAGCGGAAATCTTAAATTTTACTGAAGACAACAAATAATTTCTTTTCAAATGTATATATGTGTTAACTTTTAAAAGGGCAAATTTGCAACCCGAGCCCCAAACAAATTGAATAGAATTTTTTTAAAAATCAATATACATTTTTTTTTCTTTAAATCAAAAGAAAAATCCATATAAAGTGTCTTTTAAATATTGCTAAGTTATGGTTAAAGAAAAAAGCTAGAAAACCCTCACACTTTTTTTGACCTAACCAGAATTTGTAATTTACCCCCACTAAAAAGTTTTAAAACCACGCCATGTATAATACATTTTTTTAAAATACAACCCATACTTCTCTAAATTGAATGTGTAACTATTTTCGTTCTCTCGCTCATTAATACTCTTTAATATTACACGAACTCATATTTCCAAATTTCCACCCCTTCAAAATAAACGTCAAACCAATTTCATACTCATATCTATTTATATACACATATACATATATGCGTAAACACTCCAATTCTCTCGCTCATTGAGTTCAAACAGTAGATTCGGTGTTGAACTCATATGTATATTGAAATGTTACACTCCAAATAGATGGCGTCGGCGCGAATAGCCAATTTGTTTCCGCATGAGAGTTGCCCCAATATGTGTTGTTATGTACCAAAGGATTAAAAAAAAGTGACAATTTGTGTTTCTCATATCTCGCACGCTTTATTATAAACGAAAATAGTTTAAAAATAAAATTTTTAGAAAAGAAGCAATCAATGTTTTAACTTTCTGTATTGAAATTCATCAAGAAAAAAAAAATGAGATTGAAATAGTGTTATAGTAAATGCAAAGAAAAGCACTTCTTTATTTATTGAGAATATTTTTATTTCTGACTTTAAAAAATATGTACAATAGCTTAAATATAAAATCTTAAAAATATGTTCCTAATCTAATTATATATGTATGTGTGTATTGTGGATGAATTCTAATCTTAGTACAAACACTTGACTTTTATGATAGTGATGTGTGCGATACAAAATATCAGCCTAAATGCGTTTTATTGCTGTGTCATTAAGTGCCGAAAATATTGACATAGCGATCAGTTGGTCTAGCCTATTGTGTGGCATAATAATTTCTACTATCAGTGGGAGTCTATTTATTTAGGCGTGTGAAGAGATTATTAATGAGTAATTAAAATGTGTAGCTGATTTGAACAAGTGATTAGAAACCATCCGTTGGTATGAAATATGTTTTTTCTTAAATTATCTTTCCTTCAAGTGGACTGTATGTGTGTGTGTGAAATATTTTTATTTTCTTATGTTCATGCATGAACATTTTGCGGGCGGGCGGAAAAGTTAATTGTGATTTTGTCTTTAGACTTACATTTATGAATGAAATAAAATACTAAAATGCATATTGCAAGAAGAACTATTAAAATTAGTGATAAGTGTCCGCTATGATTTTTTAAACTCAAGTTGCTTATCTTAAGTTCATTTTTTGTTAAATGGTCAATCTCCCTTCTTAGTTTTTCCAACTCCCTTGTGCTGCTTATGTTGTTAATTTGAAGTGGAGTTATTTTGTCCTCAGAAATTTCGTGAATGGCTGTGGCTATTGGATCTTGTGCTGGGTTGACTGATGCTTGTAATTTGAATATTTGTAACCCAGATAGCGTTATATCTTCGTGCCTGGCAGTGCAACCGGATTTGATAGAAAGTATTCCTTGGGCTGGAATTTCCATTATCTCGGTTTTGCTGTTACCGCAGTCCAAATGTAAAGTGGAATTTTTAAATACTTTGTAAATCCACTTATTCTCTTGGTATAGTTCTGCCCATAAGGGAGTGTTTGTTGTTTCCTCATATTGGCAATTAGCTTGGCTGCCTTTTAACAGTGGTGATAGTTCGCAGGTTTGATCCAGAGCAGATTTCCATGGTGTTTTCCCTTTACATATGAGATGGCTGTTCAAACTTCTGGTGCACTTATTCAGTTGTGCTTGGGAAATCAGAAAATATAGGTGAAGCCCAAAATTGTACACTAGAAAATCATTTTTTTGTTTAATCTTTATGATTTTTCCTTTGTGCTCGAATGGAATTGCTATCATTTTGTATATTTCTGACGATTCACTGTGCATAAGTGGTATTTCTGCCTTAATTACCAGCTTGTGATCGAATATCATTCCATTTGCTCTCATAAGGTTATATACATCTCGTAGTTGATTGTCACCTTGCTGTCCAGGTATTTGAAGTTTTGATGGAAGTTTTTCTCTTATGAGTACCAACTCCTTGTTCAACTGTGTGGGAGTTATGAGAGTTGGATTAATTCGTCCGTGGTTCAAGTCTATCAACAACTCAATTATGGATTTTTGAATAGTCTCACATTCATTCAATAAAATCGTAACTTGAGTTACTAATATTTGAAACTGGATGGCCATTTTATCTCTGTTAATGTTTTTTATTAACTCTGAGTGAAATCTGTTGATTTGTTTAGTTATTTTAGTAAATTGCATATTCACCTCATTTACATTTTTATTTATTATGTTTGCCGTGGAATTAATTAATGAAACTTGTGCTTTTAATCTTTCTTTTATGCTATGCTGGTTATTTAGTAGTAATCTGAAGTTTGATTCAATTAGCTCTTCGCTGTCAGCATCCATTAGCCCAAATAGCATATTATAAATAGAACCAATCCATTCAAAGGGAGCCCTCCGTTGTCTTTTATTAGACACGATTAAATCGTGACTACTTTTTATCGCTTCATAACGCCTTCCTAGTGACAGGGATATAACGGTGCAGGCTTCCTCGAAATCTGATAGCAAATTACAATGATTTTTTATTCGATGTAGACAATCTGGCATCATTTTCATCTGCTCAAAATATGAGTGGAGGTCATAGTAGATTACCAAATCCCAATTTGAAGTTATGACGTCCATCTTTCCTAGTGAATCTAAATAGATTGCGGTGTTATCTGGAAGTTGAGCAACAATTCCATTGTTTCCTGTTTGAGAACCGGCTGCTTTCACTACATTTTTCGATGTTATGCAAAGGAGAAACATAAGTATAAGCGAAAATATGTTTTTATTTGTTATGTATTTCGGAGATTTGTTTGACCTCACTGTAGTCAATACTCGGGGGTTGTTTCATCCGTTGATTTTTCCTGATTGCTGCCTGACGATGTGACTAAAGGACATAATTTATGGATTGGTCGTTTCAGCACACTATTCTGTAATTTGAGCGTAACCACACGAACTTTTCCATCTAGTCCAGGATTACATTCCATAACTCTACCAAGCGGCCATTTAGCTGGTTGAGTATTTTCGTCCTTTATTATTACAACATCACCCTTTTTTAAATTTTGCTCTGATGTTTTCCACTTGTTTCTTTGCTGAAGTGTGTGTAGGTATTCCTCTTTCCAGCGTTTCCAAAAATCACGCTGAATTTTTTGTATAATCTTCCATTTGTTTAAAGTGGATATATTTATGTCTGACTCTGGAGTTGGTATGGATATCAGTGGTCTCCCAATAAGAAAATGACCTGGAGTTAAAGCGTCTACACCGTTTTCATCATTTAGGGCATATAATGGGCGTGAATTTAATGATGCCTCAATCTGTGCTAAGACCGTAGTCATCTCCTCAAAAGTCAGTTTTGTATCTCCAATTGCCCTTTTTAAGTGAAATTTCATGCCTTTTACACCAGCCTCCCATATTCCGCCAAAATGTGGCCCTGCCGGGGGGATAAAATGCCAAGTAATCGCTTCATTAGCTAAGATTGGTGCAACTTCACAATTTTGTTTTATTGCTTTTTTAAAGTCATTGTCGAGACTTCTGCTGGCACCCACGAAATTAGTTCCATTGTCGGAGTAAATGTGTAAAGATTTCCCTCGTCTGCCAAAAAATCTTCTCAAAGCCGCCAGGAATGCTTCTGTTGATAATTCGCTGACTGCTTCCAAATGTATGGCTTTCGTCGAAAGGCAAACGAATACAGCGATGTATCCTTTGAATGATTTTTGTCCTCGACCTTTAGAACACCTCATCTGAAAAGGTCCAGCATAGTCTACTCCAGTATATGTAAAAGGACTGGATGTAGTAACTCTGACCAATGGAAGATCACCCATGATCTGTGTTGCAGCAGTTTGCTTGAATCGTATGCATTTACAACAGACACGTATACAATGTTTCACTGCATTTTTTAATCCGACTATCCAATATTGTCGCCTGATGACTGCTTCTGTTAACCGATTCCCACCATGTATTGTAGCGAAGTGAGCATCTTTGATAATTAATGCAGCCAAGTATGATTTTGGTAAGATTATTGGATGCTTTTCGTTATACGGTAGCTCTGAATGTGAAAGCCTGCCTCCAACCCTTATTATGCCATTTTTATCTAAAAAGGGATTGAGGTTTGCTATTTTGCTGGAACCTTTGACTGTCTTTCCATCAACCAGTTTGCTAAATTCTTCTTTAAAAATGTTCTTCTGTGTTTGTCGGATGATGATCAATTTAGCTGTCTGAAGCTCCTCAGTCGATAGATGCGAAAACTGACGAGTTTCCTTTTTTTTACAAAAGCGTAAAATGTAAGCTACCACTCTTTGTAGTTTTAGCCAACTTGAATATTTGTTAACTAAATTATCCATAAAAGAATTTTGCTGACTCGATGTTAATAAAATCGTTGCTTTGTTGCATTCGTCTCGCTCTTCTGTTGATGAAAGCCACTTGGGTCCGTTCCACCAAATGTCCGTATTTAAAATTTTTGGAGATGGAATACCTCTTGATGCTACATCTGCTGGATTATCCTTTGTGTTAACGTGTCCCCAGGCTGCCTGTGGTATAAGATTTTTAATTTCTTCCACTCGATTTCTAATGAATTTATCCTTGTTTTTCGAATTTTCAATCCAGCCCAGGGTTATTGTTGAATCACTCCATGCAAAAGCCATATGATTCCTTGCAATAATAGTGCAAACTTTATTCATTAATTTTGCTAGTAGATGAGCAGCACAGAGTTCCAGCTTAGGTAAAGTTTTTCGATTTTTAAGTGGATTAACCTTCGTTTTTGCAGTTAACAGCTTTACGGAATTCCCAACCTTTATGTATACTACTGCAGCGTACGCCTTTTCGGAAGCATCACCGAATCCGTGAATTTCTACTTCAGATTCCATGGTCGTATCAATCCAGCGTGGAATACGTACTTCTTCCAATACGCCCACTGTATCAATAAACAGCTTCCATTCTTTTTGTAGATCATCTGAAAGCTGTTCATCCCATCCAGCTTTTTCAATCCAGAGTTTTTGCATATATAATTTCGCAACGACAGTTATCGGAGACAACCAACCCAATGGATCAAATATTTGTGCGATTTGTGACAAAATACTTCTTTTTGTAATTTTCTTCGGCATTGATAAATTAATTTTGAACTGGAACTGATCATTATTTGGATCCCAGTATAGCCCAAGTGTTTTTACTGTTTCATTTTCTTGAATTTGAATAATTTCATTTTCTCCTATGGTAGTGATATTTTTGGTAATACTGTTGCAATTTGACAGCCATTTCCTCAAATGAAATCCAAACAACTGGAGATGATGGCTGATTTCTTTCTGGATCATAATACATTGATTAACCGAATCCGCACCAGTCATAAGATCATCCATATAGAAATCTTCCTTGATGATTTTTTGTAGCCAGCTGTTCTCATTTGAGCACTTGTCAGCAATTTCAAATAGTGTCCGCACTGCTAAATATGGTGCTGAAGCGGTACCATATGTAACTGTTGTCAACTCATACTCCTCTATTTTATTTGAAGGATGTTCCCGCCACAAAATTCGATGATACGCTTGATCTTTTTCCGAAATTTTAACCTGCCGAAACATCTTTTCTACATCAGCTGTAATAACTATTTTCCATAATCTCCACTTGAGGATGATGTCAAATACGTCTTTCTGAAGTTTGGGTCCTGTCAACATGATGTCGTTTAGACACTTCCCATTTGAAGTTTTTGCTGACGCATCAAAAACAACACGAAGTTTTGTAGTTAATTTATCTTCGCGTACAACAGCATGGTGAGGCAAATAGTATTTTCCATTTACTTTCTCGTTTGCCCTTACCATATGTCCAAGATTTTGGTATTCGTGAATGAATGTTTTGTAATCATTGCCAAGCTTTTCACTCTTTTTGAATTTAGCTTCCATGGATAGTAGCCGAGCAACTGCTTGATTACGAGAGTCACCCAGCTTCATGTCGTCTTTAAATGGAATTTCCACAATAAATCGCCCATCTGTATCTTGTTTAGTGGTTTTCTCGAACCTTTTCAAACATACTTCATCTTCTTTTTTAGTTTCTTCATCTTGCTCTTCCTCCAGCTCCCAGAACCTCTCAAGGTTGGTCACTGCCGATGTAACTTTGCCTGGTTTCTTTTGATTAATTATTCCGGACAAAATCCAGCCAAACTTTGTAGCTTGAGCAAGAACTCCATTGTGTTTTTTAATGCCTTTTTCTATTATTTTTCCGAATATATCACCACCAATCACCATGTCAATTCTATCAGCTTTGTTGAATAATGGGTCAGCAAGAGTGTAGTTTCCCCATTTTTTAAAGTTGAACCTGAAGGATTGATCAGGTTGCGCAGTTGTAAGAGTTGATAAAACTATGGCATTCACCTCTTCAACGTGCTGGCTCAGAAAACGTGGCGTAATTTGCACTTTGACTGTAAACTTTGATTCACCAACCACAACATCTCCTAGACCATGAAGTTTTGTCATCACTTTTTTCCTCGGCACACCTAATATCTGCGCTGCCTCTTCTGAAATAGAGGATATTTGCGACCCTTGATCAATAAGAGCCCTTAGTAATATATGCTCACCATTTGCAGCTTTTGCCCTCACTTGGGCCGTGGCCAGAATTACCGTTGTATGAGTTGCTTTTGTGGACATCGCAGCCTTCTTTTGAGCGTTATCAAAATGCAAAAGCTCATGATGACTGCTGAAGTTGCATATTTTACATTTCATATTGCTGGTGCATGCTTCTCCCAATTTGTGAAGTAGGCACTTGTAACAAATTTGATTGTCTTTGGCATATTTATGTCTTTCATCCGATGATAGGCTCTTGAAACTTCTGCACTCCGTTATGATATGATGTGGTATTTTGCAGTAAGTACACTGTCTGTGTGGTTTTCTTGAATTGGCCGACGTGTGATTAGCTTTAAATATTTGCTGCTTTCGGATTTTGTTACCTTGCTCCTTTTCAGCTACAGCTTTCAATGTTTGAAAGTGTTGATCAAGAAAATCTCTTATATCAGATAATGTCTGAACTTCTCTGGTTTTTTTTACCGTTTGCTCATATAATTTGAGTCCATCTTTGTCCAACTTTCGAACTATGACTCGAGCAATAAATGGATCGGCGTTTTCAATTCGTATTCCTAACGACTGTATTGCATTAAGGCACTCATTTGTAGTATCGAGCAATTGCCTAACGCTTTCAGCATTATCACTATTTATGACAGGCTGATCCACTATCCTGTCCCACTGTGTTGTGAATAATATACGTTTATTATCGTATCTTTGTTTCAACAGACTCCACGCTGCTTCATAATTTTCAATTGATATTTGCAAATGTTGTATTAACCTTGCAGCTTCGCCCTTCAAACAAAGGCGAAGGCGTAGCATTTTTTCTGAGTTCGATAATTGCTCATTTTTATGAACCATATCCTGGAACACATTGTAGAAATTAGCCCATTCTTTTATCTCGCCATAAAATATTGGAATTTTCAATTTTTCTAATTCCAAATTAGGCCGATAATTTACTTTTGGCTCTTCTTTCACTAAACATCTTTCCAAATGCCCCAAATTTTCAAAATACTCATCAACTACCTTTTCATAGGCATTCTCAATTTCAGTACTGTGATATCTTGAAAATTCACTCGTATAAGCATTCTTGATGTCACTAAACAAACTTTCCAAATATTTAATCTGGTGGTTGCCGATCGTACTCTCAAAGCGCATATCAGTCATTTTATTTGATATGTTTTGAATTTTCCTCATGAAATTTTCTATTTTTGGGTCTTTTGCACCCATGCTTGTTGTTGGCGTTCGTGGCATTTGGGTTTTCTTTTTTTGTTCAGATGACACTTCATCACTGAGAGATGGTTTGAACCCTTGAATTACATCCTCAATTTGTTGTTTTATAGCACTATATTTATCTTGGATAAAATAATCCTCATTGCCAACACCATCCAACAAAAGCTTTTCGTTGTTGGAGTCTAACTCTTTTTCGAGCTTCTCTACAGCTTTTATCACTTCATCGGCCTTGGACCTTGTTACTGTCTTTCCTGCAACTTTATTGTATAGTTGCAGTACTTTTTCACTGATGTCCAATTGGGATTCAAGGACCTTGCCTCTATTAATACCCATTTTGCTTTATTTATTTTTTCACTATAAAAAAAAAGCACTGATCACTAAATCACTCCACTTTCAAGTTTTTGTAAATCGAAAGGAACCGTTGGAGGTATTTTATTTGGTCGCCCGGTTGACCTAGCTGTGCCTCGACTCACAGCTGATGTATTCCTTCGATTACAAAAAAACTTGATTTTCACTTAGTAATCACTAGTCGCTTGAGCTAAAGGCTCGTATGGACCAAAATGTTATAGTAAATGCAAAGAAAAGCACTTCTTTATTTATTGAGAATATTTTTATTTCTGACTTTAAAAAATATGTACAATAGCTTAAATATAAAATCTTAAAAATATGTTCCTAATCTAATTATATATGTATGTGTGTATTGTGGATGAATTCTAATCTTAGTACAAACACTTGACTTTTATGATAGTGATGTGTGCGATACAAAATATCAGCCTAAATGCGTTTTATTGCTGTGTCATTAAGTGCCGAAAATATTGACATAGCGATCAGTTGGTCTAGCCTATTGTGTGGCATAATAATTTCTACTATCAGTGGGAGTCTATTTATTTAGGCGTGTGAAGAGATTATTAATGAGTAATTAAAATGTGTAGCTGATTTGAACAAGTGATTAGAAACCATCCGTTGGTATGAAATATGTTTTTTCTTAAATTATCTTTCCTTCAAGTGGACTGTATGTGTGTGTGTGAAATATTTTTATTTTCTTATGTTCATGCATGAACAAATAGATACACCCATTGCCGTCAATTCTATATAATATGAAAATTTGCCTTTTTAAAAAAATAAAAATCAAACATCTTTTTCGTAGAATTCTATAATAAAAATGAGATAACTATCATCCCCTTATATTCCAAAGTTTTAATAAACAAATGAAAAACTAAAAATTTTATATTGTTGTGCCATAAAATCATGAAAAAATTAAATTTTCAATTACATATACTTATAATAAAATGTAATTTAACTATACAATTTTTTGGGAAAACGTTATCAAAATTATATTTTTCCATAAAGCTCTAATATGTATGTATATCTATTATATTAATAGGCTAACAAATTTTACATATAAAAAATTGCCAAGCTTAAACCCATACTAAATATGCATAAATATTTATGAAATGCAAATGGATTTGTTGGCATACCTCTAAAGCAGTGCACAATTATCTATATATATAAAAATGAAATGGTGTATAATTGTAACGCTAAAACTCGAAAACGGCTGAACCAAATGAAATACTTCCTTTGGGGGATTTGTTTGTTATTACCACGCGCAGGTCATGTCTTAAAATCAGAACAAAATATTAAGGGGGCGTGGCACCTCCCATACAAACTGAATTTTTCAAGTTGAATATCTTCAAAAGTGTTTAAGGTAGGAACATAAAAATTGGTACAGAGCTACAGGATAACAGCACCACTCTCACCTATAAAACCGGGGGTTATCCAATAAGGGGGCGTGGTACCTCCCATACAAACTAAATTTTTTAAGCAGAATATCTGTGAAAGGGTTCAAGGTAGGGACCTGAAAATTGGTATAGACCTATATGGTATCAAAAGCCTTCTTACACATAAAAGAAGGGGTAATCGGAAAAGGGGGCGTGGCACCTCCAATACAAACTGAATTTTTCAAGGTGAATATCTTCAAAAGTGTTTAAGGTAGGAACATGAAAATTGGTATAGAGCTATAGGATAACAACACCATTCTCACCCATAAAACTTGGGGTTATCGAAAAAGGGGGCGTGGTACCTCCCATACAATCTATATATATAAAAATGAAATGGTGTTCAGTCGTTACGCTAAAACTCGAAAACGGCTGAACCAAATCATATACTTCCTTTAGGGGGTTTGTTTCTTATTACCACGCGCAGGTCATGTTATAAAATCAGAACAAAATATTAGGGGGGCGTGACACCTCCCATACAAACATTTTTCTCCAAGGTGAATATCTCTAAATGGGTTTAAGGTAGGGACCTGGAAATCGGTACAGACCTATAGGATAACAACACAATTCTCACCCATAAAACTGGGGGTTAACCAAAAAGGGGGCGTGGCACCTCCCATACGAATGAAATACTTCATAGTCGATAGCTCTGGAAGTATTCATGTTAGACCACTGAAATTTGGTAAGGGGTTATATAAGATCGATCCCTACCACCTCCAAAAAAACTGGGGATAACGAAAAAGGGGGCGTGGCACATCTCATACGAATGAAATACTTCATAGTCCATATCTCTGAAAGTACTTATGTTAGACCACTGAAACGTGGTTAGAGGTTAGATGAGGTCGATCCCTACCACCTCCAAAAAAACTAGGGTAACGAAAAAGGGGGCGTGGCACCTCCCATACGAATGAAATACTTCATAGTCCATATCTCGGGAAGTGTTTAGGTTAGACCACTGAAATTTCTTGAGGAGTTAAATAAGATTAATCCCATCATCTCCAAAAAAACTGGAGATAAAGAAAAAGGGGGCGTGGCACCTCCCATACGAAGGAAACATTTCATAGCCCATATCTCTGCAAGTATTTATGTTAGACCACTGAAATTTGGTGAGGGTTTATATGTGATCGATCCCTAATACCTCCCAAAAAACTCGAGTTAACGATAAAGGGGGCGGGGCACCTCCCATACGAATAAAATACTTCATAGTCCATATCTCTAGAAGTATTTAGGTTAGACCACTGAAATTTTGTGAGGAGTTATATAAGATCAATCCCGGACACCTCCAAAAAAAACTGGGGATAAGGAAAAAGGGGGCGTGGTTTCTCCTATATGAAGGAAACATTTCATAGCCCATATCTCTGCAAGTATTTATGTTAGACCACTGAAATTTGGTGAGGGTTTATATGTGATCGATCCCTAATACCTCCCAAAAAACTCGAGTTAACGATAAAGGGGGCGTGGCACCTCCCATACGAATAAAATACTTCATAGTCCATATCTCTAGAAGTATTTAGGTTAGACCACTGAAATTTTGTGAGGAGTTATATAAGATCAATCCCGGACACCTCCAAAAAAAACTGGGGATAAGGAAAAAGGGGACGTGGTTTCTCCTATATGAAGGAGATAGGGATATGGTTTAAAATAGATATAGGGATCGGGTTAGTGAAACAGACAGGGAAATAAATTTGTGGCAGGACAACGTCTGCCGGGTCAGCTAGTCTAATATATAACCAATACTGCTTCATTTCTCTGTAATAAGCGAATGAAAATTTCTCATGCAACTTGAATTGGTTATCTGACAATCAATTTGTAAATAAAGCGATAGCCCAGTGGGAAGCGTCAGGGGGTAGTGGTCGAGCGGTTGATGGTTCAAGTACAGTTACAGCTATCGGCCAAAATTTTTTCTTTTTTGTCATTGAAATTTTTTTATATTTTTTATATATTTTTATATTTCTAATCTTGACTTCTTAAAATTTTTATAAACAATATTTTTATGTTATGATTTCTATTTTCGAGAAAAAAAAATTTGGTGCGAATATTTTTAGTTTACGGAAAGCCATGTGAAATAATAATTTTAGATCATAAATATACATACATACCACCCATTATAGAAATGCTATAACCGCTTATACAATTTCTTTTTTTTTTTTTTGGTAAATATTTCAAAAAATTACCATTAATATAAGTCTGACTGCTCTAATTTTTGAAGATGTAAGCTGCAATTTGCGAATTTTTTTCAAACATAGTGGTCTGTTTATTCAATTTCTGTAGATTATTTCGATAAATTTCACGATTTCTATCGATTGAGATAGAGTTGCTGATAAATTCCTTATTTAAAGTATAAATATCGAAAACATATTTTATGGATACTTAAATTTTTAACTAAACAAAGTGATAAGCGGAAATCTTAAATTTTACTGAAGACAACAAATAATTTCTTTTCATATGTACCTATATATGTATTAACTTTTAAAAGGGCAGATTTGCAACCCGAGCCCCAAACAAGTCTAGACCAAATAGAATAGAATTTTTTTAAAAATCAATATACATTTTTTTTCTTTAAATCAAAGGAAAAATCCATATAAAGTGTCTTTTAAATATTGCTAAGTTATGGTTAAAGAAAAAAGCTAGAAAACCCTCAAACTTTTTTTGACCTAACCAGAATTTGTAATTTACCTCCACTAAAAAGTTTTAAAACCACGCCATGTATAATACATTTTTTTTAAATACATCCCATACTTCTCTAAAATGAATGTGTAACTATTTTCGTTCTCTCGCTCATTAATATTCTTTAATATTACACGAACTCATATTTCCAAATTTCCACCCCTTCAAAATAAACGTCAAACCAATTTCATACTCATATCTATTTGCATACACATATCCATACTTGCGTAAACACTCCAATTCTCTCATTGAGTTCAAACAGTAGATTCGGCGTTGAACTCATATATCTATTATATTAATAGACTAACAAATTTTAAATATAAATCATTGCCAAGCTTAAACCCATACTAAATATGCATAAATATTTATGAAATGCATATGGATTTGTTGGCATACCTCTAAGGCAGTGCGCAATTATCTAATATATAACCAATACTGCTTCATTTATCTGTAATAAGCGAATGAAAATTTTTCATGCAACTTAAATTGGTTATCTGACAATCAATTTGTAAATAAAGCGATAGCCCAGTGGGAAGCGTTAGGGGGTAGTGGTCGAGCGGTTGATGGTTCGAGTACAGTTAGTTACACAGCTATAGGGCAAAATTTTTTTCTTTTTTGTCATTGAAAATTGTTTATATTTTTTATATATTTTTATATTTCTAATCTTGACTTTTTAATATTTTTATAAACAATATTTTTATGTTTGTGATCTCTATTTTCGAGAAGAAAAAAAATTTGGTGCGAATATTTTTAGTTTACGGAAAGCCATGTGAAATAATAATTTTATATCATAAATATACATACATACCACCCATTATAGAAATGCTATAACCGCTTATACAATTTCTTTTTGTTTTTTTTTTTTTGGTAAATATTTCAAAAAATTACCATTAATATAAGTCTGACTGCTCTAATTTTTGAAGATGAAAGCTGCAATTTGCGAATTTTTTTTCAAATTCTATCGATTGAGATAGAGTTGCTGATAAATTCCTTAATTAATGTATAAAAATCGACAAAATATTTTATGGATACTACGTTATTTTGAACTAAACCAAGTGATAAGCGGAAATCTTAAATTTTACTGAAGACAACAAATAATTTCTTTTCAAATGTATATATGTATTAACTTTTAAAAGGGCAGATTTGCAACCCGAGCCCCAAACAAGTCTAGACCAAATTGAATAGAATTTTTTTAAAAATCAATATACATTTTTTTTTCTTTAAATCAAAAGAAAAATCCATATAAAGTGTCTTTTAAATATTGCTAAGTTATGGTTAAAGAAAAAGCTAGAAAACCCTCACACTTTTTTTGACCTAACCAGAATTTGTAATTTACCCCCACTAAAAAGTTTTAAAACCACGCCATGTATAATACATTTTTTTAAAATACAACCCATACTTCTCTAAATTGAATGTGTAACTATTTTCGTTCTCTCGCTCATTAATACTCTTTAATATTACACGAACTCATATTTCCAAATTTCCACCCCTTCAAAATAAACGTCAAGCCAATTTCATACTCATATCTATTTATATACACATATACATATATGCGTAAACACTCCAATTCTCTCGCTCATTGAGTTCAAACAGTAGATTCGGCGTTGAACTCATATGTATATTGAAATGTTACACTCCAAATAGATGGCGTCGGCGCGAATAGCCAATTTGTTTCCGCATGAGAGTTGCCCCAATATGTGTTGTTATGTACCAAAGGATTAAAAAAAAGTGACAATTTGTTTTTCTCGTATCTCGCACGCTTTATTATAAACGAAAATAGTTTAAAAATAAAATTTTTAGAAAAGAAGCAATCAATGTTTTAACTTTCTGTATTGAAATTCATCAAGAAAAAAAAAAAATGAGATTGAAATAGATACACCCATTGCCGTCAATTCTATATAATATGAAAATTTGCCTTTTTAAAAAAATAAAAATCAAACATCTTTTTCGTAGAATTCTATAATAAAAATGAGATAACTATCACCGCCTTATATTCCAAAGTTTTAATAAACAAATGAAAAACTAAAAATTTTATATTGTTGTGCCATAAAATCATGAAAAAATTAAATTTTCAATTACATATACTTATAATAAAATGTAATTTAACTATACAATTTTTTGGGAAAACGTTATCAAAATTATATTTTTCCATAAAGCTCTAATATGTATGTATATCTATTATATTAATAGGCTAACAAATTTTACATATTAATAATTGCCAAGCTTAAACCCATACTAAATATGCATAAATATTTATGAAATGCAAATGGATTTGTTGGCATACCTCTAAAGCAGTGCACAATTATCTAATATATAACCAATACTGCTTCATTTCTCTGTAATAAGCGAATGAAAATTTCTCATGCAACTTGAATTGGTTATCTGACAATCAATTTGTAAATAAAGCGATAGCCCAGTGGGAAGCGTCAGGGGGTAGTGGTCGAGCGGTTGATGGTTCAAGTACAGTTACAGCTATCGGCCAAAATTTTTTCTTTTTTGTCATTGAAAATTTTTTATATTTTTTATATATTTTTATATTTCTAATCTTGACTTCTCAAAATTTTTATAAACAATATTTTTATGTTGTGATTTCTATTTTCGAGAAAAAAAAATTTGGTGCGAATATTTTTAGTTTACGGAAAGCCATGTGAAATAATAATTTTAGATCATAAATATACATACATACCACCCATTATAGAAATGCTATAACCGCTTATACAATTTCTTTTTTTTTTTTTTGGTAAATATTTCAAAAAATTACCATTAATATAAGTCTGACTGCTCTAATTTTTGAAGATGTAAGCTGCAATTTGCGAATTTTTTTCAAACATAGTGGTCTGTTTATTCAATTTCTGTAGATTATTTCGATAAATTTCACGATTTCTATCGATTGAGATAGAGTTGCTGATAAATTCCTTATTTAAAGTATAAAAATCGAAAACATATTTTATGGATACTTAAATTTTTAACTAAACCAAGTGATAAGCGGAAATCTTAAATTTTACTGAAGACAACAAATAATTTCTTTTCATATGTACCTATATATGTATTAACTTTTAAAAGGGCAGATTTGCAACCCGAGCCCCAAACAAGTCTAGACCAAATAGAATAGAATTTTTTTAAAAATCAATATACATTTTTTTTCTTTAAATCAAAGGAAAAATCCATATAAAGTGTCTTTTAAATATTGCTAAGTTATGGTTAAAGAAAAAAGCTAGAAAACCCTCAAACTTTTTTTGACCTAACCAGAATTTGTAATTTACCCCCACTAAAAAGTTTTAAAACCACGCCATGTATAATACATTTTTTTTAAATACAACCCATACTTCTCTAAGATGAATGTGTAACTATTTTCGTTCTCTCGCTCATTAATATTCTTTAATATTACACGAATTCATATTTCCAAATTTCCACCCCTTCAAAATAAACGTCAAACCAATTTCATACTCATATCTATTTGCATACACATATCCATACTTGCGTAAACACTCCAATTCTCTCATTGAGTTCAAACAGTAGATTCGGCGTTGAACTCATATATGTATATTGAAATGTTACACTCCAAATAGACGGCGTCGGCGCGAATAGCCAATTTGTTTCCGCATGAGAGTTGCCCCAATATGTGTTGTTATGTACCAAAGTATTAAAAAAAGTGACAATTTGTTTTTCTCATATCTCGCACGCTTTAGTAAGTTTAGTTTAAAAATAAAATTTTTAGGAAAGAAGCAATCAATGCTTTAACTTTCTGTATTGAAATTCATCAAAGCAAAGAAAGTGCGCACAGTAACGGAAGGAAAGTTTGACGTCGAGAAGCTGCGCACGACACAGACAGCTGACAATTTCTCCACTCGACTCTCACACCTGCTATCGGAGAGCAATCCTCGACCTAACGATGCAACCGAGCAATGGAAGCATATCTCTCACTCATTACGTACTGCCGCTGAGGCCACTATAGGGTTCCAGCGAGCCCGCAAAAACAACTGGTACGATGAGGAATGCAGCACTGCCTCGGACAAAAAGGACGCTGCCTACAGGGAGACGTTGCGAACGGGCGCAACCCGCAGTGTATGGCAACGCTATCGTGAGGCAAAGAAGGAAGAGAGACGCCTTTTCAGAAAAAAGAAACGTGAGGCCGAAATGCGTGAGTGTGAGGAGCTTGAGATGCTGGCTGACAGGAATGATGCCCGAAAATTCTATGAAAAGATCCGGCGGATGACGGAAGGTTTTAAGACCGGGGCAAGTTCCTGTAAGGACAATAATGGCGACCTGGTAACCGACGTACAGAGTGTACTTAAATTATGGAGGGAGCACTTCTCCTCACTGCTAAATTGCGAGGGAGACGTCGAACCCGATACCCCAATCCCTGACGATGGAAAAGTCGTCCCACCACCTGACTATGATGAAGTGAGGATAGCTATATCCCGGCTCAAAAACAACAAAGCGCCTGGAAAAGACGGACTACCCGCCGAGCTGTTCAAACACGGAGGCGAAGAGCTGGTAAAAAGCATGCATCAGCTCTTATGCAGAATATGGTCAGACGAGTGCATGACTCCAGATTGGAATTTAAGTGTGCTCTGCCCAATCCACAAGAAAGGCGATCCCGCTAACCGCACCAACTACCGCGGAATCAGCCTTCTTAATATCGCATATAAGGTTCTTTCTAGCGTATTGTGTGAAAGACTGAAGCCCATCGTAGACAAGCTGATTGGACCTTATCAGTGTGGCTTTAGACCTGGTAAGTCTACCATCGACCAGATTTTCACGATACGCCAAATCCTGGAGAAGACCCATGATAAAAGAATCGACATACACCATCTCTTTGTCGATTTCAAAGCCGCTTTTGACAGCGCAAAAAGGAGTTGCCTGTATGCCGCCATGTCTGAATTTGACTTCCCTGCAAAGCTTATACGGCTTTGCCAAATGACGCTGAGCAATACTAACAGCTCCGTCAGAGTCGGGAAGGACCTCTCTGAGCCATTTGAAACCAAACGAGGCTTCAGACAGGGCGACTCCCTTTCGTGCGATTTCTTCAACCTGATGCTGGAGAAGATAATTCGAGCAGCAGAGCTAAACCGCAATGGTACAATCTATTACAAGAGCGTGCAATTGCTGGCGTATGCCGATGATATTGATATCATTGGCCTTAACAACCGCGCCGTAAGCGCTGCCTTCTCTGGACTGGATAAAGAAGCGAAAAAAGTGGGTCTTGCGGTCAACGAGGACAAGACGAAGTATTTGCTGTCATCAAAGAAAGAATCGGCGCACCTGCGCCTTGGCAGCCACGTCACTGTTGATAGTTACAAATTTGAAACTGTGAGGGACTTCGTCTATTTGGGAACCAGCATTAACACCGAAAATAATATCAGTTTAGAAATCCAACGGAGAATCACTCTTGCGAACAAGTGCTACTTTGGACTGAGTAGGCAATTGAGAAGTAAAGTCCTCTCTCGAAGAACAAAGATCACGCTCTATAAGTCTATCATCATACCTGTCCTGATGTATGGCTCAGATTCATGGACAATGTCAAGAGAAGATGAGATGGCCCTTGGAGTATTTGAGAGAAAAGTTCTCCGGAAGATTTATGGTCCTTCCCGTGATGCCGACGGCGAGTATCGAAGGAGATTTAACGATGAGCTGTACGAGCTTTACGCAGATCTGACCATAGTCCAGCGAATTAAAGCCCAAAGGCTCCGCTGGCTGGGTCACGTCATGCGAATGGACAAAGAAGCTCCAGCCCAGAAGGTTTTCCAATCGTCACCCGAATTCGGCAGCAGAGGAAGGGAGAATTCTATAATAAAAATGAGATAACTATGGTCGCCATATGTTGTGCCATAAAATCCTGAAAATCTTAAATTTTCAATTACATATATTTATAATAAAATGTAATTTAACTATACAATTTTTTGGGAAAACGTAATCAAAATTATATTTTTCCATAAAACTCTAATATGTATGTATATATCTAAATAGAGATTCAAAAGCCGAATAAAGCTTCACTTAATTGTAGAATTCCATATTAAAAAAAATTTATTCAAGGAAAAATTCCGATGTAATAGATTTGTTTAAAATGAAATTCTACAAAGTTTTATGTTTTCATGACACCATTATTAAAATGTGAAATAGGGCAACCATGGTCAAACTTTTAATTTGAAAAAAATATGTCGCAATCAAAGTTGGCTTGTGTACCACCATACAAAAAAAATGTTTCAAAAAAATAAAATAATAATTCAATATGGCTCCTGTTGTTGGAGTACCAAGCTTATTTTGAGAAATTTGTATATGTATGTGTGTAAAATACCAGCAATGGAAATATTTTGATTATCTCGCTCTTTGAGAGTTAGAGTAATAGCGTCAAACTCATATTTCGAAGTTGGCTGAACTTCAAAGGAAACCACTCTTTATCTTCATTCTCTCCCTCATTAAACACGTCCTATTATGAGAGAGAAATTATTTTCATTCACTCGCTCATTGAGTACTTTGGTCCATTATCTATTATATTAATAGGCTAACAAATTTTACATATAAATCATTGCCAAGCTTAAACCCATACTAAATATGCATAAATATTTATGAAATGCATATGGATTTGTTGGCATACCTCTAAGGCAGTGCACAATTATCTAATATATAACCAATACTGCTTCATTTATCTGTAATAAGCGAATGAAAATTTTTCATGCAACTTAAATTGGTTATCTGACAATCAATTTGTAAATAAAGCGATAGCCCAGTGGGAAGCGTTAGGGGGTACTGGTCGAGCGGTTGATGGTTCGAGTACAGTTAGTTACACAGCTATAGGCCAAAATTTTTTTCTTTTTTGTCATTGAAAATTGTTTATATTTTTTATATATTTTTATATTTCTAATCTTGACTTTTTAATATTTTTATAAACAATATTTTTATGTTTGTGATCTCTATTTTCGAGAAGAAAAAAATTTGGAATATTTTTAGTTTACGGAAAGCCATGTGAAATAATAATTTTATATCATAAATATACATACATACCACCCATTATAGAAATGCTATAACCGCTTATACAATTTCTTTTTGTTTTTTTTTTTGGTAAATATTTAAAAAAATTACCATTAATATAAGTCTGACTGCTCTAATTTTTGAAGATGAAAGCTGCAATTTGCGAATTTTTTTTCAAATTCTATCGATTGAGATAGAGTTGCTGATAAATTCCTTAATTAATGTATAAAAATCGACAAAATATTTTATGGATACTACGTTATTTTGAACTAAACCAAGTGATAAGCGGAAATCTTAAATTTTACTGAAGACAACAAATAATTTCTTTTCAAATGTATATATGTATTAACTTTTAAAAGGGCAGATTTGCAACCCGAGCCCCAAACAAGTCTAGACCAAATTGAATAGAATTTTTAAAAAAATCAATATACATTTTTTTTTCTTTAAATCAAAAGAAAAATCCATATAAAGTGTCTTTTAAATATTGCTAAGTTATGGTTAAAGAAAAAAGCTAGAAAACCCTCACACTTTTTTTGACCTAACCAGAATTTGTAATTTACCCCCACTAAAAAGTTTTAAAACCACGCCATGTATAATACATTTTTTTAAAATACAACCCATACTTCTCTAAATTGAATGTGTAACTATTTTCGTTCTCTCGCTCATTAATACTCTTTAATATTACACGAACTCATATTTCCAAATTTCCACCCCTTCAAAATAAACGTCAAACCAATTTCATACTCATATCTATTTATATACACATATACATATATGCGTAAACACTCCAATTCTCTCGCTCATTGAGTTCAAACAGTAGATTCGGCGTTGAACTCATATGTATATTGAAATGTTACACTCCAAATAGATGGCGTCGGCGCGAATAGCCAATTTGTTTCCGCATGAGAGTTGCCCCAATATGTGTTGTTATGTACCAAAGTATTAAAAAAAAGTGACAATTTGTTTTTCTCGTATCTCGCACGCTTTATTATAAACGAAAATAGTTTAAAAATAAAATTTTTAGAAAAGAAGCAATCAATGTTTTAACTTTCTGTATTGAAATTCATCAAGAAAAAAAAATGAGATTGAAATAGATACACCCATTGCCGTCAATTCTATATAATATGAAAATTTGCCTTTTTAAAAAAATAAAAATCAAACATCTTTTTCGTAGAATTCTATAATAAAAATGAGATAACTATCATCGCCTTATATTCCAAAGTTTTAATAAACAAATGAAAAACTAAAAATTTTATATTGTTGTGCCATAAAATCATGAAAAAATTAAATTTTCAATTACATATACTTATAATAAAATGTAGTTTAACTATACAATTTTTTGGGAAAACGTTATCAAAATTATATTTTTCCATAAAGCTCTAATATGTATGTATATCTATTATATTAATAGGCTAACAAATTTTACATATAAATAATTGCCAAGCTTAAACCCATACTAAATATGCATAAATATTTATGAAATGCAAATGGATTTGTTGGCATACCTCTAAATCAGTGCACAATTATCTAATATATAACCAATACTGCTTCATTTCTCTGTAATAAGCGAATGAAAATTTCTCATGCAACTTGAATTGGTTATCTGACAATCAATTTGTAAATAAAGCGATAGCCCAGTGGGAAGCGTCAGGGGTTAGTGGTCGAGCGGTTGATGGTTCAAGTACAGTTACAGCTATCGGCCAAAATTTTTTCTTTTTTGTCATTGAAAATTTTTTATATTTTTTATATATTTTTATATTTCTAATCTTGACTTCTTAAAATTTTTATAAACACTATTTTTATGTTGTGATTTCTATTTTCGAGAAAAAAAAATTTGGTGCGAATATTTTTAGTTTATGGAAAGCCATGTGAAATAATAATTTTAGATCATAAATATACATACATACCACCCATTATAGAAATGCTATAACCGCTTATACAATTTCTTTTTTTTTTTTTGGTAAATATTTCAAAAAATTACCATTAATATAAGTCTGACTGCTCTAATTTTTGAAGATGTAAGCTGCAATTTGCGAATTTTTTTCAAACATAGTGGTCTGTTTATTCAATTTCTGTAGATTATTTCGATAAATTTCACGATTTCTATCGATTGAGATAGAGTTGCTGATAAATTCCTTATTTAAAGTATAAAAATCGAAAACATATTTTATGGATACTTAAATTTTTAACTAAACCAAGTGATAAGCGGAAATCTTAAATTTTACTGAAGACAACAAATAATTTCTTTTCATATGTACCTATATATGTATTAACTTTTAAATGGGCAGATTTGCAACCCGAGCCCCAAACAAGTCTAGACCAAATAGAATAGAATTTTTTTTAAAATCAATATACATTTTTATACCCAGCTGTACTTGTACACAGGGTATTATAACTTTGTTAGGATAACGGTTGGTTGTACAGGTATAAAGGAATCGAGATAGATATAGACTTCCATATATCAATATGATCAGGATCGAAAAAAAATTTGATTGAGCCATGTCCGTCCGTCCGTCTGTCCGTTAACACGATAACTTGAGCAAATAATGAGATATCTTCACCAAATTTGGCATGCGTACTTATTTGGGTTCAGAATAGATTGCTATTGAAAATGGGTAAAATCGGACCATAACCACGCCCCTTTTTCGATATCGAAAATTTCGAAAAACGTATAAAATGGGTTAATTCAATATTAGAAGCAGCTGCAATGATAAAATTTGCAATATGTATTGATTTAGATGTTCTAAGGCCGATTTTATAAAAAATTTTGAAAAGGGGGCGTGGTACCGCCCACGTATATTTGAAGAAATTTTAAAATTTTGACTCTTAATAACATCACAAGAGTTTATGCTAGTATAACGAAATTTCGTAGAGGACATACTATTGTTGTGGTAAATTCAGCTATAGAAAATAAACGAAATCGCTTCGCGACCACGCCTACTTTTTCATAAAAGTTATATTGAAAGGAGGTGGAAATATTGAAAAGTCCATATCTAATTAACTGATTTCGCTATAATAATATAATTTGGTACATACATCAACTTTCATATTCTTTACATAATATTTTCAAAATTTTGGAAAGTGGGCGTGGCACCGCCCACTTATGAGTCAAGCAATTTTTAAATTCGACTGCTAACAACTTCAGAACGGTATGAGATAGATTTACGAAACTAGGTACCAGGCATGTTATGTTTATGTAGAGTACTACCACAGAAAATAAGAAAAATCGGTGAACGATCACGCCCACTTTATGTGCACAGCTGGGTATGTAATGTTCGGTTTCACCCGAACTTAGACTTCCTTACTTGTTTTTCTTTAAATCTTTCTTTAAAGGAAAAATCCATATAAAGTGTCTTTTAAATATTGCTAAGTTATGGTTAAAGAAAAAAGCTAGAAAACCCTCAAACTTTTTTTGACCTAACCAGAATTTGTAATTTACCCCCACTAAAAAGTTTTAAAACCACGCCATGTATAATACATTTTTTTTAAATACAACCCATACTTCTCTAAGATGAATGTGTAACTATTTTCGTTCTCTCGCTCATTAATATTCTTTAATATTACACGAATTCATATTTCCAAATTTCCACCCCTTCAAAATAAACGTCAAACCAATTTCATACTCATATCTATTTGCATACACATATCCCTACTTGCGTAAACACTCCAATTCTCTCATTGAGTTCAAACAGTAGATTCGGCGTTGAACTCATATATGTATATTGAAATGTTACACTCCAAATAGATGGCGTCGGCGCGAATAGCCAATTTGTTTCCGCATGAGAGTTGCCCCAATATGTGTTGTTATGTACCAAAGTATTAAAAAAAGTGACAATTTGTTTTTCTCATATCTCGCACGCTTTAGTAAGTTTAGTTTAAAAATAAAATTTTTAGGAAAAAAGCAATCAATGCTTTAACTTTCTGTATTGAAATTCATCAAGGAAAAAAAAAAAAAAATTAGATTGAAATAGATACACCCATTGCCGTCAATTTTATATAATATGAAATTTTGCTTTTTTAAAAAAATAAAAATCAAACATCTTTTTCGTAGAATTCTATAATAAAAATGAGATAACTATGGTCGCCATATGTTGTGCCATAAAATCCTGAAAATCTTAAATTTTCAATTACATATATTTATAATAAAATGTAATTTAACTATACAATTTTTTGGGAAAACGTAATCAAAATTATATTTTTCCATAAAACTCTAATATGTATGTATATATCTAAATAGAGATTCAAAAGCCCAATAAAGCTTCACTTAATTGTAGAATTCCATATTAAAAAAATTTATTCAAGGAAAAATTCCGATGTAATAGATTTGTTTAAAATGAAATTCTACAAAGTTTTATGTTTTCATGACACCATTATTAAAATGTGAAATAGGGCAACCATGGTCAAACTTTTAATTTGAAAAAAATATGTCGCAATCAAAGTTGGCTTGTGTACCACCATACAAAAAAAATGTTTCAAAAAAATAAAATAATAATTCAATATGGCTCCTGTTGTTGGAGTACCAAGCTTATTTTGAGAAATTTGTATATGTGTGTAAAATACCAGCAATGGAAATATTTTGATTCTCTCGCTCTTTGAGAGTTAGAGTAATAGCGTCAAACTCATATTTCGAAGTTGGCTGAACTTCAAAGGAAACCACTCTTTATCTTCATTCTCTCCCTCATTAAACACGTCCTATTATGAGAGAGAAATTATTTTCATTCCCTCGCACATTGAGTACTTTGGTCCATTATTTATATTAATAGTCTAACTTTGTTGTTGGTATATTGTTAATTCTTAAACTGCTTTGTGCATAAGGTAATGGCGCGGCGGTGAGCGTATAGAATACGGTGTGCACAGTTGCAAGACCCGGTTGCGGAATATTCCTTTTTTTCTTAAATTATGTTTTTTTTTTTATATTAAAAAACCTTTAATCTTAACTATTACAATTTACTTAATTTTCAACCTAATATTTTTTTGTTCTTCACCTGCTCAAAACGATCGCATAAATTAGTGGCTATTTGTTAAGCACAATATCATCATCCGATTATTCAAGTGCAACATAAAATCTCGAAAACCGAATATTTGCATGGCATTTGCCATAAATAATTTTGGAAAGGGCTGCTGTAATTTAATATTTTTATCATATAATAACAGCCGCTATTTTTTAAATTCTTTGATGGCCTCATTTTGCCTATAGATGAGTTTTTAATGTATACATTTAAGTTGGTCGAGGTTCGGCCACGGGTCCTAAAGGCAGCTATTGACAAAAAGTTGATCAGATGTTTGAATAAGTTCAACTATTTTAAATTGGTCGAATTTCGACCACGGGATATACTAGTACATATTGAAATGTTACACTCCAAATAGATGGCGTCGGCGCGAATAGCCAATTTGTTTCCGCATGAGAGTTGCCCCAATATGTGTTGTTATGTACCAAAGTATTAAAAAAAGTGACAATTTGTTTTTCTCATATCTCGCACGCTTTAGTAAGTTTAGTTTAAAAATAAAATTTTTAGGAAAGAAGCAATCAATGCTTTAACTTTCTGTATTGAAATTCATCAAAAAAAAAAAAATTAGATTGAAATAGATACACCCATTGCCGTCAATTTTATATAATATGAAATTTTGCTTTTTTAAAAAAATAAAAATCCAACATCTTTTTCGTAGAATTCTATAATAAAATGAGATAACTATGGTCGCCATATATTCCAAAGTATTAATAAACAAATGAAACACTAAAAATGTTATATTGTTGTGCCATAAAATCCTGAAAATCTTAAATTACATATATTTATAATAAAATGTAATTTAACTATACAATTTTTTGGGAAAACGTAATCAAAATTATATTTTTCCATAAAACTCTAATATGTATGTATATATCTAAATAGAGATTCAAAAGCCCAATAAAGCTTCACTTAATTGTAGAATTCCATATTAAAAAGATTTATTCAAGGAAAAAATCCGATGTAATAGATTTGTTTAAAATGAAATTCTACAAAGTTTTATGTTTTCATGACACCATTATTAAAATGTGAAATAGGGCAACCATGGTCAAACTTTTAATTTGAAAAAAATATGTCGCAATCAAAGTTGGCTTGTGTACCACCATACAAAAAAAATGTTTCAAAAAAATAAAATAATAATTCAATATGGCTCCTGTTGTTGGAGTACCAAGCTTATTTTGAGAAATTTGTATATGTGTGTAAAATACCAGCAATGGAAATATTTTGATTCTCTCGCTCTTTGAGAGTTAGAGTAATAGCGTCAAACTCATATTTCGAAGTTGGCTGAACTTCAAAGGAAACCACTCTTTATCTTCATTCTCTCCCTCATTAAACACGTCCTATTATGAGAGAGAAATTATTTTCATTCCCTCGCTCATTGAGTACTTTGGTCCATTATCTATTATATTAATAGGCTAACAAATTTTACATATAAATCATTGCCAAGCTTAAACCCATACTAAATATGCATAAATATTTATGAAATGCATATGGATTTGTTGGCATACCTCTAAGGCAGTGCACAATTATCTAATATATAACCAATACTGCTTCATTTATCTGTAATAAGCGAATGAAAATTTTTCATGCAACTTAAATTGGTTATCTGACAATCAATTTGTAAATAAAGCGATAGCCCAGTGGGAAGCGTTAGGGGGTACTGGTCGAGCGGTTGATGGTTCGAGTACAGTTAGTTACACAGCTATAGGCCAAAATTTTTTTCTTTTTTGTCATTGAAAATTGTTTATATTTTTTATATATTTTTATATTTCTAATCTTGACTTTTTAATATTTTTATAAACAATATTTTTATGTTTGTGATCTCTATTTTCGAGAAGAAAAAAATTTGGTGCGAATATTTTTAGTTTACGGAAAGCCATGTGAAATAATAATTTTATATCATAAATATACATACATACCACCCATTATAGAAATGCTATAACCGCTTATACAATTTCTTTTTGTTTTTTTTTTTGGTAAATATTTCAAAAAATTACCATTAATATAAGTCTGACTGCTCTAATTTTTGAAGTTGAAAGCTGCAATTTGCGAATTTTTTTTCAAATTCTATCGATTGAGATAGAGTTGCTGATAAATTCCTTAATTAATGTATAAAAATCGACAAAATATTTTATGGATACTACGTTATTTTGAACTAAGCCAAGTGATAAGCGGAAATCTTAAATTTTACTGAAGACAACAAATAATTTCTTTTCAAATGTATATATGTATTAACTTTTAAAAGGGCAAATTTGCAACCCGAGCCCCAAACAAGTCTAGACCAAATTGAATAGAATTTTTTTAAAAATCAATATACATTTTTTTTTCTTTAAATCAAAAGAAAAATCCATATAAAGTGTCTTTTAAATATTGCTAAGTTATGGTTAAAGAAAAAAGCTAGAAAACCCTCACACTTTTTTTGACCTAACCAGAATTTGTAATTTACCCCCACTAAAAAGTTTTAAAACCACGCCATGTATAATACATTTTTTTTAAATACAACCCATACTTCTCTAAAATGAATGTGTAACTATTTTCGTTCTCTCGCTCATTAATATTCTTTAATATTACACGAACTCATATTTCCAAATTTCCACCCCTTCAAAATAAACGTCAAGCCAATTTCATACTCATATCTATTTGCATACACATATCCATACTTGCGTAAACACTCCAATTCTCTCATTGAGTTCAAACAGTAGATTCGGCGTTGAACTCATATATACATATTGAAATGTTACACTCCAAATAGATGGCGTCGGCGCGAATAGCCAATTTTTTTCCGCATGAGAGTTGCCCCAATATGTGTTGTTATGTACCAAAGTATTAAAAAAAGTGACAATTTGTTTTTCTCATATCTCGCACGCTTTAGTAAGTTTAGTTTAAAAATAAAATTTTTAGGAAAGAAGCAATCAATGCTTTAACTTTCTGTATTGAAATTCATCAAGGAAAAAAAAAAAAAAAAATTAGATTGAAATAGATACACCCATTGCCGTCAATTTTATATAATATGAAATTTTGGTTTTTTAAAAAAATAAAAATCAAACATCTTTTTCGTAGAATTCTATAATAAAATGAGATAACTATGGTCGCCATATATTCCAAAGTATTAATAAACAAATGAAACACTAAAAATGTTATATTGTTGTGCCATAAAATCCTGAAAATCTTAAATTACATATATTTATAATAAAATGTAATTTAACTATACAATTTTTTGGGAAAACGTAATCAAAATTATATTTTTCCATAAAACTCTAATATGTATGTATATATCTAAATAGAGATTCAAAAGCCCAATAAAGCTTCACTTAATTGTAGAATTCCATATTAAAAAGATTTATTCAAGGAAAAATTCCGATGTAATAGATTTGTTTAAAATGAAATTCTACAAAGTTTTATGTTTTCATGACACCATTATTAAGATGTGAAATAGGGCAACCATGGTCAAACTTTTAATTTGAAAAAAATATGTCGCAATCAAAGTTGGCTTGTGTACCACCATACAAAAAAAATGTTTCAAAAAAATAAAATAATAATTCAATATGGCTCCTGTTGTTGGAGTACCAAGCTTATTTTGAGAAATTTGTATATGTGTGTAAAATACCAGCAATGGAAATATTTTGATTCTCTCGCTCTTTGAGAGTTAAAGTAATAGCGTCAAACTCATATTTCGAAGTTGGCTGAACTTCAAAGGAAACCACTCTTTATCTTCATTCTCTCCCTCATTAAACACGTCCTATTATGAGAGAGAAATTATTTTCATTCCCTCGCTCATTAAGTACTTTGGTCCATTATTTATATTAATAGTCTAACTTTGTTGTTGGTATATTGTTAATTCTTAAACTGCTTTGTGCATAAGGTAATGGCGCGGCGGTGAGCGTATAGAATACGGTGTGCACAGTTGCAAGACCCGGTTGCGGAATATTCCTTTTTTTTTCTTAAATTATGTTTTTTTTTATATTAAAAAACCTTTAATCTTAACTATTACAATTTACTTAATTTTCAACCTAATATTTTTTTGTTCTTCACCTGCTCAAAACGATCGCATAAATTAGTGGCTATTTGTTAAGCACAATGTCATCATCCGATTATTCAAGTGCAACATAAAATCTCGAAAAACGAATATTTGCATGGCATTTGCCATAAATAATTTTGGAAAGGGCTGCTGTAATTTAATATTTTTATTATATAATAACAGCCGCTATTTTTTAAATTCTTTGATGGCCTCATTTTGCCTATAGATGAGTTTTTAATGTATACATTTAAGTTGGTCGAGGTTCGGCCACGGGTCCTAAAGGCAGCTATTGACAAAAAGTTGATCAGATGTTTGAATAAGTTCAACTATTTTAAATTGGTCGAATTTCGACCACGGGATATACTAGTTTATATTAATAGTCTAACTTTGTTGTTGGTATATTGTTAATTTTTAAACTGATTTGTGCATAAGGTAATGGCGCGGCGGTGAGCGTATAGAATACGGTGTGCACAGTTGCAAGACCCGGTTGCGGAATATTCCTTTTTTTTCTTAAATTATGTTTTTTTATATTAAAAAACCTTTAATCTTAACTATTACAATTTACTTAATTTTCAACCTAATATTTTTTTGTTCTTCACCTGCTCAAAACGATCGCATAAATTTTTCGAAATATATCGAAGTCCAACTGAAACCTGCGGCAATCCCCTTTCGTTTGATACCCATATTGTGGGCAATTACATTTCCACCGATAACTCAGCTATCTGTAAATTTATCGAAATATATCGAAGTCCAATTGAAACCTGGGAAGATCCCCTTTCGTTTGATACCCATGTTGTGGAAAATTTTAAGGTTTTTTGGGCAATCACATTTTCACCGGTAACTCAGTTATCGATAAATTTATCCCCCCTACTGTTGAACCTAACGATAACACCTATCTTATAATATTGGAAAGAACGGGTAGCCATGCCATCGCCTATGATGATTATATAGCTCTAACGGCAACCGGTGAACATCTACAACTTTATGAGAGCTACTCCAGACCGCAGTGCACCTCGAGGAGGAGTGGTCAAGAGAGAGCGGACCCAATTTTAATTCTTTTAATACCAGGCGATACAAAATACCAGTTTTTGGGCCCATACTCTTAAATGGAGTGACACTAAACTCACAACCGAAGGTAAATACCGCAATTCTAGACAGAAACCTAACCTGGAACAGGTATGTCGAGGAGAAATCCAGGAAAGTTATTACTACTCTTTTAGTCTCTAAAGTGGGAAAAAGGTGGTGGTTAAATCCACAAATAAGGTATTGGCTGTACACCCCGGTCTTCACCGACCGACCGGTACTCTCCTACGGTTTAACGGTATGGTGCCTAGCACTCGAAATAAACCTTAATGTATGCAGGGTGGGTAGGGTGTATTTGTCTGATTGCTTGCTTGTTACCGGGGCATTTTCCTCCACGCAGGCCTCCAGGCCAGATGCAGTGCGATAGGACTCAATGCGGTCTCGACATGGAACGACACCAGATTCGGATAGACTAATATTTTGGAGACCATACGCGGAAACGTACTACACCACTCCGACCGAACGTACAAACTCTGGACCGGCAGGACACATCCATCTTCACGGATGGCTCCAAAATGGATGGAAACGTTGGTAGCGGCATACACTCTGAAGCTAATGCAGTGTTTTTCGAACCAAACTACTGCTTTCGGAAACCACAATATCTGTTTCAATTTACTCTGACAGTCAGTCGACTATCAAATCTCTTCAAGGCAACAACATAAAACCAATAGGAAGCAATCGACTGCAGACAGTCGGTAAATGACCTTGCCTCGAGATGCATCGACAACAGTTATGCGGCTCCCGGGCCATAGTGGTGTACCAGATATTTCTGCACCACATAAGTGTTTCTACTCCTCTTGCTACCAGTAGATACAAGCTTCTCTCGGTTTTCGCCGAAAAGGCTAACACGAGGTGGGTCCTACATGTGAGGTGCCCTGGCAGACTTGGCCTCGCATTAATTAGAAGCGAAAAAGGTTCGCCATCAACCTCAAGCGTCCCTCTGTTGTTGTTGTTGTTGGTGTTAAAGACAAAAACACTCCCCGAAAGTCTTGGGGAGTGATGCCGAAATTGACAGTCCTTGACCGACTCTCGTGGTAGCGATTTGATTCATTCTAGGTCATGTCATTCCTCCATCCGTAAGGAGGGAGAAGATGGGTAATGAGAGGTGAAAGGCATAATATCAGTAGATCAATCATCGAGTTAGCACATCATTAACGCGCAGGGGCTACCCTCTCTAGGCTCATTAATTGGAATACTGACGTATGGGTTTCCCAACATATTATTTCTGCCGCAGCTGTAGGGACGAGATTGAAAGTATGGAACAGTTCATCTTCAGGTGCTCCGCGGTAGCCAAAACTAGGAGGGAATGTCCGAATGATTGTTTCGAAATGCTCTAGCGTTTTTGGTATTTACAGAAGGAAGGGAAGAGACTAAATGGGCCAGCAGGCTTAAGTGAGTCTATCTGTCATGCCGAAGGGCAGCCAAAATAGCCTAATACGGCTGATACATTAGTACAAATTCCGAATTAACTCCGCTTTTGGGAGTTAACTTGAGCATAATCTTCATTATAAAGTCCCAAAAATTAAGACGATTTAAGCAGATATCATAACGATTTGACCGCTACTGTCATCGATAAATAAACAAAAATAGCAAGGACAACTACCAAAATTACGAGTTTACCACTACTGGACACTAGTGTCACCAAAAAAGAGCGACATCTAATTTTAGTGCGCCGATTGTTAATCTTCAATTTTGTGTGTCAGGGTAAAATTTAGATCTGATTAAAAAAGATTTATTGGAAGTAATCTCCGTGTGTGTATCCATAGCATAACCTAATCTTGCGGTGCTGTTATTAAGGCTTTCACTTGGAACTAAATAATAATTATATTTGCTTTTATTGGTATAGATATTATCCTGGGGGTGAATTCTGGTTCTATGAAATGAGGAGGAGAGTTTGTATGCATTTGAAGTTTGTTTTCACAATTTTGTATGAAAATTCTTTTCATTTTATCATTTTATAGAACACGAATTTGTCCCCTGGTAATACTATTTTAACTCGAAAAAGAGTAAAAGGGATTCCAAGGTGGCTAAGCTATATCAAAACTGATACAAACACGAAACAAAAACTTATTATGTTATTCTTTACATACAACATAAATTTTGAATATTTTTTAAATTTTTTCAGCATATTGAAAAAACATAAAATTCCGAGCTCTGATAATAAGACATAGTAAGTCCCTGTATAATTTACCATTGTGGATTGTGGCAAAAAAGTCAGCTTGTGAAAATCACTGTAGACGATAAGTTCCCACTTCCGAATATTGAATCATTATTCGACAAGAAGGGTAAAGCTCAATACTTTTCATCGTTGGACCTTGCGAAAGGTTTCCACCAGATACTAAGGGATGAATAGGATATTGAAAAAACAGCCTTTACCACTTCGCAAGGACATTTTGAATTTGTAATTTGTGAGCATAATGAAAGCTTGCAAAATATATTCACTAGGCTTAATAATTACAACTTGAAGGTACAAATATAAAAGTGTAAATTCTTATCAAAGAAACCAATTTCTTGGGTCATATAATCACTAATAAGGGAATAAAGCCAAATCCTAATAACTAATGTAATACAAAATATAAAACTACCAGAAAGCGTAAAAGATATAAAGTCCTTTTTGGGCCTAACCGGGTACTATCGTAAGTTTATAAAAAAACTATTCATCAATTGCTAGTCCCATAATAAAATATTTAAAAAAAGATTCAAAAATTAATTTCAAACGATCAGCATACCAAGAATCGTTTCAAAAGTTAAAAGATATTTTAAAGAACCCACCTCTACTAAGTTTTTAGGCCAGTGTGTAATGCTAGTCGAACCCTCAATGGACACGAAAAAAATAATTCCACTCTGGAAAAAGAATTGCTGGCAATTATGTGGTCAGTAAAATTCTTTCATACCTCTACGGCAGAAAATTTTTAGTACAAACAGAATAGAAATAAGGCTAGTAAAAACTAAAAACAACGATATTGAAAAACTTTTTAATAAATACAAAATAATTTACGCTTCATAAATGACGTAAATACTCGCGGTTCGCTCTATTTGAACGATTTATTCAGAAGGGAAATTAACAAGTAAGGAAGCCTAAGTTCGGGTGAACCGAACATTAAATACCCAGCGGTAATTTTCAGAATGGGATAACAATGATATAGGTCCTACGAGGATTTACCTAAAGTTTTTACTATTTTAGCTATTTACCTTACCAAATTATGTCAATTTATATGATTTTCGAAATTTTGCATATCGAAAGTGGGCGTCGTCGGGAAGCGATTTCGTTCAAGTACATCAGGTATACTCCCTATTATGCTAGTATACCTTGTACCAATTAGATCGTTCCACCGTAATCAGTTTAATAGTTATGACCCGTGAAATTTTCAAATATTCCTCCCTGAAAAGTGGGCGACGCCACGCCTACTTTTAAAAATTTATCAAAAAATCATAACAGAATGACTAGGGGTTCATCCTATTAAACTATATCATTTTAGCCATTTCCGTTACCGAATTATGTCAATTTATGTGATTTTCGAAATTGGCGTGACGAAAGTGGGCGTGATTGAAGAGCGATTTTTTCCAGTTTCATCGGGTAAACTCCCAACGATACTAGTATGCTTTGTGCCAAATTTCATCGTTCTACCCTAATCAGTTTAAAAGTTACGACCAGTCGAATTTTCAGAAATACCTCCCCTTTATTTGTCAAAAAATCATTGTATAATGACCAGGGGGATTCACCTAGAAAATTATATCATTTTACCCATTTCCGTTACCGAATTATTTCAATTTGTGTGATTTTAGAAATTTTCGATATCGAAAAAGGGGGCGTGGTTATCATCCGATTTCGCCCATTTTCAATAGCAACCTACCTTGGCCAGAAAGTAACCCGTATACAAAACTTCATGCAAAAATCTCAATTTTTACTCAAGTTATCGTGTACACAGACGGACAGGCGGACGGACGGACATGCCACAATCAACTCCTCTTAAAGTATTTGGAAATGGTATAAAAATAATTTTGTTGGTTGCCTTTGGCGGGGCAGAGCAGCAATTCGTTTATTTGGTATTATTTCAGCTTATCTATACTATAATAAAACTGTAGAAAGCTCGTGTCTGTACATTGAAAATTTCTTTGAAAAAATGACTGGGGATGACTTGAGGAATGTTATAGAGTCCATCTCAACCATTTTTAGAATTATTGTCTGTCTGTTTGTCCGTTTGAACGTAAGGATCTCGGAAACTAAGAAACGGATTTTAATGAGACTTCTTCTGGTGGACAGCTTGAAGCTTAGAAGGAGCCCTAAACTTTATTTTATCAAAATCTATCTATCTATTTATACTATAATAAAACTGTAGAAAAGTCGTGTCTGTACATTGAAAATTTCTTTGAAAAAATGACTGGGGATGACTTGAGGAATGTTATAGAGTCCATCTCAACCATTTTTAGAATTATTGTCTGTCTGTTTATCTGTTTGTCCGTTTGAACGTAAGGATCTCGGAAACTAAGAAGCGGATTTTAATGAGACTTTTTCTGGTGTACAGCTTGAAGCTTAGAAGGAGCCCTAAACTTTATTTTATCAAAATCGCCCAATAAACAAAAAAGATATAGTCATTTTAAGTGAGGTACCTATTAAATTTTTTTTTGTAAATAGATTTCTATGAAGAAAAATTCACTTTGTTTGTCAAAAAAATAACAAAGCGTGCCTCTCACAAATTTTTGTTTACCATTTTTTTTCAATTTCAGCTAAATCAGAAATCAAAGGCATAGGTACAGTGGCGTACCAAAAAATTTGGGAAATAAAATTTTTAAATCTATTCATTCATTCACTTATCTATCTATATCTATCTATCTATTTATACTATAATAAAACTGTAGAAAAGTCGTGTCTGTACATTGAAAATTTCTTTGAAAAAATGACTGGGGATGACTTGAGGAATGTTATAGAGTCCATCTCAACCATTTTTAGAATTATTGTCTGTCTGTTTGTCTGTTTGTCTGTTTATCTGTTTGTCCGTTTGAACGTAAGGATCTCGGAAACTAAGAAGCGGATTTTAATGAGACTTTTTCTGGTGTACAGCTTGAAGCTTAGAAGAAGCCCTAAACTTTATTTTATCAAAATCGCCCTATAAACAAAAAAGATATAGTCATTTTAAATGAGGTACCTATTAAATTTTTTTTTGTAAATAGATTTCTATGAAGAACAAGTAAGGAAGTCTAAGTTCGGGTGAAACCGAACATTACATACCCAGCTGTGCACATAAAGTGGGCGTGATCGTTCACCGATTTTTCTTATTTTCTGTGGTAGTACTCTACATAAACATAACATGCCTGGTACCTAGTTTCGTAAATTTATCTCACACCGTTCTGAAGTTGTTAGCAGTCGAATTTAAAAATTGCTTGACTCATAAGTGGGCGGTGCCACGCCCACTTTCCAAAATTTTGAAAAAATTATGTAAAGAATATGAAAGTTGATGTATGTACCAAATTATATTATTATAGCGAAATCAGTTAATTAGATATGGACTTTTCAATATTTCCACCTCCTTTCAATATAACTTTTATGAAAAAGTAGGCGTGGTCGCGAAGCGATTTCGTTTATTTTCTATAGCTGAATTTACCACAACAATAGTATGTCCTCTACGAAATTTCGTTATACTAGCATAAACTGTTCTGAAGTTATTAAGAGTCAAAATTTTAAAATTTCTTCAAATATACGTGGGCGGTACCACGCATCTTTTCAAAATTTTTTATAAAATCGGCCTTAGAACATCTAAATCAATAAAAATTGCAAATTTTATCATTGTAGCTGCTTCTAATATTGAATTAACCCATTTTATACGTTTTTCGAAATTTTCGATATCGAAAAAGGGGCGTGGTTATGGTCCGATTTTACCCATTTTCAATAGCAATCTATTCTGAACCCAAATAAGTACGCATGCCAAATTTGGTGAAGATATCTCATTATTTGCTCAAGTTATCGTGTTAACGGACAGACGGGCGGACGGACAGACGGACGGACATGGCTCAATCAAATTTTTTTTCGATCCTGATCATATTGATATATGGAAGTCTATATCTATCTCGATTCCTTTATACCTGTACAACCAACCGTTATCCTAACAAAGTTATAATACCCTGTGTACAAGTACAGCTGGGTATAAAAATTCACTTTGTTTGTCAAAAAAATAACAAAGCGTGCCTCTCACAAATTTTTGTTTACCTTTTTTTTCTTTCAATTTCAGCTAAATCAGAAATCAAAGGCATAGGTACAGTGGCGTACCAAAAAATTTGGGAAATAAAATTATTAAATCTATTCATTCATTCACTTATCTATCTTTATCTATCTATCTATTTATACTATAATAAAACAGTAGAAAAGTCGTGTCTGTACATTGAAAATTTCTTTGAAAAAATGACTGGGGATGACTTGAGGAATGTTATAGAGTCCATCTCAACCATTTTTAGAATTATTGTCTGTCTGTTTGTCCGTTTGAACGTAAGGATCTCGGAAACTAAGAAACGGATTTTAATGAGACTTCTTCTGGTGGACAGCTTGAAGCTTAGAAGGAGCCCTAAACTTTATTTTATCAAAACCGCCCAAATAAACCAAAAAGATATAGTCATTTTAAGTGAGGTACCTATGAAATTTTTTTTTTGTAAATCGATTTCTATGAAGAAAAATTCACTTTGTTTGTCAAAAAAATAACAAAGCGTGCCTCTCACAAATTTTTGTTTACCATTTTTTTTCAATTTCAGCTAAATCAGAAATCAAAGGCATAGGTACAGTGGCGTACCAAAAAATTTGGGAAATAAAATTTTTAAATCTATTCATTCATTCACTTATCTATCTTTATCTATCTATCTATTTATACTATAATAAAACTGTAGAAAAGTCGTGTCTGTACATTGAAAATTTCTTTGAAAAAATGACTGGGGATGACTTGAGGAATGTTATAGAGTCCATCTCAACCATTTTTAGAATTATTGTCTGTCTGTTTGTCTGTTTGTCTGTTTGTCTGTTTATCTGTTTGTCCGTTTGAACGTAAGGATCTCGGAAACTAAGAAGCGGATTTTAATGAGACTTTTTCTGGTGTACAGCTTGAAGCTTAGAAGGAGCCCTAAACTTTATTTTATCAAAATTGCCCAATAAACAAAAAAGATATAGTCATTTTAAGTGAGGTACCTATTAAATTTTTTTTTGTAAATAGATTTCTATGAAGAAAAATTCACTTTGTTTGTCAAAAAAATAACAAAGCGTGCCTCTCACAAATTTTTGTTTACCATTTTTTTTCAATTTCAGCTAAATCAGAAATCAAAGGCATAGGTACAGTGGCGTACCAAAAAAATTGGGAAATAAAATTTTTAAATCTATTCATTCATTCACTTATCTATCTATATCTATCTATCTATTTATACTATAATAAAACTGTAGAAAAGTCGTGTCTGTACATTGAAAATTTCTTTGAAAAAATGACTGGGGATGACTTGAGGAATGTTATAGAGTCCATCTCAACCATTTTTAGAATTATTGTCTGTCTGTTTGTCTGTTTATCTGTTTGTCCGTTTGAACGTAAGGATCTCGGAAACTAAGAAGCGGATTTTAATGAGGCTTTTTCTGGTGTACAGCTTGAAGCTTAGAAGGAGCCCTAAACTTTATTTTATCAAAATCGCCCAATAAACAAAAAAGATATAGTCATTTTAAGTGAGGTACCTATTAAATTTTTTTTTGTAAATAGATTTCTATGAAGAAAAATTCACTTTGTTTGTCAAAAAAATAACAAAGCGTGCCTCTCACAAATTTTTGTTTAGCATTTTTTTTCAATTTCAGCTAAATCAGAAATCAAAGGCATAGGTACAGTGGTGTACCAAAAAATTTGGGAAATAAAATTTTTAATCTATTCATCCATTCACTTATCTATACTATAATAATCTATAACTATCTATACTATAATAAAACTGTAGAAAAGTCGTGTCTGTACATTGAAAATTTCTTTGAAAAAATGACTGGGGATGACTTGAGGAATGTTATAGAGTCCATCTCAACCATTTTTAGAATTATTGTCTGTCTGTTTGTCTGTTTGTCCGTTTGAACGTAAGGATCTCGGAAACTAAGAAACGGATTTTAATGAGACTTTTTCTGACGGACAGCTTGAAGCTTAGAAGGAGCCCTAAACTTTATTTTATCAAAATCGCCCAATAAACAAAAAAGATATAGTCATTTTAAGTGAGGTACCTATGAAATTTTTTTTTGTAAATAGATTTCTATGAAGAAAAATTCACTTTGTTTGTCAAAAAAATAACAAAGCGTGCCTCTCACAAATTTTTGTTTAGCATTTTTTTTTTCAATTTCAGCTAAATCAGAAATCAAAGGCATAGGTACAGTGGCGTACCAAAAAAATTGGGAAATACAATTTTTAAATCTATTCATCCATTCACTTATCTATACTATAATAAAACTGTGGAAAAGTCGTGTCTGTACATTGAAAATTTCTTTGAAAAAATGACTGGGGATGACTTGAGGAATGTTATAGAGTCCATCTCAACCATTTTTAGAATTATTGTCTGTCTGTTTGTCCGTTTGAACGTAAGGATCTCGGAAACTAAGAAACGGATTTTAATGAGACTTTTTCTGGCGGACAGCTTGAAGCTTAGAAGGAGCCCTAAACTTTATTTTATCAAAATCGCCCAATAAACAAAAAAGATATACATAGTCATTTTAAGTGAGGTACCTATGAAATTTTTTTTGTAAATAGATTTCTATGAAGAAAAATTCACTTAGTGTGTCAAAAAAATAACAAAGCGTGCCTCTCACAAATTTTTGTTTAGCATTTTTTTCCAATTTCAGCTAAATCAGAAATCAAAGGCGTACTTATCTCTTATCTATACTATAATAAAACTGTAGAAAACTTGTGTCTGTACATTGAAAATTTCTTTGAAAAAATGACTGGGGATGACTTGAGGAATGTTATAGAGTCCATCTCAACCATTTTTAGAATTTTTGTCTGTCTGTTTGCCCGTTTGAACGTAAGGATCTCGGAAACTAAGAAACGGATTTTAATGAGACTTTTTCTGGTGAACAGCTTGAAGCTTAGAATGAGCCCTAAACTTTATTTTATCAAAATCGCCCAATAAACAAAAAAGATATAGTCATTTCAAGTGAGGTACCTATGAAATTTTTTTTTGTAAATAGATTTCTATTAAGAAAAATTCACTTTGTTCTATTCATCCATTCACTTATCTATACTATAATAATCTATATCTATCTATACTATAATAAAACTGTAGAAAAGTCGTGTCTGTGCATTGAAAATTTCTTTGAAAAAATGACTGGGGATGACTTGAGGAATGTTATAGAGTCCATCTCAACCATTTTTAGAATTATTGTCTGTCTGTTTGTCTGTTTGTCCGTTTGAACGTAAGGATCTCGGAAACTAAGAAACGGATTTTAATGAGACTTTTTCTGGTGGACAGCTTGAAGCTTAGAAGGAGCCCTAAACTTCATTTTATCAAAATCGCCCAATAAACAAAAGAGATATAGTCATTTCAAGTGAGGTACCTATGAAATTTTTTTTTGTAAATAGATTTCTATGAAGAAAAATTCACTTTGTTTGTCAAAAAAATAACAGCGTGCCTCTCACAAATTTTTGTTTAGCATTTTTTTCAATTTCAGCTAAATCAGAAATCAAAGGCTAGGTAGAGTGGCGTACCAAAAAATTTGGGAAATAAAATTTTTAAATCTATTCATCCATTCACTTATCTATCTATATCTATCTATCTATCTATACTATAATAACACTGTAGAAAAGTCGTGTCTGTACATTGAAAATTTCTTTGAAAAAATGACTGGGGATGACTTGAGGAATGTTATAGAGTCCATCTCAACCATTTTTAGAATTATTGTCTGTCTGTTTGTCCGTTAGAACGTAAGGATATCGGAAACTAAGAAACGGATTTTAATGAGACTTTTTCTGGCGGACAGCTTGAAGCTTAGAAGGAGCCCTAAACTTTATTTTATCAAAATCGCCCAATAAACAAAAAAGATATAGTCATTTCAAGTGAGGTACGTATGAAATTTTTTTTTGTAAATAGATTTCTATGAAGAAAAATTCACTTTGTTTGTCAAAAAAATAACAAAGCGTGCCTCTCACAAATTTTTGTTTAGCATTTTTTTTCAATTTCAGCTAAATCAGAAATCAAAGGCATAGGTACAGTGGCGTACCAAAAAATTTGGGAAATAAAATTTTTAAATCTATTCATCCATTCACTTATCTATACTATAATAATCTATATCTATCTATACTATAATAAAACTGTAGAAAAGTCGTGTCTGTACATTGAAAATTTCTTTGAAAAAATGACTGGGGATTACTTGAGGAATGTTATAGAGTCCATCTCAACCATTTTTAGAATTATTGTCTGTCTGTTTGTCCGTTTGAACGTAAGGATCTCGGAAACTAAGAAACGGATTTTAATGAGACTTTTTCTGGTGGACAGCTTGAAGCTTAGAAGGAGTCCTAAACTTTATTTTATCAAAATCGCCCAATAAATAAAAAAGATATAGTCATTTTAAGTGAGGTACCTATGAAATTTTTTTTTGTAAATAGATTTCAATGAAGAAAAATTCACTTTGTTTGTCAAAAAAAATAACAAAGCGTGCCTCTCACAAATTTTTGTTTAGCATTTTTTTCAATTTCAGCTAAATCAGAAATCAAAGGCATAAGTACAGTGGCGTACCAAAAAATTTGGGAAATAAAATTTTTAAATCTATTCATCCATTCAATTATCTATACTATATTAATCTATATCTATCTATACTATAATAAAACTGTAGAAAAGTCGTGTCTGTACATTGAAAATTTCTTTGAAAAAATGACTGGGGATGACTTGAGGAATGTTATAGAGTCCATCTCAACCATTTTTAGAATTATTGTCTGTCTGTTTGTCCGTTTGAACGTAAGGATCTCGGAAACTAAGAAACGGATTTTAATGAGACTTTTTCTGGTGTACAGCTTGAAGCTTAGAAGGAGCCCTAAACTTTATTTTATCAAAATCGCCCAATAAATAAAAAAGATATAGTCATTTTAAGTGAGGTAACTATTAAATTTTTTTTTGTAAATAGATTTCTATGAAGAAAAATTCACTTTGTTTGTCAAAAAAATAACAAAGCGTGCCTCTCACAAATTTTTGTTTAGCATTTTTTTTCAATTTCAGCTAAATCAGAAATCAAAGGCATAGGTACAGTGGCGTACCAAAAAATTTGGGAAATAAAATTTTTAAATCTATTCATCCATTCACTTATCTATACTATAATAATCTATATCTATCTATACTATAATAAAACTGTAGAAAAGTCGTGTCTGTACATTGAAAATTTCTTTGAAAAAATGACTGGGGATGACTTGAGGAATGTTATAGAGTCCATCTCAACCATTTTTAGAATTATTGTCTGTCTGTTTGTCCGTTTGAACGTAAGGATCTCGGAAACTAAGAAACGGATTTTAATGAGACTTTTTCTGGTGTACAGCTTGAAGCTTAGAAGGAGCCCTAAACTTTATTTTATCAAAATCGCCCAATAAACAAAAAAGATATAGTCATTTCAAGTGAGGTACCTATGAAATTTTTTTTTGTAAATAGATTTCTATGAAGAAAAATTCACTTTGTTTGTCAAAACATAACAACGCGTGCCTCTCACAAATTTTTGTTTAGCATTTTTTTTCAATTTCAGCTAAATCAGAAATCAAAGGCATAGGTACAGTGGCGTACCAAAAAATTTGGGAAATAAAATTTTTAAATCTATTCATCCATTCACTTATCTATACTATAATAAAACTGTAGAAAAGTCGTGTCTGTACATTGAAAATTTCTTTGAAAAAATGACTGGGGATGACTTGAGGAATGTTATAGAGTCCATCTCAACCATTTTTAGAATTATTGTCTGTCTGTTTGTCTGTTTGTCTGTTTATCTGTTTGTCCGTTTGAACGTAAGGATCTCGGAAACTAAGAAGCGGATTTTAATGAGACTTTTTCTGGTGTACAGCTTGAAGCTTAGAAGGAGCCCTAAACTTTATTTTATCAAAATCGCCCAATAAACAAAAAAGATATAGTCATTTTAAGTGAGGTACCTATTAAATTTTTTTTTGTAAATAGATTTCTATGAAGAAAAATTCACTTTGTTTGTCAAAAAAATAACAAAGCGTGCCTCTCACAAATTTTTGTTTAGCATTTTTTTTCAATTTCAGCTAAATCAGAAATCAAAGGCATAGGTACAGTGGCGTACCAAAAAATTTGGGAAATAAAATGTTTAAATCTATTCATTCATTCACTTATCTATCTATATCTATCTATCTATTTATACTATAATAAAACTGTAGAAAAGTCGTGTCTGTACATTGAAAATTTCTTTGAAAAAATGACTGGGGATGACTTGAGGAATGTTATAGAGTCCATCTCAACCATTTTTAGAATTATTGTCTGTCTGTTTGTCTGTTTGTCTGTTTATCTGTTTGTCCGTTTGAACGTAAGGATATCGGAAACTAAGAAGCGGATTTTAATGAGACTTTTTCTGGTGTACAGCTTGAAGCTTAGAAGGAGCCCTAAACTTTATTTTATCAAAATCGCCCAATAAACAAAAAAGATATAGTCATTTTAAGTGAGGTACCTATTAAATTTTTTTTTGTAAATAGATTTCTATGAAGAAAAATTCACTTTGTTTGTCAAAAAAATAACAAAGCGTGCCTCTCACAAATTTTTGTTTACCATTTTTTTTCAATTTCAGCTAAATCAGAAATCAAAGGCATAGGTACAGTGGCGTACCAAAAAATTTGGGAAATAAAATTTTTAAATCTATTCATTCATTCACTTATCTATCTATATCTATCTATCTATTTATACTATAATAAAACTGTAGAAGAGTCGTGTCTGTACATTGAAAATTTCTTTGAAAAAATGACTGGGGATGACTTGAGGAATGTTATAGAGTCCATCTCAACCATTTTTAGAATTATTGTCTGTCTGTTTGTCCGTTTGAACGTAAGGATCTCGGAAACTAAGAAACGGATTTTAATGAGATTTCTTCTGGTGGACAGCTTGAAGCTTAGAAGGAGCCCTAAACTTTATTTTATCAAAATCGCCCAAATAAACAAAAAAGATATAGTCATTTTAAGTGAGGTACCTATGAAATTTTTTTTTTGTAAATCGATTTCTATGAAGAAAAATTCACTTTGTTTGTCAAAAAAATAACAAAGCGTGCCTCTCACAAATTTTTGTTTACCATTTTTTTTCAATTTCAGCTAAATCAGAAATCAAAGGCATAGGTACAGTGGCGTACCAAAAAATTTGGGAAATAAAATTTTTAAATTTATTCATTCATTCACTTATCTATCTATATCTATCTATCTATTTATACTATAATAAAACTGTAGAAAAGTCGTGTCTGTACATTGAAAATTTCTTTGAAAAAATGACTGGGGATGACTTGAGGAATGTTATAGAGTCCATCTCAACCATTTTTAGAATTATTGTCTGTCTGTTTGTCTGTTTGTCTGTTTATCTGTTTGTCCGTTTGAACGTAAGGATCTCGGAAACTAAGAAGCGGATTTTAATGAGACTTTTTCTGGTGTACAGCTTGAAGCTTAGAAGGAGCCCTAAACTTTATTTTATCAAAATTGCCCAATAAACAAAAAAGATATAGTCATTTTAAGTGAGGTACCTATTAAATTTTTTTTTGTAAATAGATTTCTATGAAGAAAAATTCACTTTGTTTGTCAAAAAAATAACAAAGCGTGCCTCTCACAAATTTTTGTTTACCATTTTTTTTCAATTTCAGCTAAATCAGAAATCAAAGGCATAGGTACAGTGGCGTACCAAAAAAATTGGGAAATAAAATTTTTAAATCTATTCATTCATTCACTTATCTATCTATATCTATCTATCTATTTATACTATAATAAAACTGTAGAAAAGTCGTGTCTGTACATTGAAAATTTCTTTGAAAAAATGACTGGGGATGACTTGAGGAATGTTATAGAGTCCATCTCAACCATTTTTAGAATTATTGTCTGTCTGTTTGTAAACAAAAAAGATATAGTCATTTTAAGGGAGGTATCTATGAAATTTTTTTTTGTAAATAGATTTCTATGAAGAAAAATTCACTTTGTTTGTCAAAAAAATAACAAAGCGTGCCTCTCACAAATTTTTGTTTAGAATTTTTTTTCAATTTCAGCTAAATCAGAAATCAAAGGCATAGGTACAGTGGCGTACCAAAAAATTTGGGAAATAAAATTTTTAAATCTATTCATCCATTCACTTATCTATACTATAATAATCTATACTATAATAAAACTGTAGAAAAGTCGTGTCTGCACATTAAAAATTTCTTTGAAAAAATGACTGGGGATGACTTGAGGAATGCTATAGAGTCCATCTCAACAATTTTTAGAATTTTTGTCTGTCTGTTTGCCCGTTTGAACGTAAGGATCTCGGAAACTAAGAAACGGATTTTAATGAGACTTTTGCTGGTGAACAGCTTGAAGCTTAGAATGAGCCAAAACTTTATTTTATCAAAATCGCCCAATAAACAAAAAAGATATAGTCATTTTAAGTGAGGTACCTATTAAATTTTTTTTTGTAAATAGATTTCTATGAAGAAAAATTCACTTTGTTTGTCAAAAAAATAACAAAGCGTGCCTCTTACAAATTTTTGTTTAGCATTTTTTTTTTTCAATTTCAGCTAAATCAGAAATCAAAGGCATAGGTACAGTGGCGTACCAAAAAATTTGGGAAATAAAATTTTTAAATCTATTCATCCATTCACTTATCTATACTATAATAATCTATATCTATCTATACTATAATAAAACTGTAGAAAAGTCGTGTCTGTACATTGAAAATTTCTTTGAAAAAATGACTGGGGATGACTTGAGGAATGTTATAGAGTCCATCTCAACCATTTTTAGAATTATTGTCTGTCTGTTTGTCCGTTTGAACGTAAGGATCTCGGAAACTAAGAAACGGATTTTAATGAGACTTTTTCTGGTGGACAGCTTGAAGCTTAGAAGGAGCCCTAAACTTCATTTTATCAAAATCGCCCAATAAACAAAAAAGATATAGTCATTTTAAGTGAGGTACCTATGAAATTTTTTTTGTAAATAGATTTCTATGAAGAAAAATTCACTTTCTTTGTCAAAAAAATAACAAAGCGTGCCTCTCACAAATTTTTGTTTAGCATTTTTTTCAATTTCAGCTAAATCAGAAATCAAAGGCATAGGTAGAGTGGCGTACCAAAAAATTTGGGAAATAAAATTTTTAAATCTATTCATCCATTCACTTATCTATCTATATCTATCTATCTATCTATACTATAATAACACTGTAGAAAAGTCGTGTCTGTACATTGAAACTTTCTTTGAAAAAATGACTGGGGATGACTTGAGGAATGTTATAGAGTCCATCTCAACCATTTTTAGAATTATTGTCTGTCTGTTTGTCCGTTTGAACGTAAGGATCTCGGAAACTAAGAAACGGATTTTAATGAGACTTTTTCTGGTGGACAGCTTGAAGCTTAGAAGGAGCCCTAAACTTCATTTTATCAAAATCGCCCAATAAACAAAAAAGATATAGTCATTTCAAGTGAGGTACCTATGAAATTTTTTTTTGTAAATAGATTTCTATGAAGAAAAATTCACTTTGTTTGTCAAAAAATAACAAAGCGTGCCTCTCACAAATTTTTGTTTAGCATTTTTTTTCAATTTCAGCTAAATCAGAAATCAAAGGCATAGGTACAGTGGCGTACCAAAAAATTTGGGAAATAAAATTTTTAAATCTATTCATCCATTCACTTATCTATACTATAATAATCTATATCTATATATACTATAATAAAACTGTAGAAAAGTCGTGTCTGTACATTGAAAATTTCTTTGAAAAAATGACTGGGGATTACTTGAGGAATGTTATAGAGTCCATCTCAACCAATTTTAGAATTATTGTCTGTCGGTTTGTCCGTTTGAACGTAAGGATCTCGGAAACTAAGAAACGGATTTTAATGAGACTTTTTCTGGTGGACAGCTTGAAGCTTAGAAGGAGTCCTAAACTTTATTTTATCAAAATCGCCCAATAAATAAAAAAGATATAGTCATTTTAAGTGAGATACCTATGAAATTTTTTTTTGTAAATAGATTTCTATGAAGAAAAATTCACTTTGTTTGTCAAAAAAAAAATAACAAAGCGTGCCTCTCACAAATTTTTTTTAGCATTTTTTTCAATTTCAGCTAAATCAGAAATCAAAGGCATAAGTACAGTGGCGTACCAAAAAATTTGGGAAATAAAATTTTTAAATCTATTCATCCATTCACTTATCTATACTATAATAATCTATATCTATCTATACTATAATAAAACTGTAGAAAAGTCGTGTCTGTACATTGAAAATTTCTTTGAAAAAATTACTGGGGATGACTTGAGGAATGTTATAGAGTCCATCTCAACCATTTTTAGAATTATTGTCTGTCTGTTTGTCCGTTTGAACGTAAGGATATCGGAAACTAAGAAACGGATTTTAATGAGACTTTTTCTGGCGGACAGCTTGAAGCTTAGAAGGAGCCCTAAACTTTATTTTATCAAAATCGCCCAATAAACAAAAAAGATATAGTCATTTCAAGTGAGGTACCTATGAAATTTTTTTTGTAAATAGATTTCTATGAAGAAAAATTCACTTTGTTTGTCAAAAAAATAACAAAGCGTGCCTCTCACAAATTTTTGTTTAGCATTTTTTTTTCAATTTCAGCTAAATCAGAAATCAAAGGCATAGGTACAGTGGCGTACCAAAAAATTTGGGAAATAAAATTTTTAAATCTATTCATCCATTCACTTATCTATCTATCTATACTATAATAAAACTGTAGAAAAGTCGTGTCTGTACATTGAAAATTTCTTTGAAAAAATGACTGGGGATGACTTGAGGAATGTTATAGAGTCCATCTCAACCATTTTTGGAATTATTGTCTGTCTGTTTGTCTGTTTATCTGTTTGTCTGTTTGAACGTAAGGATCTCGGAAACTAAGAAACGGATTTTAATGAGACTTTTTCTGGTGGACAGCTTGAAGCTTAGAAGGAGCCCTAAACTTTATTTTATCAAAATCGCCCAATAAATCATTTTTTTTGTAAATAGATTTCTATGAAGAAAAATTCACTTTGTTTGTCAAAAAAATAACAAAGCGTGCCTCTCACAAGTTTCTGTTTAGCATTTTTTTCCAATTTCAGCTAAATCAGAAATCAAAGGCATAGGTACAGTGGCGTACCAAAAAATTTGGGAAATAAAATTTTTAAATCCATTCATCCATTCACTTATCTATATCTATACTATAATAAAACTGTAGAAAAGTCGTGTCTGTATATTGAAAATTTCTTTGAAAAAATGACTGGCGATGACTTGAGGAATGTTATAGAGTCCATCTCAACCATTTTTAGAATTATTGTCTGTCTGTTTGTCTGTTTATCTGTTTGTCTGTTTGTCCGTTTGAACGTAAGGATCTCGGAAACTAAGAAACTGATTTTAATGAGACTTTTTCTGGTGGACAGCTTGAAGCTTAGAAGGAGCCCTAAACTTTATTTTATCAAAATCGCCCAATAAACAAAAAAGATATAGTCATTTTAAGTGAGGTACCTATGAAATTTTTTTTTGTAAATAGATTTCTATGAAGAAAAAATCACTTTGTTTGTCAAAAAAATAACAAAGCGTGCCTCTCACAAATTTTTGTTTAGCATTTTTTTTTCAATTTCAGCTAAATCAGAAATCAAAGGCATAGGTACAGTGGCGTACCAAAAAATTTGGGAAATCAAATTTTTAAATCTATTCATCCATTCACTTATCTATACTATAATAAAACTGTAGAAAAGTCGTGTCTGTACATTGAAAATTTCTTTGAAAAAATGACTGGGGATGACTTGAGGAATGTTATAGAGTCCATCTCAACCATTTTTAGAATTATTGTCTGTCTGTTTGTCCGTTTGAACGTAAGGATCTCGGAAACTAAGAAACGGATTTTAATGAGAAAAGTCGTGTCTGCTCATTGAAAATTCCCTTGAAAAAATGACTGGGGGTGACTTAGGGAATGTTGCAGGGTCCATGTGAACCATTTCTAGAATTATGGTCTGTCTGTTTGTCCGTTTGAAAGTAAGGATCTCGGAAACTGAGAAACGGATTTTAATTAGACATTCCCTGGTGGACAGCTTGGATCCCTAAACTTTATTTTATCTAATCGCCCAATAAACAAAAAAGATATAGTCATTTTAAGTGAGGTACCTATGCAATTTTTTTTTTGTAAATAGATTTATATGAAGAAAAATTCACTTTGTTTTTCAAAAAAAAAAAAAACAAAGCGCGCCTCTCACCTGGAATAAAACTCTAGAAAAGTTGTGTCTGCACATTGGAAATTCCTTGGCTAAAATTACTGAAAGTGACGAAGTTATAGAGTTCATCTGAACTATTGTTATATTTTTTGTCTTCATTTTTATCAATGGTTATCAAAGTAGGAGCAGATGAGGTACTGAGGTTAAGGAGATGGAAGGAAGGAAGTATTTCGGAAAAACTCTACTGGAATTGCCAACAGAGATAGGGGCTTAACCCAAACATATGGGACAGAAAGGAATATGACATAGGAAAGAAAGCCAAGGAAAAGAGGTTGATGAAGAGGAATTGGACCCGAGAATAAGGTTGGCAAAAGCGAAAAAATTGTTTCAATAGAAATTAGTACCACCCTAAAATACAGATCCACCCGGACAACGTCGGGTTCCCTGCTAGTATAATAATAAATTTTGTTAACGCTATGCATGGATGAAATTTCTGCAAAACAAATTCTTAAAATTAACTCTACTTTTTTATTAAAAAAACATTAAATGAAATGTATAAATCGTCAAAAATATTAATATGAGTGGTGCTCTCTGAGTCAAGCCTGAACATTTCTTTTTCGTATCTCGTAAATTTTTTTCGATCGCCTCATTCAACTATAGTCAAATTTCCTCTTTCAGAATTTTTATACTAAGGTTAAAACGTGTATTTTGTAACCTTGCTCGACAATCCTCCCTGAAAGTTTTCAGGGTACCTGTTTGTGCCCACTTAAAGAAGTAAGACATTAAAAAAATGCAAAACCGTTTGGAACCGGTCTTATCTATACTATAATACATCGCCCAATAAACAAAAGAGATATAGTCATTTCAAGTGAGGTACCTATGAAATTTTTTTGTAAATAGATTTCTATGAAGAAAAATTCACTTTGTTTGTCAAAAAAATAACAAAGCGTGCCTCTCACAAATTTTTGTTTAGCATTTTTTTCAATTTCAGCTAAATCAGAAATCAAAGGCATAGGTAGAGTGGCGTACCAAAAAATTTGGGAAATAAAATTTTTAAATCTATTCATCCATTCACTTATCTATCTACATATATCTATCTATCTATGTATACTATAATAACACTGTAGAAAAGTCGTGTCTGTACATTGAAAATTTCTTTGAAAAAATTACTGGGGATGACTTGAGGAATGTTATAGAGTCCATCTCAACCATTTTTAGAATTATTGTCTGTCTGTTTGTCCGTTTGAACGTAAGGATCTCGGAAACTAAGAAACGGATTTTAATGAGACTTTTTCTGGCGGACAGCTTGAAGCTTAGAAGGAGCCCTAAACTTTATTTTATCAAAATCGCCCAATAAACAAAAAAGATATAGTCATTTCAAGTGAGGTACCTATGAATTTTTTTTTTGTAAATAGATTTCTATGAAGAAAAATTCACTTTGTTTGTCAAAAAAATAACAAAGCGTGCCTCTCACAAATTTTTGTTTAGCATTTTTTTTCAATTTCACCTAAATCAGAAATCAAAGGCATAGGTACAGTGGCGTACCAAAAAATTTGGGAAATAAAATTTTTAAATCTATTCATCCATTCACTTATCTATATATATACTATAATAAAACTGTAGAAAAGTCGTGTCTGTATATTGAAAATTTCTATGAAAAAATGACTGGCGATGACTTGAGGAATGTTATAGAGTCCATCTCAACCATTTTTAGAATTATTGTCTGTCTGTTTGTCTGTTTATCTGTTTGTCTGCTTGTCCGTTTGAACGTAGGGATCTCGGAAACTAAGAAACTGATTTTAATGAGACTTTTTCTGGTGGACAGCTTGAAGCTTAGAAGGAGCCCTAAACTTTATTTTATCAAAATCGCCCAATAAACAAAAAAGATATAGTCATTTTAAGTGAGGTACCTATGAAATTTTTTTTTGTAAATAGATTTCTATGAAGAAAAAATCACTTTGTTTGTCAAAAAAATAACAAAGCGTGCCTCTCACAAATTTTTGTTTAGCATTTTTTTTTACAATTTCAGCTAAATCAGAAATCAAAGGCATAGGTACAGTGGCGTACCAAAAAATTTGGGAAATAAAATTTTTAAATCTATTCATCCATTCACTTATCTGTACTATAATAATCTATATCTATATATACTATAATAAAACTGTAGAAAAGTCGTGTCTGTACATTGAAAATTTCTTTGAAAAAATTACTGGGGATGACTTGAGGAATGTTATAGAGTCCATCTCAGCCATTTTTAGAATTATTGTCTGTCTGTTTGTCCGTTTGAACGTAAGGATCTCGGAAACTAAGAAACGGATTTTAATGAGACTTTTTCTGGCGGACAGCTTGAAGCTTAGAAGGAGCCCTAAACTTTATTTTATCAAAATCGCCCAATAAACAAAAAAGATAGTCATTTTAAGTGAGGTACCTATGAAATTTTTTTTTGTAAATAGATTTCTATGAAGAAAAATTCACTTTGTTTGTCAAAAAAATAACAAAGCGTGCCTCTCACAAGTTTTTGTTTAGCATTTTTTTCCAATTTCAGCTAAATCAGAAATCAAAGGCATAGGTACAGTGGCGTACCAAAAAATTTGGGAAATAAAATTTTTAAATCCATTCATCCATTCACTTATCTATATCTATACTATAATAAAACTGTAGAAAAGTCGTGTCTGTATATTGAAAATTTCTTTGAAAAAATGACTGGGGATGACTTGAGGAATGTTATAGAGTCCATCTCAACCATTTTTAGAATTATTGTCTGTCTGTTTGTCTGTTTATCTGTTTGTCTGTTTGTCCGTTTGAACGTAAGGATCTCGGAAACTAAGAAACTGATTTTAATGAGACTTTTTCTGGTGGACAGCTTGAAGCTTAGAAGGAGCCCTAAACTTTATTTTATCAAAATCGCCCAATAAACAAAAAAGATATAGTCATTTTAAGTGAGGTACCTATGAAATTTTTTTTTGTAAATAGATTTCTATGAAGAAAAAATCACTTTGTTTGTCAAAAAAATAACAAAGCGTGCCTCTCACAAATTTTTGTTTAGCATTTTTTTTTCAATTTCAGCTAAATCAGAAATCAAAGGCATAGGTACAGTGGCGTACCAAAAAATTTGGGAAATAAAATTTTTAAATCTATTCATCCATTCACTTATCTATACTATAATAAAACTGTAGAAAAGTCGTGTCTGTACATTGAAAATTTCTTTGAAAAAATGACTGGGGATGACTTGAGGAATGTTATAGAGTCCATCTCAACCATTTTTAGAATTATTGTCTGTCTGTTTGTCCGTTTGAACGTAGGGATCTCGGAAACTAAGAAACGGATTTTAATGAGAAAAGTCGTGTCTGCTCATTGAAAATTCCCTTGAAAAAATGACTGGGGGTGACTTAGGGAATGTTGCAGGGTCCATGTGAACCATTTCTAGAATTATGGTCTGTCTGTTTGTCCGTTTGAAAGTAAGGATCTCGGAAACTGAGAAACGGATTTTAATTAGACATTCCCTGGTGGACAGCTTGGAGCCCTAAACTTTATTTTATCTAATCGCCCAATAAACAAAAAAGATATAGTAATTTTAAGTGAGGTACCTATGCAATTTTTTTTTGTAAATAGATTTATATGAAGAAAAATTCACTTTGTTTTTCAAAAAAAAAAAAAACAAAGCGCGCCTCTCACCTGGACTAAAACTCTAGAAAAGTTGTGTCTGCACATTGGAAATTCCTTGGCTAAAATTACTGAAAGTGACGAAGTTATAGAGTTCATCTGAACTATTGTTATATTTTTTGTCTTCATTTTTATCAATGGTTATCAAAGTAGGAGCAGATGAGGTACTGAGGTTAAGGAGATGGAAGGAAGGAAGTATTTCGGAAAAACTCTACTGGAATTGCCAACAGAGATAGGGGCTTAACCCAAACATATGGGACAGAAAGGAATATGACATAGGAAAGAAAGCCAAGGAAAAGAGGTTGATGAAGAGGAATTGGACCCGAGAATAAGGTTGGCAAAAGCGAAAAAATTGTTTCAATAGAAATTAGTACCACCCTAAAATACAGATCCACCCGGACAACGTCGGGTTCCCTGCTAGTATAATAATACATTTTGTTAACGCTATGCATGGATGAAATTTCTGCAAAACAAATTCTTAAAATTAACTCTACTTTTTTATTAAAAAAACATTAAATGAAATGTATAAATCGTCAAAAATATTAATATGAGTGGTGCTCTCTGAGTCAAGCCTGAACATTTCTTTTTCGTATCTCGTAAATTTTTTTCGATCGCCTCATTCAACTATAGTCAAATTTCCTCTTTCAGAATTTTTATACTAAGGTTAAAACGTGTATTTTGTAACCTTGCTCGACAATCCTCCCTGAAAGTTTTCAGGGTACCTGTTTGTGCCCACTTAAAGAAGTAAGACATTAAAAAAATGCAAAACCGTTTGGAACCGGTCTTATCTATACTATAATACATCGCCCAATAAACAAAAGAGATATAGTCATTTCAAGTGAGGTACCTATGAAATTTTTTTTGTAAATAGATTTCTATGAAGAAAAATTCACTTTGTTTGTCAAAAAAATAACAAAGCGTTCCTCTCACAAATTTTTGTTTAGCATTTTTTTCAATTTCAGCTAAATCAGAAATCAAAGGCATAGGTAGAGTGGCGTACCAAAAAATTTGGGAAATAAAATTTTTAAATCTATTCATCCATTCACTTATCTATCTACATATATCTATCTATCTATATGTACTATAATAACACTGTAGAAAAGTCGTGTCTGTACATTGAAAATTTCTTTGAAAAAATGACTGGGGATGACTTGAGGAATGTTATAGAGTCCATCTCAACCATTTTTAGAATTATTGTCTGTCTGTTTGTCCGTTTGAACGTAAGGATCTCGAAAACTAAGAAACGGATTTTAATGAGACTTTTTCTGGCGGACAGCTTGAAGCTTAGAAGGAGCCCTAAACTTTATTTTATCAAAATCGCCCAATAAACAAAAAAGATATAGTCATTTCAAGTGAGGTACCTATGAAATTTTTTTTTGTAAATAGATTTCTATGAAGAAAAATTCACTTTGTTTGTCAAAAAAATAACAAAGCGTGCCTCTCACAAATTTTTGTTTAGCATTTTTTTTCAATTTCAGCTAAATCAGAAATCAAAGGCATAGGTACAGTGGCGTACCAAAAAATTTGGGAAATAAAATTTTTAAATCTATTCATCCATTCACTTATCTGTACTATAATAATCTATATCTATATATACTATAATAAAACTGTAGAAAAGTCGTGTCTGTACATTGAAAATTTCTTTGAAAAAATTACTGGGGATGACTTGAGGAATGTTATAGAGTCCATCTCAACCATTTTTAGAATTATTGTCTGTCTGTTTGTCCGTTTGAACGTAAGGATCTCGGAAACTAAGAAACGGATTTTAATGAGACTTTTTCTGGCGGACAGCTTGAAGCTTAGAAGGAGCCCTAAACTTTATTTTATCAAAATCGCCCAATAAACAAAAAAGATATAGTCATTTCAAGTGAGGTACCTATGAAATTTTTTTTTGTAAATAGATTTCTATGAAGAAAAATTCACTTTGTTTGTCAAAAAAATAACAAAGCGTGCCTCTCACAAATTTTTGTTTAGCATTTTTTTTTCAATTTCAGCTAAATCAGAAATCAAAGGCATAGGTACAGTGGCGTACCAAAAAATTTGGGAAATAAAATTTTTAAATCTATTCATCCATTCACTTATCTATACTATAATAAAACTGTAGAAAAGTCGTGTCTGTACATTGAAAATTTCTTTGAAAAAATGACTGGGGATGACTTGAGGAATGTTATAGAGTCCATCTCAACCATTTTTAGAATTATTGTCTGTCTGTTTGTCCGTTTGAACGTAAGGATCTCGGAAACTAAGAAACGGATTTTAATGAGAAAAGTCGTGTCTGCTCATTGAAAATTCCCTTGAAAAAATGACTGGGGGTGACTTAGGGAATGTTGCAGGGTCCATGTGAACCATTTCTAGAATTATGGTCTGTCTGTTTGTCCGTTTGAAAGTAAGGATCTCGGAAACTGAGAAACGGATTTTAATTAGACATTCCCTGGTGGACAGCTTGGAGCCCTAAACTTTATTTTATCTAATCGCCCAATAAACAAAAAAGATATAGTCATTTTAAGTGAGGTACCTATGCAATTTTTTTTTTGTAAATAGATTTATATGAAGAAAAATTCACTTTGTTTTTCAAAAAAAAAAAAAAACAAAGCGCGCCTCTCACCTGGAATAAAACTCTAGAAAAGTTGTGTCTGCACATTGGAAATTCCTTGGCTAAAATTACTGAAAGTGACGAAGTTATAGAGTTCATCTGAACTATTGTTATATTTTTTGTCTTCATTTTTATCAATGGTTATCAAAGTAGGAGCAGATGAGGTACTGAGGTTAAGGAGATGGAAGGAAGGAAGTATTTCGGAAAAACTCTACTGGAATTGCCAACAGAGATAGGGGCTTAACCCAAACATATGGGACAGAAAGGAATATGACATAGGAAAGAAAGCCAAGGAAAAGAGGTTGATGAAGAGGAATTGGACCCGAGAATAAGGTTGGCAAAAGCGAAAAAATTGTTTCAATAGAAATTAGTACCACCCTAAAATACAGATCCACCCGGACAACGTCGGGTTCCCTGCTAGTATAATAATAAATTTTGTTAACGCTATGCATGGATGAAATTTCTGCAAAACAAATTCTTAAAATTAACTCTACTTTTTTATTAAAAAAACATTAAATGAAATGTATAAATCGTCAAAAATATTAATATGAGTGGTGCTCTCTGAGTCAAGCCTGAACATTTCTTTTTCGTATCTCGTAAATTTTTTTCGATCGCCTCATTCAACTATAGTCAAATTTCCTCTTTCAGAATTTTTATACTAAGGTTAAAACGTGTATTTTGTAACCTTGCTCGACAATCCTCCCTGAAAGTTTTCAGGGTACCTGTTTGTGCCCACTTAAAGAAGTAAGACATTAAAAAAATGCAAAACCGTTTGGAACCGGTTCCGGCTTTTGAAATGGTTTCGGTTTCATTCTTTTTCAGATCAAAATAACGGTTTCGGTTTCGGTTTTGCAAAATGAATCGGTTACGGTTTCGGTTTCAGTCCTTGGTGTTGAGAAGTTTCTTCCATATAACGCATGAACAAAGTTTAGTTTTGTATGGACGAAACTACTTAGCACCCTTGACAAAATAAAATTCGGAAAATTCAAGCAAATTTTTAAACGAGCTATATCTTGCACATTGTCATAATGGAATTGAATATTCAAACATTTTCTGGAAACTCTGCAAAAAAGTTTTAAATATTTATGGCAATTTTTTTAAGTTTATCAACTTTTTTCCGTGTTTCTGTTGTAGAATTGAAAACTGTTAATATATAATTATTTTTACTCTACCTTTATACAAATAAAATCCTATACTCTGGAAGTTTCCAAATGTATCCAAATTATTTAATTTAAATTTTTAAATACGTGGAAAAAGTTTTGAAAAAAATGTAAAGGGTTCTTAAATGAGAAAAATATGCAGAAAATGTTGAAATTAAAATGATATCAGGCTTGTTCATTGACAAAACATTTTTTACTGGATTTTACGAATTGTTTTCTTTTTTTGTTTATATGAGAAAACTACACATGTTTGTAAATTCCAGTAATAGTTTTTTAGTCCTATTATATAAGTTATTATTTTATGCTAATTCTAATTGTAATTATCTGAATGTCAAATGGAACTTACTGAATATAAAATGGAGATTCTGAATATTAATTGTAATTTTGTAATAACAATTTTACCTTTCGGCAAATAAACTGAAAATGGTGTAGTTAGCAGTGGTAATTTTTACAACGTCTGACAACCGCAGCAGTTGTAATTTCTCATTTTGCACAAACGTTGTAAAAATTACAACTGCTAACTACACCTTTTGCAGTTTATATTCAGAAAACCACAATTGACATTCCATTTATACTCAGAAAATTACAATTGATATTCAGAAGGGCAAATTTATATTGATTCTGAATATGAACTGTAACTTTGTGATAATAAATTGTAATTATCTGAATATCAAATGGAAGTTCTGAATATGAAATGAAAATTCTGAATTTTAGTTTTAACTTTCAAAATATTATTTGTAATTTTCTTAACTGAGTCGAGTAGTAAACAGTAATAAGGCCTTACGTTACTACAACACTGTAAAAGAACTACATCCCTCGGATATCCTTAGAGAATAATAAACCGTAATAAAATTAACATAAAGGTTTTGGTTTTCATTTTATTTCAAGTTTTTATTGATTATTGATTGATTCTACATAATACATCACAACGCGTCCGAGACCAACAAATTGGTTGAGACTTATTTAAAGTAAATTGAATGTAAAAGAACTGACTACATTAATACTAATTATAATTACATTAAGAAAAAATGACGTTGGGAAAAAGATTGCCTAAGAGTGCAACGGTACAAGTGCAATTTACCGCGAATCAAAGGAAGAATAAAAAATACAAAAATATAAAATATGTCGTTATGGTTTGCCTCCATATAGTTTTTTCAACTCTAATTTTTCTTTTTCCAACCGAGTGCCAATTTCAATGGCATGGCGTTCCCTACACTGCAGCACTTTCACCTCCTGCCTTTCGCGCATTAGCTGCATTTGCAGCTCCACCCTCTCCTCTTCCTTTTAACCAAGGAAGCTTCTGCCAGCAATTTTTCCTCATTCCACTTCGCTTTAATTTTTGCTAAAGCCTCCCATGAAGTGCTTTTGTTGTTGCTCTCTGGCTGTTTCTGAGGCGTATACAGGGGAGCACTCATTTTTTTACGTAAAGTAGAAGGTCCGGACGCAGGTGTGTCGAAACTTTCGTTGAAATCAACTGCTAAAAGTGCAAAGAAATAATAAAGGAAATAATCGAATACGAATTTCAAGGCATATTACCATTTGTGGAAGGGTCGGCTGCAGGGGTTTCAGAAGCTTCCTTGGTTTCATCCATCACTACATCGGAATCGGCAGTGTTGGGAACACCATCAATTTCCTTCTCATTCAGCATTGCCAACACTTTCTCCTCAACCGCGTTGAAAGACGCTGACGATGCGGGACCACCGGCAGTGCCATACAAACTTCTACGCTCACCAGCCCACAGTGATTCGACTACTTAGTACAAGCTAGCGGGACAAAAACGACTTTTTGATTTCAAGATTTTTTTGATGCAACATTAAAGAGAATACCTTAAATAAGAGATATTGCAAAATTTTTACTGTTTTCACTTCTTATCTCTGGAGTAATTGAACTAAGAACACAGGAAGTCCTGCAATTAGCATTGATTTTTTTCGAAAATTACTGTTGTACATTCCGCTTCATAGCTTCATTTAAGTAAACATTTTTACAAAATTGTTTTGATGGCCTGTAAGCTTGGAGGTATACTGAGTTTTTTAGTAATAAGGTTGTAGGGGCTATACTATTTTAAGTATATTTAAAATGCTGGTACTAAGAAAAATTTTTATATTATTTAATTTATATTCTTAACTTCAGTAGAGAAAAAATCGGAGTACCCCGAGGGTCGCCGGGCCAAATCTTATAAATGTTATAAGTCTGAAGTATCTTCTAATAACCAAAGCACAAATTGCGAATTTTTTGCACATCTATTTTTTTAAATTTTTTTTTTCTTTTCTGATATTAAAATTTTTTGTATGAAACATTCAAAACAATCAAATTAGATCAAAAAACAGAAGTCAGAGTGCAACATTTGCATATACTGGGATACTAGGAACATCATTACAAATAAAACCAGAAAAGCCCCCAGCTTAAAAAATGGGAAAATCAGGGTCAAGGTAAACAAAAATTGGTTTTTCGCAAATATTTTGCTTCGTAGGTTTTTACGTCCTTAACAAAGTTTTAGAGAGTGAAACTCTCCATATCTGGAACTTGGTTCATCCCCGTAACAGCAAAAAAGTTATTTCGGTTACTTACATTTGAAAATTGCAAAAATATAAATGACTTTATTGTTCTAACATTTAAAGCGTAAGTTTTTCAAAAAAGTCGGGGGCTCTTCCTCGGGTAATAATTGCCAAAATATAGATATAATAATGCTAGTTTCTGTCTAATCTAATCTTGGCTTGCGTCACACAGTGATTCGACTAGTACACGCTAGCGGGACAAAAACGACATTTTGATTTCAAGATTTTTTTGATGCAACATTAAAGAGAATACCTTAATTAAGAGATATTGTCACACTTTTATTGTTTTCTCTTCTTAACTCTAGAGTAACTGAATTAAGAACATAGGAAATCCTGCAATTTGCTCTGCTTTTTTTTCGAAAACGACTGTTCAACATTACGCTTAATATCTCATTTAAGTAAGCATTTGTACAAAATATTTTTGATGTTCCGTAAGCTTGGAGGTATACTGAATTTTTTAGTCATAATCCTTTAGGGGTTACACCATTTTTAGTATATTTAAAATGCTGGCAATAAGAAATTTTCTTCTTTTTTTATATTTTTAACTTCAGTAGAGAAAAAATCGGAGCTTCTAATAATCAAAGCAAAAAACCATTGCGAATTTTTTTAAATTTTTTTCTTTTTTGATATTAATAGTTTTAGTATGAAACATTCAAAACAATCAAATTAGATAAAAAAGAACGGAAGTCAGAGTGCAACAATTTGCATATGCTGGGATACTGGGAACCTCATTACAAATAAAACCTGACAAGTACAAAGTACAAATTATGGGAAGTGGAGGTAGTTGGACAAAAATATTTTCTGTTTCATTTACTACAATTATTTAATTTAACAATACATTTGCTTTTTTCACATATGTGAAAATTTCTTATTACAAAAACTTAAAGGTAATGTATAAACACGGTTCGTCGGAAGCACTTATTTAAGAAATTCTTGGGTACACCTGATTCTTGAAAGTATAGACTTCGAACTAAGCTCTTTTGTGTGTAATAAAATATTAAAGTTTTGAAATTGAAATGGGAAAAATTTCTTAATTACGTGTTTCCTGCGGACCGTGTGATAAAAAGTAGAAGAAACAATATATTTCAATAAAATAAAATCTTAACCAAGAACAACAAACTAGAAAATAGAAGACATTTAAATAAGTTATCTTATATTACAATGTTTTCTTAATTATCATCACTTTCCTCAGATGAATCACTTGTGGAGTAGTCATGAGCATCAGTGACATAATTATGAAAGCTGGAAACGGCTTGGTTATTTATCGACTCCTTTTCATTATAGGGGGACAATAAAAATAAAACTTCTGAAGTTAGGCTGCCGAATCTTTTCTTTGGTATTTCTCTAAAACTGTTTACTAAGGGATCAGTACCCAGTTTCTGTAACTTTTTAACGAAATTCGTTATTGTCGTTAACATTGATTTTGACAAATTTTGTACAGAAAATTGTGTCAAAATTAACGATTTTTATGTAACGAACTTCGTTAAAAAGTTACAGAAACGACGTGCAGATGTTATAAGCAACATATTCATGAGATCTCTATTCGTGGCTTCACGTGAGTGCTTTTGTGTGTTATCCAATCTGAATCGTCGCAAATCTTTGTTACGCGCTTCCTGGGCTTCCTCAGAAAGTGGCCCAATAGGCAAAATCGCTGATTTGATAACATCACTACTGTGCACCTGGTTGCGAACAATAAAAAACTACCACTTTTTACGAATCGCGTTACTAATTAGCCCGTGTGCTAATTTCAAGTAGCCGAAATTTTCCTAAGTCCGTTTAAATAAAACACTTAGCAATTTTTATGCTGCTTTAAACAATAATTTATTGATTTACCGACGGCACTATCGCGACGGCACGCATTTGATGTAAAAAGTAGACTGACTTTAATTTGATATTCAAATTACAAAGGAGTGTCTATTTACTTATTAACTAAAGTACATCGGTAAATAGTTAGACAAAAGAAATTGTAGAACAAGAAGTAAAGAAAAAAATAGAGTTGAAAGCAATGAGCGGACTGTATCAATTCAATGCGTAGCGGTACCATCGTATGATGCCGCTGGCCTTGAACTTGCATGCCCTGTGTATGTACCTCCAAATAGCCAGCCATATGTAAGTATGTATGTACGATAGTTATTAGGCAAATGCATGCTGGTGAGAGCCAAACAGATTAGTAGGCCATGCATTGATTATGTATTAAAGGTGATGTTATATTTAATGAGTTAAATGACTCCCAACGTATGACGATATTGCAGAAGTTCCCAACTTGTTATTACGATGGAACAAAGTAGTCTGCGGTTCCCAAACATACCGCCACCCCTGAACGACGCGTTCAGCAAGGCAAAGTCGCCACTTTTGAAATTGGTCGTTTGTACTCTCCTTTGCTTGTTTTAATGGTAACCACACGTACTAAATCATCATCTCCTTTGTGCACTTCTACGATGCGGCCCAAAATCCATTTTGATGGTGGAAGATTAGGCTCCTTTAAGACAACCAGTTTGCCGATTTCAAAATTAGATGTGGGTTGTTGCCATTTATTTCGTTGTTGCAAAGAGGTTAGATATTCTTTATGCCAGCGGTTCCAAAAGCCTTGAACCATAGTTTGCAAATGACGCCAATGTTGTTTTAGGTTTGTATTTGCAGTTAAAGAAGATGGCTCCGGAATACAAGTATAAGGCTCGCCAATTAAAAAATGAGCCGGAGTGAGAGGATCGAGATCAGTGTCCGATATGCTGTACAGTGGTCGTGAATTTAAAATTGCTTCGATCTGACATAATACCGCGTTATATTCTTCAAATGTAAGAAGGGTATCTCCAACCACCCGTTTTAAATGTAGTTTGATGGAACGTACGCCAGTTTCCCACAACCCATCAAAATGCGGGGCTGAGGGCGGAATGAAATGCCAATTGACGCCTTCGTTGGCAAATGATTGAGCCACTTCCTCTCGATCTTCGTGAAATATTGACAATTGTTGAAGCTCGTTTAGCGCGCGCTTCGCGCCATGGAAGGTGGTACCATTGTCAGAATAGAGGTCACTAGGTTTACCTCGTCGTGCAATAAATCTACGAAAAGAAGCTAAAAAGGCATCGGTTGTTAAGTCACTCACCAATTCAATATGTAACGCTTTAGTTGACAGGCAAACGAATATTGCAAACCAAGCTTTGCCAATTTTCGGGTTTCGAGTCTTTGAATACTTGATACGTACAGGGCCAGCGTAGTCAAGTCCGCAATGCAGGAAACATCGACTGGGCTGGACTCTTGCTGACGGTAGGTTACCCATAAGTTGAGTACTTGTTGCTCTTCTTTGTAGAAAACATGTTTTGCAATTAAATACCACCTTCCTTACGAGATTTCTGCACCCCAAAATCCAAAATTGCTGACGAACCAGAGCGAATGTTGCTTCGACACCTGCATGCATGTTGATTTCATGCGTGTGTCTTACGATGAGTAACGAAATGTTACCTTCTTTAGGTAGTAAAATCGGGAACTTTATATTATAGTTGATATCAGCGTGTTTTATGCGGCCACCAACCCGGAGTACACCAAACTGATTTATGAACGGCGAATATCGAATAAGTGTAGATTTTGGATGTAGTTGTTGTGATTTTTGCAATTGACTGATATGTTTAGAGAATGCATGCCATTGCACGCACTTTAGAATATGATTTCGAGCGTTATCAGGTTCATTTGTCATTAGGAACGACTCACCGTGGAGCTCCCGACGACGACGTGTCTTGTTGAGAAATCGAATACAATAAGCGACTATACGGATCAATCGCCACCAGGAAGAAATTTTTGAACATAGCAACAAAAGTGGATGATCAAGATCGTTCGAGCATAATACTATGGCCGCTTTTCGGTTTTCTTCTGCGAGAACTAACTGATCCGATGACAATGTATTAAATTTCATATTAGAAGGCGACGATTCCTCAGGGAGTGCCAACCAACTGGGCCCAGACCACCAAAGCGTATGTTGAACTAGTTCTGTAGGGAGTAGTCCGCGGGACGCGCAGTCTGCTGGATTGTCTTCGGATCGAACATGTCTCCATTGATTTCGAGGTATTATATCTAGTATTTCTGCAGTCCTGTTACTGACAAACGTAGCCCACCTCCTCGGCGGAGAGGCAAGCCAATGCAGAACAATTTCTGAGTCTGTCCAACAAACGATATTTGAAATTTTCAAAGTCAATGATTCTTTGACGAGAGTGATCAGTCTCGTTAACAATAATGCGGCATTTAATTCGAGCCTTGGCACTGAAATTGGTTTTAATGGCGCCACACGCGTTTTAGATGCAATCAATTTTACGGCGTAGGTGCCCTCAATATGTACGCGACAGTATACGACAGCTGCGCAAGCTACTGTTGACGCATCTGAAAATCCAATAAGCTCCACAGACTTCGACGGGTATGAAATGTATCGTGGTATCTTAAGTTGTTTTAAATGGTGTAGATCTGCCATGTAGTTGCTCCATCGTTTGCATAATAACTCCGGTAGTGGGTCATCCCAACCAAGGCCGTAACACCACGACTCCTGAAATAATATTTTAAATAAAAGCACAATAGGTGCAACCATACCTAATGGATCGTAAATCTTGGATGTTTCGGATAACACGATTCGCTTAGTTGGTTTCGGTTCAGTAACCGGATCACCAATATTTAAAAATAGCTGATCACTAGATGGATTCCAATGCAGCCCAAGAATTTTCACTGCCGTTTCAGATGTTTGAGTATGAATAGCGATTGGATTAAATTCGCAAATCGCCTTTGGCAATGTTTCAAGCAGAGGCCAACAGTTTAAACTCCACTTTCTCAGATTGAAATTAGCTTTTGATAATAGTTGTATAAGTTCGTCTTTTAAAGCAATGAGACCTTCGACGGTGTCACATCCAGTAGGTATGTCATCTACATAAGCATCGTTTTCAAGAACGCGTGAAGCATTAGGGTGTTCCACTTTGTAGTCTTCAGCAATTTGTTTTAAAACGCGCACAGCAAGAAACGGTGATGGCGCAAGCCCATATGTGACTGTTAGCAATCGATAATGTTCAATTTTTTATGTTTGTTCATTCCTCACTAAAATGCGTTGATAATTAGTATGATCTGGATGAACCCTTATGCCTCGAAACATTTTCTCAATGTCGGTTGCGAACACATATCGATGCTGCCGAAAACGTAAAAATACCCCAAATAAATCGCGTTGAATTGGTGGCCCAATGTGTAGGCGATCGTTTAATGACACCCCAGACGAATCTTTCATCGAACCATCGAACACTACCCGGCATTTGGTGGTAGAACTGTCTGCTTTAATTACAGGATGATGTGCTAAGTAAAATCGTTTTGATGTATGCACATTAATTTGCTGATCTGGAATTTTCTCCATATGCTTCAACTCAAGATATTCATCTAAAAACGCTGTGTATTGTTGTTTTAACGCAGGTTGACGCTGTAATTTAGCATCCATACTATTAAGACGAGAAATCGCTTGTGGTAAAGTGTCATCGATGGGTTTGATATCGGCTTTAAATGGATATTTTACCATATATGTACCATCCGATGCCCTTTTCACTGTCGACGAGAAATATTTTTCTACCGGATCATGTTCGCTTATTTTGATTTTCGATGATTGTAAACTATCCATTTCTAACAGTGATCTTACAAGATGATCGACATCTTCTAATGCGTGACTCACTGACACCTGCGTTGGATATTCAGCCTCAGATAAGCACGAACCAGTAATTACCCAACCGAATACACTATTCCAAGCAGCAAGATTTTGATTTTGCAACTGCATCTTTTCGCCTGTTAAAATTTTCCAAAGTTGATCGGATCCCAACATCATATCGACTGGACCAGGAATTCCAAAAGTTGGATCTGCTAACGATAAGTTTTTGATTTGTTGACGAGTTTGTTCGCATAAGTTAATTGAATTTGATGGTAGTGTCGCTTCGACCTCAAGATTATTTTCATTGTTTGTGGACTGTAGTTTGAGATTTACACGACCACGAGTATTGCCAACGCTTCGCGATGAAAGCCCTATAATTGGCACACGGGCGGGCGTGCGCTTTGCGCCAATCAACTGCACAAAGGCCTCGGTAACAAAAGAAGCTGTTGACCCAGTGTCAATCAGCATTCTACACTTTACAGCAGTGCCCATATTATCATGAACCCTAGCAAGCACTGTAGGTAAAATAGTTTGTGACGATATTTTCACTTCTTCAACAGAATGATTACTAATAATTGGTTGAACTTCATTTAGTTGGTTTGCTGTTGCATTTGCCACACTGGCTTCACTTTGTTTCTTCTGATCTTTAGGTTTATTGTTATTTTCAAAATGTAATAATGTATGATGGGAAGCATAGCAAACCCGACATTTCATTGAACTTAAGCACTTGTTAAATTGATGTGCACTACCTAGGCAATTATAGCACAGCTTTTTGTTTTTCACTAATGCTCTTCTGGCATTTACATCGAGTGCTTTGAATTTAGGGCAATGAGTAAGAGTATGCACTTCTGTACATTGCATAACACAATTATTATTTTTCACTTTTGTCGAATTAGCAAAATTAACCACAGCTGAACGTCGAGTTGTTGAATGTGTCGTAGATTGACAACTTTCGAGGGCATCACACCGGCGAACTAAAAACTGTAGCAACTCTTCAAATGTCCGTTCCGTTATAGCATCGCTGGACTCTGCCCAATCCTTCTTCGTTTCATCATCAACCTTGTTTAAAAGAATGTGGATCAACCATGGATCCCGTTGATTAGAGTTGAGGGCATTGAGTCCTCGAATTACCTCATCTGCTCCGTCAGTGATTTTGCGCAACGTATTTGCATTTGTTGCATGACACGTAGGAAGTGATAAAAACGATTGTATGAATGATCGTACGATAAGTGGTTTTCGATCATACCGCTGTGTCAGACGATCCCATGCCTCCAAATAATTTGCATCTGTAAGCGCCAAATGTTTCACCAATTGCAATGCCTCTCCAGCTAAATACGACTTCAAATAATGGAATTTTTGCGTAGACGTTAGATTAGTTTTTTGATCAATAGCACCCGTAAATAAATCCCTAAACGAAGGCCAATCTTGATATGTGCCAGAAAAGGTAGGAACTTGAATTTTAGGCAAATGAATGTTCGAAATATTTTGTGTTTCATTAAGGCGTTCAAGAAATGCAGCTTGTTGACCAGCCAACTTATTAACCGAATCTTCAGTCGCCGAACTTGGCAACTCGCAAGCTTTAGCTTTTAGTACAGTGGACATTAAAGCGTGAGCAGTGAAGTATTTTTCTTCGTAGTCCAAAATGTCATCTACTGGATCTACGAAGCCCTCTTGATCTTCATACTCATACAACTGCTTACTCAGTTCTACCAACTCACTAAAACTTTGCTCCAACTTTTGCAACCGATTTGCCAATGCCTCGACATTCACTGGCTCCTCTATCTTTTTAGCTGCCTCATAAGCCCGAGATATATGAGCCTTAGCAAAACCACGCTTTTTATTGATCACATTCATTTTTAAAGATGTTTTGTTAAAGTTGATTTTTGATGATTTACAGCCTATTAAGCTTTTGTCCTTGCTTTAGATATAAGCTCACTAATTTAGTTTGTTTCGATTTTTGGGGTTGATCCCTCTTTTTACTTCACAATGTATTGATTACACAGCTTGATTCCCTCGTGAATCAGCTTTTCAATTTTTTGATTAAGTTTTTATTGTTCACACTATTCTGATTCCCGCGCGAATCAGTTTTCAGATAGGTTAATGATTTAGACACCGGAACCCGCTTGATCCGGCTCGTAAGGACCACTTTTTGATGGTTGCGAACAATAAAAAACTACCACTTTTTACGAATCGCGTTACTAATTAGCCCGTGTGCTAATTTCAAGTAGCCGAAATTTTCCTAAGTCCGTTTAAATAAAACACTTAGCAATTTTTATGCTGCTTTAAACAATAATTTATTGATTTACCGACGGCACTATCGCGACGGCACGCATTTGATGTAAAAAGTAGACTGACTTTAATTTGATATTCAAATTACAAAGGAGTGTCTATTTACTTATTAACTAAAGTACATCGGTAAATAGTTAGACAAAAGAAATTGTAGAACAAGAAGTAAAGAAAAAAATAGAGTTGAAAGCAATGAGCGGACTGTATCAATTCAATGCGTAGCGGTACCATCGTATGATGCCGCTGGCCTTGAACTTGCATGCCCTGTGTATGTACCTCCAAATAGCCAGCCATATGTAAGTATGTATGTACGATAGTTATTAGGCAAATGCATGCTGGTGAGAGCCAAACAGATTAGTAGGCCATGCATTGATTATGTATTAAAGGTGATGTTATATTTAATGAGTTAAATGACTCCCAACGTATGACGATATTGCAGAAGTTCCCAACTTGTTATTACGATGGAACAAAGTAGTCTGCGGTTCCCAAACAGCACCAATATCTTATGGACGGTAACAGGCATATAAAACCCCGGATAGAGATTTATGTATAATTGTTTAGTCTCACGAGCAAATATTTCAAACCTTTCAATATTGATATTATAACCAGATGCCAAAACGCTAAAGATAGTATTAAATCTTTTGATAAGCATTACATCCAGACCCGTAATCTCAACGCTAACCTCAGAACTTTCAAAAAACCTACGAGCAGTATTGCCATCATTTTTATTGCCGAATCCTGGTTTTAGTTTGTCTACTATCAATCCAAGCTCACTTTTGAATTTATTCTGAATTTCTTCGGAACGACGTTTTACACTTTCTTTATCTGATTCATTTTTTTACTTCGAGTCAATAACTAATATGAAGCAAGCATTCAAAGCATCTTATCCATGCATGGAGAGTAGACAAACCAAAACCAAAACTGAAGAGGAACGAAGGAAAATATAAACAAAAACTCATCAGAGTTATCACTGCACGTGAACTTTTGTTTATAAGTGCTGTGGCCCGAACTTCCATCGCCACCATTTGCTAATTAAAGTAAAGGACAGGCATTGGGGTAACAAACTGGCAAAGACTTCTTGGTTTGCTAAAACTAACCGCTCAACAGTTTTATCTAACACGGCTTCAACTTTTATTTCAGCCCCTGTTTCACTCACAACAATTGTGTTTGGATATACTTCTTCTTTGGCTTTTCTTAAACTGTAAAGCGACGGATACACCTTATGACCGTTTTGATAGCCCACTTGCGAGTAGTTTTGTAACTATGACTCGTCGACTTACTTTCTACATAGTATGCTAAAGCTTCGACTCTACTCAAGCATCTAGCATCTTTGTCACATATAGCCTTGTCCGACAATAACTGAGGGGCATTTTTTATAATATTTGCGAAATTCCTGTTACCGGACTTACGCGTTGATACTTCCGCCGCATAAACTAGCTCATCAGTACTTCTGGATTGCAGTAGGTTTTCCACTCGACGAAGTTTGATCTTTCGACTGCAATCGACAAAGTTCTTTTTTGGTTTTCCGGGGCCTGGGTTACTTGAAGCAGGAGAAGTATCCACGGTAACCTTAAATGTAAAATCACTACCCAAAAGCCACTCGGAGTTAATATGTCGAAAGCGCTCTTGATTTCTTCCACAGCTGTCCCATTTTTCGCTAAACTTCGCCCAATATTTTGAAATCTGCTTACCTAAGTCCTTCAAGGAACTTGCTTCAATAAATTTAAGTAGCTCCTCCTTCTTGGATTCTTTGGAGTGCTGCAACCAGACTTCAAAAAATTCCACTTTTGTTATAGTTATAATTAAATCTGAAAAAAATTTAATTTTGAACTGAGAGTTAGCGTTAAATAACTGGTAACACATACGTTTTAGACATGTTTTCAAATTAACTCAGAGTTAAAAAGTAGTGCGTGTTAAACAAATTTAACTTACCTTCGAGCTTATAATCCATCACAACAATTTTGTAAAGTGCTTTCTTAAAGGGAATAATTATAATAATAATAAGCAAGCAGGACGCTTTTATGAAAATTGTGAATAACAAGACCGTTATTTGTGTTACTTACATTTTACATTTGAAAATTGCAAAAATAAAAATGACGTTTTTGTCCAGCTTGCTTGTTCTACACCATGCGTCGTCTATTTATAGGGTATGTTTTTTATATAAAAATCGGAGGCTGTACACCGAGTAAATGCCGTTATAAAAATTAAAGTTGACATCATCTTTTATCAAATTGTGGGCGTTTTTATGAACTGATTTAGTTTATTTTTTCCGGGAACTAGTAATATTCTATGAGTTAAATAACTAGCTTTTTCCCCATATGCTAATTATCTATTACCCGAGTTGCAGGCTCCGACTGCTCTTACAAAGAGGCGCTGCCACGCCCATTTTCCGATTTTTGTTTAATTTTCTTATTATCAATGTCAATTCTAATCTAAATATAAAATTTAATCATTAGATGTAGGATAATCCAAAATTTTGTACGGGGGTCCAGGTTATCCGTCCAAAGCCTGGAACCGGGATACCGGATGATAAAACTTTTAGGCAGGCCTTGTGGTACGTGTCTCTGTCTACAACTTTGTCAAAGAGGATAAATGTGATAAGGTCTCAGGAAGCGAGCAAATTGCAAAAAAGTGATTTTCGGGGCCTTTGACCCTCAAAAAACCTCTGCCCAAAATAAATTGCATAATTGTAATAAGTGACTACATATGAAACCAAAAATGTCATAAAATAATTTTGTCCCGCTAGCTTGTTCTAATCCAACCGCTGTGCGTCATAATGACGCTTAACCGCCTAGGCGATTTTGGCCGTTTCGTATCAAAGCACGCCGTCATTCCTTTTTAGCAAGGTCTGAAACCGATTAAAATAACGTTCGGGTTACGGTTTCGGTTTTGCAACGTGTTTCGGTTTCGGTTCCGGTTTCGTTCTTCAACATTTATTTCGGTTTCGGTTACGGTTTCGTTCCGGTTACCAAATAAAAACACAAACAAAATAAATTTTACTACTAAAATAGTCAAGTACCTATGTAGCTTCGAAATAGATCTGAATGATGGGATATCTCTAATATAATAATAAATTTTATTAACGCTATGCATGGATGAAATTTCTGCAAAACAAATTCCTAGAATTAACTCTACTTTTTTATTAGAAAAATAGTAAATGAAATGTATAAATCGCCAAAAACATTAATATGAGTGGTGCTTTCTGAGTCAAGCCTGAACATTTCGTTTTCGTATCTCGTAAATTTTTTTCGGTCGCTTCATTCAACTATAATCAAATTTCCTCTTTCAGAATTTTTATACTAAGGTTAAAACGCGTATTTTGTAACCTTGTTCGACAATCCTCCCTGAAAGTTTTCAGAGTACCTGTTTGTGCCCACTTAAAGAAGTGATACATTAAAAAAATTCAAAACCCTTTGGAACCGGTTCCGGCTTTTGAAACGGTTTCGGTTTCGTTCTTTTCCAGATCAAAATAACGGTTACGGTTTCGGTTTCGGTCTTGAAAAATGAATCGGTTTTAATCGATTACGGTTACGGTTTCCGTTTCGGTTTCAGTCCTTGCTTTTTAGCGATAACTGACGCCAATTGGAAACCCCAGGGAGTTCAAGTCTACCTCCACCTGTTGTTTCCATCTCAGTCGAGGTCTCCCCCTTCCTCTGCTGCCGAATTCGGGTGTCGATAGGAAAACTTTCTGTGCTGGTGCTTCTTTGTCCATTCGCATAGCATGACCCAGCCAGCGGAGCCTTTGGGCTTTAATCCGCTGAACTATGGTCAGGTCTGCGTAAAGCTCATCGTGAAATTTGCACCATAAATCTTCCGGAGAACTTTTCTCTCAAATACTCCAAGGGCCATCTCATCTTCTCTTGACACTGTCCATGATTCCGACCCGTACATCAGGACTGGTATGATGAGAGACTTATAGAGCGTGATCTTTGTTTGTCGAGGGAAGACTTTACTTCTCAATTGCCTACTTAGTCCAAAGTAACACTTGTTGGCAAGGGTGATTCTCCGCTGGATTTCTAGACTGATATTATTTTCGGTGTTAATGCTGGTTCCCAAATAGACGAAGTCTCTCACCGTTTCAAACTTGTAGCTATCAACGGTGACAAGGCGCAGGTGCGCCGATTCTTTCTTTGATGACAGCATATACTTCGTCTTGTCCTCGTTCACCGCAAGACCCACTTTTTCGCTTCCTTATCCAACCCAGAGAAAGCAGCGCTTACGGCGCGGCTGTTAAGGCCAATGATATCAATATCATCGGCATACGCCACCAATTGCACGCTCTTGAAAAAGATTGTGCCATTGCGGTTTAGCTCTGCTTCTCGAATTATCTTCTCCAGCATCGATTCTTTTATCATGGGTCTTCCCCAGGATTTGGCGTATCGTGAAAATCTGGTCGATGGTACCAGGTCTAAAGCCACACTGAGATGGTCCAATCAGTTTGTCTAATCGAACCGCTGTGCAGCCGCCTTGGTTTTTGTGGCATATTTTATATTTTGATACTTCTTCTTTAGATCCTTTGAATCACGATATATATATCTTTTATCCCGTTAAATTCTTGGGCAATCTTTGGAACTAATGCAGTCACTTTTTTTGCACTCTATTTTGGAAGAGTACTTTCCACAAATCTCTAGCAATTTATTGGTCTCCGACGCATTGAAAGTAGCGCAACATTTTTCTTTTAATTTTTTTTTTTTTTTACGCGACACAAATCGTATTTCGAATTTTTATTTAAATAATTATTAATTTAACTGTCAAAAGGTCAAACAAACTGGGTTGCGCAAAGTCAAAATGTAGGTAAAAAAATACTAAAATACTACTATGTATAAAACAGCTGTTCGGGTTGTTGTGTGCAAAATTATTCAAGTAGCTCATTTGGTGAAACCCAAAAGTAAGTTAGTACCAAATCTGTGCTAACTTAAGTCAAAACTTAGTTTTAGTGTTAGCAAGGTTGGTGAAACCGGCCCTAAGTGTTAATTCAACAAGAATTCCAAATAGAATTACGAAGAAAAATTGTTTAATTCAGAATGGCCATTCAGTTGAGGTGACAGGTAACAAGGTCAATGGAAAAAGTGTCAATTGACATTATTTCGCATTATAAATGTCAATTGACACTATTTCTGAGTTGTAAAGAGAAGTAAAGTCAAGAGCAATTTGGCAATATAGTCATTGATTTTATTTCTTAATTGGAATAGAAATAGCGTCAACATTGCTTACGACATGTCAACTAAAAATCACGTGATGTTTAAGTGTGATGATGTGATTTACAAAAAGCGTCGTATCTAATTTTTCACTACGTCGGTATCATGCCGTCCCGCGCTCGTTATGGACGACATACTTTGAAAGGAAGAACTTGATTCCAATAATAATTTTGAATTTTTCCTAAGGCCTTCTATAAAAGAGTACTTTAACGACATTTTGGACTTTTTTGATTCACTTTTGACTAAACTCAATTATAAACTGGTCAATGGTTATATGCAACTGTTTATTTCCTACTCACTTTACTCACTAACAAACGGTCATCACAACGGATTAACTATGCTAATCAGTATATATTACTTTGAATAGAGAGTTATTGACACTATTTCCATTTGAGTTGGAAATAAAGTAATTTTTAGTTCATGCTCCTCATATCATACCAAAAAATCGCCCGATTTTTATTTTCAAATTTTTATTTTTTGGTATGATATAATTTCAAAATATTCAATTACGCAATTCACAACCTCTAGTATTTCGTGCTATTTGTCTATTTTTCAAAAAATGTATAATGGAAACCATGAAAACATACAACGATAGACGAATACGATACCCCTTGTGAATTGCCCAAATGTATGGCTTACAAATTTAAAAAAAGCCGCATAGATATAAGTCATCGCGGGATTTTTTAATCCAAATTTTTGCCTGCGGCGCTTTTTAAAATAAATTTCAAAGTCAAGCCATTAAATATTTGAAAATATATTATACTAAAACAATTAAAAATTTTGAATTAAAAATCGTGCGGTTTTTTAATTTCAAATATTTTCCTGCGGCGCTTTTTAAGATAAATTTGAAAGAAAAAAATCAATTTTTAATTAAATATCACTTGATTTATATCAGATTATTAAATAAAAATTTACAATTAAAAAAATCGTACCATTGACTATTTTAAATTGAAATCATATTCGCTGGCTTCGTGAGCGAATGTCTTAAGTCCATATTTTTTTAATGAGATTTTAATGCAAAACGATGTATTTATAACTGTACTATCAGTTTGCATTAAACGATAGTACAGTTATAAATATATCGTTTTGCATTAAAATCTCATTTTTCAAAAAAAAAGGACTTAAGACATTTGCTCACGAAGCCAGCGTATTATAAAATGCGACGCTTTTTGTAATGTTGAAAATCACATAATCAAACTCAAACATCGCGTGATGTTCAGTTGACATGCTATAAGCAATGTTGACGCTATTTCCATTTCAATTAGGAAATAACGTCAATAAACATATTGACAAAGAGAAGTTAAGTCAACTGACCATATTTCCATTTCGATTTGATTCTTTTGGAGAGTTAATTCAGCGCATTCAGTACGAATCAGTTACTGAAAAAATGCTTATTTACTCCCTAAAATAGTACTAAAAGTTTTCAACTTCCTTTAACTCTAGAATATAAACTATTAGTGTTGCTGACGTGGTTGCTATGAAGCTTTTTGGGCATATTTTATTAACTCTCTCAACACATTATTGAATTTAATTTAATTTAATTTAATTAAATTTTGGCACATAAATAAAAATAAATATGTGTAATTGTTTTATTCAGATTCAAATTCTTCCAGCAATCTTAATTTTTTTTTTTTTAATGAATAAATCCTGAATTATAACTGTTTTGATTCATTCAATTAACAGCCCCTGATATGTATATAAATTGGCGTGTGTGGTGCTGCCTTGGCGAAGGTTATGTAAAGGCGATAAGCTCGGTCCTCGTACTGTCGTTTAGGTGTGGCACTACACGCCCAGTGACGAGTCACGAAGTCTTAAAAACTTTTCATGGTATTAGAGTAACTTTTGACCAAAACCTCCTTAGTTTAATATATTTACTTGACTTCTCAAAAGCCTTTGACTCTGTGAATTGTGACTTGCTTTGCATGAAGAATTACTCGTCTTATGATGAGCTGTTTAACGGGCAGATCTCAACGCATCAAAATTAGGCCCGAAACTTCTGATCTAAAACCACTGCTTTCTGGGGCTCCCCAAGAATGGATACTGGGCGCGCTACTATGTATTTAGTGTGTTCATAAATGATATACGTATTTTATGTCTGTAAACATGTACAAATGCACGCCTAAGCTGATGATGTCCAGCTAAACTTATCCGGAAACTATTAAGAGATAGGTGAAATCTGTACGAAATTAAATAATAGGGGGATTCATCAAACCTTATGCTTAATTACTTACTTAAAATAGCCTTTAACCGCCTAGGCTATTTTGGCCGTCTACTAACATGTTTCACTCTTTGTTGAGCCAACTGGCGCCAATTGGAGACACCGCGTGTTCTCAGATCTGCCTCCACTAGGTCCTGCCATCGGAGTGGTGGCCCCCCTCTACTTCCACCGGCGGGTGCCGATAAGAATACCTTCTGGGCCGGAGCATCTTCGCTCATTCGCAACACGTGTCTAGCCAGCGAAGCCGCTGGGTTTTAATTCGGTGAACTATGTCGACGTCTGCGTAGAGCTCATACAGCTCTTCATTATATCTTCTTCGGAACTCGCCGTCGCCAACTTTTAGGGGTCCATAAATCTTTCGAAGAACTTTTCTCTCGAATACTCCCAAAGCCGCCTCATCAGATGCTGTCAGTGTCCACGCTTCTGCACCATATAGCATGACGGGTACGATAAGTGACTTATAGAGTGTTGTTTTTGTTCGTCGAGAGAGGACTTTACTTCTCAATTGCCTACTCAGCCCAAAGTGGCATTTGTTTGCAAGAGTTATCCTTCGATGGATTTCGAGGCTTACATTGTTGTTGGAAATAATGGTGCTTCCCAGGTATACAAAGTACCTCACTATCTCGAAATTATGACTTCCAACAATGGCGTGGTTGCCAAGACGCGGATGCGCGATTGTTGAGGCAATTGATGTCGATGTCGTCGGCATACGCCAACAGTTTTACGCTATTGTAATATATTGTTCCAGCGTGATTAAGTTCTGCAGCTTGTATTATTTTCTCCAACATTAAATTAAAGAAATCGCACGATAGTGGGTCGCCCTGCCTCGCTTAGTTTCGAACGGCTAGGAGAGGTCCTTCCCGATTCTGACCGAGCTAGTGGTGTTGCTCAGCGCCATTTTGCACAGCCGTATAAGTTTTTCTGGGAAACCAAAATCAGACATAGCGGCATATAGGCAACTCGTTTTCGTGCTGTCGAAGGCGGCTTAAAATTATAAAAATCTGGTCGATGGTAGAATTACCAGGTTTGAAGCCACACTGATAAGGTCAAATCAGTCGGTTCACGTCAGGTTTCAGTCTTTCGCACAATTCGCTTGATAGGACCTGATATTCGATACTCAAAAGGCTGATTCCACGATAGTTGGCACAGTTTGCGGGATCACCCTTCTTATGGATTGGGGCGAGAACACTTAGATTCCAATCTTCAGGCATGCATTCATCCGACCATATTCTGCACAAAAGCTGGGCATGCATCTTACCGGCTCCTGGCCGCCGCAATTGAATAGCTCAGCGGGTAGGCCATCAGCACCCGCCGCTTTATTGTTTTTTAGCCGTGATATAGCTATTCGCACCTCGTTATAGTCGGGTTGTGGAACTTCGATTCCATCGTCTTCAATTGTGGTGTCGGGTTCGTCCTCTTCTCTGGATTGTTGCTCTGTACCTCCGTTTAGAAGGGCAGAGAAGTGATCCCTCCATAACCTTAGTACACTCTGAACATCTGCCACCAGGTCGCCGTTGTCATTGTTACAGGAATTTGCCCCGGCTTGATAAAATTTTCGGGAGTTGCTTCTGCTGGCTAGTATTTCAAGCACTTCGAATTCACGCTTTTCCGCTTCCCTTTTCTTCGGCCGGTAAAGCCGTTTCGCTTCCCTTTTCATCTCACGGTAGTGTTCACGCACGCTCCTCGTTGCATTCGCTTTTAACGTTGCCTTAATGGCGTCGTCCTTTCTTTTCACTACGTCTTTGCACTCTCTATCATCGTACCAGCTGTTTTTTTCACTTGCCGGAATCCAATTACCTTTTCGGCTGCGGTAGGAAGTGCTTCGGAGATCTGTTCCACTGCACATGCACTCCGCTGAGTTGAATTGTGCTGTCAGTGCGAGCCATTCTGCGAAATCGTTGGCTGCCTGTTGTGACTGCAGTTTTCGACGTCCAGCTTTCCTTGCGTTTTTTGTGGCGCCTCTTTTGTTGTACTTAGGGGGGTACGAATCTGGGCTGCCTAGTAGTGATCGGAGTCATTTCGACATTTTTTATTTATTTCTAGCACAACAGCCATTACTGGCTAAATTTCAGTGCTAGATACTTATTAAACATAACAATGGATTAAAGACTAATTCCCTGTATTAGGAGAAGTAGTGGTTACAATGATAATGATTGCATATTAGGAACTATTCAGCGATTAACAATTAAGATGAAAAACATATTCAGTGGATATCTTATTATATATGAAAAAAAAAGAAATGATAGATACAAAGATAGATATGATTTAAGATTTTATTCCGCAAACGACTTTAATAATGCTCTTTTCAACTGCAATGTGGCCTTGATCTTTTTATAACCAATGGGCTTTTTATTCCAGAGGCTAACTGACAGTTAATACCATAAATTGGCGTTCCGATGACACGGAATTGAATCTAGGATGAAGTATTTGGTGTGATTTCTGTGATCTAGTGAACTGAATACGACTTTTGAGATCGACTAATTCATTCAGACATTTCACCTGTAACATGTTATCAAAGGATATGGTATTGATCTTTAAAGGCCATGCAGAAATATGGTCTGTTTTCTTCTTGCTATAATTATATGTAACAATATTTTTATATAAGACATTAAGCTTTTTATTACTTATGCTATCGGAAACTAACGATTTCCGAACCATATAACAATGTGAGTAGGAGGTAAATCTTGGCTAGGAGTAGCCTTATTTTCAATGGTGTAAATTGGTCACTATGCCATAGTCATCGCATCATCCCGTAGATTTTACCTATTGCTCTGTAAATATGGTTCTTCCACGTCAGCGTTCTGTTAATGTTACTCCCAGATTTTTTACAGTATCAACGAAGGGTACCACAGTTCTACTGAGAATAACTCTATCATTTGACTGTAGATCAAAGGCATCAGTATCATCAGTAACCGTTAAAAGTGCAGTGACACAACTTTTGTTGGCTCTGAAACCAGACTGATGTGAGCTAGCAAGATTATTTATGCTGACAAAAGAGTTAATTTGGTCGTAGAGAATGCGTTCGAAAACCTTGGAAAGGTAAGGCAGAATGGCTATAGGTCGATATTCTCCATTACTTTTTAAAACAGGTACACCTTTTGCTGCCTTCCAACAGTTTGGATAAACCCCAGTTGTAAGAATTGAATTAAAGGCATGTGTGAGGTAAGGGAGGATTTTCGGTAAAATACATTTCCCAAACTTCGCGTGAATGCCATCAAGACCTGCAGCATTGGACTTTATTTACTGGAAACACAGGCAAAACTGAAACGTGATGTTAATTCATTCGAAGAAACATTATAACTTTCATAACAAACCTCGCCATGAGTGATACTGGAGTCCACAAACTTTTTATTTAGCTCGTTAACTGAATTTTCGCCAGGACCTTGTGTGGTCTTATTGCCTGTGCCAATTTCGCGAATACGTCTCCAGGTCTGCTGCGTACCTGCTGCTCTGTTAAAGATATTTGTATAATACCGATTTTTTTGGGTTCTTATAGTTTTGGTTGCCTCTTTTCTGAGAATCTTATAATCATTATAGTAAGTCTCTGTTCGGAAACGCTTCCATTTTTTGTACACCAGGTCTCGCTTCGCGATGATTGATTTAGTATGGTTGTTAAACCACGGACGACGCTTTTGAGTATTTGACTTGACCACCATTGGGGCGAATGTGCCAAAAAGATAGTTAATGTTGGTCTGAATAAAATTTATTTGATCACTAGCTGATACCAAGTTAAACATGTACGACCAATCAATAGCCTCAATACAGCTTTCTAGTCGGTTGTAGTCAATGTGCACAAAATCACGATACGAAAAAGTGTGAGGTTCGCTCTCAAAGTCGAAATTATATGTCATATAGATAAGTTCATGATTTGAGAAATTTGATCATAAAAGAGGATTTACGCTTATCGTTAACAAAAAAAATATCAAGGAGCGAACTATTGGTACGTGTAAAATGAGTAGGTACAAGGGAGTTTACCGGAAACAGGCCTATATTATCCATAGAGAGGGTAAGATTTGTAACACTTAACAGGTTACAATTAAAATCACCGGTCAGTATGTTGATATGTGTTAACGTGAGCTCTTCTAGAAAATCAAGAAATTGTACATAGTTTATACTTCTGTTAGGCCGATAAGTACAACCGACCAAAATTTTATCAGTTCGAGATTTTGCTTCCACAAAAATATTCTCGATAGGGCTAGTGTTGTCGGATTTGCAGACAATTTTGCATGAAATTCCAAATATCCGTACCATATTATAAGCCCTTGGAGGAACAAAAACCATTAAAGGTCACATTACTATAATTGAAAGAAATATCATCGGATCGCGTCGATTTTGTCTTATCGCTGGCTTCGTGAGCAAATGTCGTAAGTCCATTTTTTTAAATGAGATTTTAATGCAAAACGATAGTACAGTTGTAAATACATCTCATTTAAAAAAAATGGACTTACGACATTTGCTCACGAAGCCAGCGTTATGTCTTAATAGCAATAAATCATATTGACGTGCCATACGAAAATTAACACCAGAAATGTTGTGTCTGACGAAAACTAACATTTTCATTTTGTGTCTGTTCCTAAAAGTGTTAGTTTTCCTCAGACACAAAACGAATATGTTAGTTTTCGTCAGAATGAAGTTGAAAGTGTTTGTTTTCGTTAGGCACAAGTCGAAAGTGTTAGTTTACGTTTATGAATTTTAAAAGTGATAGTTTTCGTAAGAAATTTTGAAAGTGTTAATTTTTGTATAACACGTCGATATGTAAATATTCCAAATTTATACATTGCCGATAAGGTCCCTAATTAGCTCTGACTTAACCTGTGATGATCATGTTAACTCGGTGATACGTATATTATATATTATAATATTCTAAGAAACTTGCGCATGCCAACAATTTACGTACCCATTAATATTCGAAAGAGCTATACAACTAATTATGTTTGTTCACAGTCAGCGCCAAAAATTGGTATCGTCCAAAACATTGTAGAAGAACGAGTGACAGGCATGAAGTGAAGTAAAGTAAAAGAAAGAAGTGAGAGGAAAAACAGAGCAGAGACTTTTTGGAAAAGTAAGCGCCACCACGGTCAACGTCTGATAGGGTGCAGTGTTATAAAGCCATATGGCCTTATAACTCAATGGAGTGCGAAATAAGGCCATATGGTTTTATTTCCATGTAAGGAATGAAATAAAGCCATTATGGTGTTATTTCACACTCCATTGAGTTATAAGGCCATATGGTCTTAGCCACGGTACGAAACTAAGGTACCACGAAATAAATACCAAATGAATTAAGTCCCAAAAAAAAATGAAATAAGTCCCAAATAATTTCCATACAAATTGGGACTTATTTCATAATGAAATAACTCCCAATGCGTTGGGACTTATTTCATAAAATTTTGTTGGGAATTATTTCATAATGAAATAACTCCCAAAGAAATAACTCCCAACGGGATTTCGTTGAGTGTTATTTCATTTTCAAGCGTTGCGAGTTATTTCATATTTGTTGGGACTTATTTCATTTCTCTTAAAACTACAATTTAATATTTTTTACCTTTAGGATTTATTTCATTTTCATTGGGACTTATTTCATTTCTCTTAAAATTGCAATTTAACAAGCTTTCACGTTTTTGTAACTGTTTATATAACTGTTTTAAGGTAAGATTTTAACAAAACAACCAACAGTCTTATTAGGTACATCGAAAGTTTTTGCGGCATCTCCGAAGACTGTAACTGATATTGTTGTGTCAATATGTTCCAAAAAGAACTCTGGACAACAACAATAAAAAGATTTTGATCGATGACACATTTTCAATTGTACCGCTGGGGTGTTTTAAACAGTTGATGTTGATCGCCAAAAGGTCCTTTTGGTTCAAATATTGGCCGATAACTTAGATATCGACCGATAACTTTGAAATCGGTTGAGTTATCGGAATAATCGATATCTTAAATTTAAATTTAAAGTTTCATTGAATTCCAATCAGCAGTTTTCGAGTGATACGTCCACAAACATACATACATATTATATGTAGAGATTCTGAAAAGGTAAGATATAACCCGCAGGAAGGAAAAAAAGAGTTGGAAGGGGAGAGGGGGCGCGGAGTTATTTCATTTTTCTTGGGACTTATTTCATTTGGGACTTATTTCATTTTTTTTTTTGGAAACTGGGTCCTCATTATGAAATAACTACCAAATATTGGGACTTATTTCATTTCCTTCTTTGGGAGTTGTTTCATTTCTTAAAGTTGGGACTTATTTCATTTTTTGGTGGGATTTATTTCATTGGGACTTATTTCAAGGGACTTATTTCATTTGGGATTTATTTCGTGGTACCCGAAACTAAAACCCCAATTAAAACTTTGCAGGTTCCACTTTCATACAAAGTTTGTGGAACGTGAAGAGAAGCGAGATTTTGACAAATTCTCAAAGCCCAGGCGCGCACCTGTCAAGGTTTCTCAAAGTTTTATGTAACTCGGGCTTAATGTATCATGTATTGGGGCGATATCATTTTCAAATCATACAGTTAAAAAACTACATCCCAACCTAATGACTCCAGTTTTGAGTAACAATTTTATTTTAGTAGCTCCACTTAAAAACTTTCAATTTTGGCTATTTGACTCTGTGACAGTTTTTTTCGTTTCTGAAAAATGTTTGAAAGTGGAAACATTTGTTTAATCAGTCTTCATTTTGACAAATTTTTCCAAAAACTTTAGTGTGATGCCTTTTTGTAACTATATGGGATATTCTGCATGTTCCTCATGTTCCTAATGTCAGCAAGCAGTTTCACCCGAAAGTGAATGGCAAAACATGGCTGAATTATAAAATATCAAACCTTAACTACTCACCTTAAGTCCTTTAGCACGGTTTATAGCACGCAGAGGCCTTAGTACCCGAAGAACTCGTAATATTTTCACGAATGAAATCGCATTCGAACTGAAATAGAAATATAATTTTTTTATTGAGAACAAATTCAGTTTTTAAACATTTTTTTTTTTTTTGCTAGAAACATGCTACACATTCATGTTTCTGGCTCAACGAAAATTGTAAAATAATTTCTTTGGAAATTTTTAAAAGATGAATGTACCGGAACTCGAAGAATTGAAGGAATATTAACATAAAAACTATATCAGTGGAAAGAGTATAATGAGAATATAAGCTGCAAAAACTTAATTATGTAAAAAATTTAAAATTTTGCGAAAGGAATACACTTTCAAATACTATTTCACAAAATTTTAATTTTGGACATTCATGCTTCTGGCAAACGAGCAAAACTTTCAATGTAGAATTGTCTGCTGATTTCAAATATATCGAGTAGTGTGCGCAAAAAAGACGTATGAGCCATGATTTTCGATTTCCGCTTGTTTATGCAAATCAATCATTTATTATCACACGCATCATCTCTCAAAGTTGTATCGCCATAAAAAGTACCGTTACGAATTTATAGCAAAGGCAATTTTGCCGTAAGTCCCATGTGTTCGTTTGTTGACATTTTTAGTGAGCAGCAATGGCTCATACGTCTTTTTCTCTTTTGAAATTAGTGGTTGAATAAGTGCTTTAATACCAATTTGCTTTGTTATTTATTGCATTTTTTTAATATGACGTCCTGGCTATCTGAGATAATTCTTCTTTTAATATTTCGTCAATTTTAAAGTATTTTTTGGAAAAATTTGTAACATACCTAAAATTTTACTTTAAGGCCAAAAACTGTTGTTTCGTAAAAAAAAATTCATTAAAAAACAAATTTTCAACCCATTTCAAAATCCTCAACGGTTTAAGGTTTTTCACGGGAGAACTGGAATTTTTTTTAAATTTTTCCGATTTTTACGTAATTTTTTTGGCACTAATTGGTAATTAATGATATTTTTTGGACATATATCTTCGAGAGGCAATCACAATTTGTTTAAATAACACTCTTTTGGAATTTTTTCAGCAACTCTCAATCTAAGAACTTGATTCAAAAACAACCTATCAAGGATTGTTTTGGGGTTATATTTCGGTCATTTCGGGGTCAAATTTGTATAATTTTTGGGTCATATTGGGATCAATTTGGGGTATTTTCGAGGGTCAATTTTTGGTAATTTTGGAGTCATGGTAGGTAGGTAGAAGTGGCTGCCGCAAAGGCACACCTAGGCCAGTAATAAAAGGCCCGTTGTGATACCACCAAACACTAGGAAAGTCAGTCCCGGGGCCCGGCCATATGGAAAATCCCAGTGCTGTCGGGACTCTCCATATAGCCGAAACCCTGGACTGACACTACTAACCGACACCGCTACCCCTCCTCGAACCATTTTGATAACTTGATGAAGGCCATCAAGTCCTTTATGTCTAGCTCCGCGACCTGGCTTAAGCTAACCAGGAAGGGAACTCGCAGAGAGCGCCTTCTCGCTCCGCTTAAGACCGGGCAGTTGCAGATGAGGTGCTCCACCGTTTCCTCTTCCTCATCATCTTTGCAACTCCTGCAGCATCGTCGGTGGGGAACGCCTAGCCTTGCTGCGTGCCTTCCAATAAGGCAGTGCCCGGTTAAAACACCTATTAATATGGAGATTTCCTTCCTTTTTAGGGCGTATATGTGTCTAGATCTTTTAAGATCGCATTTTGGCCAGGTTTGCTTGGATATCCGGCACCCTGGGGCTTGTAGCCATCTTTCGTTGGCTTCGCGGAGTGTATGCTCCTTCAGCATTAGCTTGCACGTGGCAAACGGCATACCTATGCGCTCTTTATCTTGAAGAATCTGCTTGGTCGTGCCCTGCCTGGCAATTTCGTCTGCCCTACAGTTTCCCTAAATGTCCCTGTGTCCCGGGACCCATGTGAGGTTCACGCGGTTCTGTTGGGCCATCTCTTGAAGAGATCGACGACAGCTGAGCGTCAGTTCAGAGTTGAACGAGTAAGAGCCAAGGGATTTGATGGCCGCTTGGCTGTCGCTGAAAATACAGATATCCTGTCCAATGGTGCGTTCACCTATCCAAGTCACGGCGTCCATGATTGCTGAAACTTCAGCCTGGAAGACGCTGCAGTGATCAGGTAGTGTAAAGGAGAGTTCTAGGTCCAAATCTCTTGAGTAAACCCCTCCTCCGACTCTGCCGTCTAACTTCGAGCCGTCGGTGTATATAAAAGTGCCGCCATTAGTAGCGGGACACCGATCTATGTTCTCCCAGTCTTCCCTGCTGGGAATGTTTATTCTAAAACAACAATCTACGAGTGTTGTGGTCGCACACCGATCTGTGCTCAGAGGGAGAAAGCTGTAAGATCTTAGAATACAGGAGTGTCCAATAGTACTTGCGCCCCAGACGGACGTTTCCCTTAGACGCACAGCCGATGCTGCTGCTGCCCGGTACCCTTCCAGATGGAGTGGCAAAAAGCCAAGAATGGCCTGGAGAGCTTCATTGGGCGTTGTTCTTAACGCCCCGCTTATACAGATCATGCTCGATCTGTGGACTTTCCCTAACAGATTTAGGTTTGTTGCCTTTCTTAGCGCAGGCCACCATACCACGACTCCATACAGCATAATTGGCTGGATTATCGCAGTGTAGATCAATCTGCAAATTGTGGGGCTGAGCCCCCATTTTTTGCCAATGGCTCTTTTACACGTGTAAAGTGCAATGCACGCTTTCCTCTGGCGCTGGATGACATTCTCCTTCCAGTTAAGCTTTCTATCTAGAACTGTGCCTAGGAATTTGGCTTTGTCAGCTAAGTTCAGGCGCACGCCATCTAGTTCTGGTAGGTTCAACGGTGGTATCTTGTACCGCCTGGTATAAAGGACAAGCTCCACCTTTCCCGGGTTGATGCTAAGTCCGCAGCGAGAGGACCATGAAGAAACTTCTCGCAGTGCTACTTGCATCAAATCACACAGGGTTTGTGGGAATTTGCCCCTATATGCAATAGCTAAATCGTCTGCATATGCCACTATCTTCCCGCCCCCCCATCTTGTGTCTCGTAGCAGCGAGTTTACGGTGAGGTTCCATAGGAGCGGGGAGAGAACACCACCCTGAGGCGTTCCTCTTGTGACATAGCGTGAAAGATCAACTGTTCCCAGTGAAGAAACTATTTTCCTTCCCTTTAGTAGTTGATCAATTAGTCCAATAAGAGACCTATTTATGCCCAGGTTTGTTAAAGTAGTGTTAATAGCCTCCGGCCTTATATTGTTGAAAGCCCCTTCGATGTCCAGAAAGGCCACGAGACAGTACTCCTTTTCATGCAATGATTTTTCAATAATAGATTCTAGGAAGTGGAGCGCAGTTTCCGTTAATTTACTTTTGGTGTATGCATGTTGATAGCTAGAATTAAGGTTGCTATCAATAGTAGAGGAGAGATAATCGCTAATTATCCTCTCGAAGGTTTTAAGTGCAAAAGACGAGAGACTGATCGGTCTGTAGTCTTTAGGATCATAGTGTGAGGCCTTCCCAGCCTTTGGAATAAATACTACCGTGGCGCTTCTCCAGGAGCACGGAATGTAATTAAGAGCCAGGCAGGCTGAATAGAGAACTACCAGCAATTTAGCTGATATTTCCAGCGTGTTTATGAGTTGTGCGGGGAAAATCCCGTCTGGCCCAGCTGCCTTGAACGGCTCAAAGCTTTTGATTGCCCACCTTACCCTTTCCCCCGTAATGGGTATGTTTACCGCCAGGTTTGTTGCAGATGCTACAGGTGCATCATACAAGTTCCCCGGAAAGTGTGTGTTCAGGAGCAGCTCCAGAGTTTCCCCTTCCGTGCTGGTCCAAGATCCGTCAGGCTTCCGTAAATAGCTAATGGCTGTTTGAGTTTTTGATAGCACTCGTCTAAGTCTCGCTGTATCATCGACTTTTTCGACCCCGGTGCAGAAATTTCTCCACGAAGTTCTCTTCGCTTGCCTTAGAGCCTTTTTATAGGCCCTCAGTTTAGCTTTATATTCGAGCCATTCAGGCTCCGTACCGATGCTCTTGGCCTTGTTAAATTGCTTCCTGCATGATATACGGAACGAATCCAGGTCGTAAGACCACCAGTGGGGTCTATGTTTGCCGCGTGGTTTTGGTACTGGACAAGCCTGCTCTAGGGCATTTGAGAGCGCCGTTGTAAAGGTCGTTACCAGATCATCCAGTTCTCCCACTGATGAGGGGGCTTGTGGAGGTAATACTGGTAAGTCCCTAGCTAATATTTGGTTATGTAGCTGCCAGTTAGTGTTGCGTGGATTTCGTTTCATAACTGGCTGCTCAACAATAAAGTCTAACACAATTTCTATGTACCGATGGTCAGAAAATGAATGCTCATCAAGAACACGCCATTTTCTGACCCACTCATATGCCCTGGGTCAATAGCTCTAGGATCTGTGGATTGGGGACTAAGGGGTACAAGCTCATCCATGAATTTGACTTCCCTGCAAAGCTTATACGGCTTTGTCAAATGACGTTGAGCAATACCAACAGCTCCGTCAGAATCGGGAAGGACCTCTCTGAGCCATTTGAAACCAAACGAGGCTTCAGACAGGGCGACTCCCTTTCGTGCGATTTCTTCAATCTGATGCTGGAGAAGATAATTCGAGCAGCAGAGCTAAACCGCAATGGTACAATCTTTTACAAGAGCGTGCAATTGCTGGCGTATGCCGATGATATTGATATCATTGGCCTTAACAACCGCGCCGTAAGCGCTGCCTTCTCTGGACTGGATAAGGAAGCGAAAAAAGTGGGTCTTGCCGTGAACGAGGACAAGACGAAGTATTTGCTGTCATCAAAGAAAGAATCGGCGCACCTGCGCCTTGGCAGCCATGTCACTGTTGATAGTTACAAATTTGATACTGTGAGGGACTTCGTCTATTTGGGAACCAGTATTAACACCGAAAATAATATCAGTCTAGAAATCCAGCGGAGAATCACTCTTGCCAACAAGTGCTACTTTGGACTGAGTAGGCAATTGAGAAGTAAAGTCCTCTCTCGAAGAACAAAGATCACGCTCTATAAGTCTCTCATCATACCTGTCCTGATGTATGGCTCAGATTCTTGGACAATGTCAAGAGAAGATGAGATGGCCCTTGGAGTATTTGAGAGAAAAGTTCTCCGGAAGATTTATGGCCCTTCCCGTGATGCCAACGGCGAGTATCGAAGGAAATTTAACGATGAGCTGTACGAGCTCTACGCAGATTTGACCATAGTCCAGCAAATTAAAGCCCAAAGACTCCGCTGGCTGGGCCATGTTATGCGAATGGACAAAGAAGCTCCAGCACAGAAGGTTTTCCTATCGTCGCCTGAATTCGGCAGCAGAGGAAGGGGGAGGCCTCGACTGAGATGGAAACAACAGGTGGAGGATGACTTGAACTCCCTTGGGGTTTCCAATTGGCGTCCGTTATCGCTAAAGAGGAATGACTGGCGTGCTTTGATATGCAACGGCCAAAATCGCTTAGGCGGTTAAGCGCCAATAAATGATGATGATGAAGAGCATCGGTAAGGAGCCTGAATGGCTCGAATATAAAGCTAACCTGAGGGCCTATAAAAAGGCTCTAAGGCAAGCGAAGAGAACTTCGTGGAGAAATTTCTGCACCGGGGTCGAAAAAGTCGATGATACAGCGAGACTTAGACGAGTGCTATCAAAAACTCAAAACTCAGCCATTAGCTATTTACGGAAGCCTGACGGATCTTGGACCAGCACGGAAGGGGAAACCCTGGAGCTGCTCCTGAACACACACTTTCCGGGGAACTTGTATGATGCACCTGTAGCATCTGCAACAAACCTGGCGGTAAACATACCCATTACGGAGGAAAGGGTAAGGTGGGCAATCAAAAGCTTTGAGCCGTTCAATTCAGCTGGGCCAGACGGGATTTTCCCCGCACAACTCATAAACACGCTGGAAATATCAGCTAAATGGCTGGTAGTTCTCTATTCAGCCTGCCTGGCTCTTAATTACATTCCGTGCTCCTGGAGAAGCGCCACGGTAGTCTTTATTCCAAAGGCTGGGAAGGCCTCACACTATGAGCCTAAAGACTACAGACCGATCAGTCTCTCGTCTTTTGCACTTAAAACCTTCGAGAGGATAATTAGCGATTTTCTCTCCTCTACTATTGATAGCAACCTTATTTCTAGCTATCAACATGCATACACCAAAGGTAAATCAACGGAAACTGCGCTCCACAGCCTAGTCTCTATTGTTGAAAAATCATTGCATGAAAAGGAGTACTGTCTCGTGGCCTTTCTGGACATCGAAGGGGCTTTCAACAATATAAGGCCGGAGGCTATTAACACTGCTTTAACAAACCTGGGCATAAATAGGTCTCTTATTGGACTAATTGATCAACTACTAAAGGGAAGGAAAATAGTTTCTTCACTGGGAACAGTTGATCTTTCACGCTATGTCACAAGAGGAACGCCTCAGGGTGGTGTTCTCTCCCCGCTCCTATGGAACCTCACCGTAAACTCGCTGCTACGAGACACAAGGTGGGGGGGCGGGAAGATAGTGGCATATGCAGACGATTTAGCTATTGCATATAGGGGCAAATTCCCACAAACCCTGTGTGACTTGATGCAAGTAGCACTGCGATAAGTTTCTGCATGGTCCTCTCGCTGCGGACTTAGCATCAACCCGGGAAAGGTGGAGCTTGTCCTTTATACCAGGCGGTACAAGATACCACCGTTGAACCTACCAGAACTAGATGGCGTGCGCCTGAACTTAGCTGACAAAGCCAAATTCCTAGGCACAGTTCTAGATAGAAAGCTTAACTGGAAGGAGAATGTCATCCAGCGCCAGAGGAAAGCGTGCATTGCACTTTACACGTGTAAAAGAGCCATTGGCAAAAAATGGGGGCTCAGCCCCAAAATTTGCAGATGGATCTACACTGCGATAATCCAGCCAATTATGCTGTATGGAGTCGTGGTATGGTGGCCTGCGCTAAGAAAGGCAACAAACCTAAATCTGTTAGGGAAAGTCCACAGATCGAGCATGATCTGTATAAGCGGGGCGTTAAGAACAACGCCCAATGAAGCTCTCCAGGCCATTCTTGCCTTTTTGCCACTCGATCTGGAAGGGTACCGGGCAGCAGCAGCATCGGCTGTGCGTCTAAGGGAAACGTCCGTCTGGGGAGCAAGCACTATTGGACACTCCTGTATTCTAAGATCTTACAGCTTTCTCCCTCTGAGCACAGATCGGTGTGCGACCACAACAGTCGGCGATTGTTGTTTTAGAATAAACATTCCCAGCAGGGAAGAATGGGAGAACATAGATCGGTGTCCCGCTACTAATGGCGGCACTTTTATATACACCGACGGCTCGAAGTTAGACGGCAGAGTCGAAGGAGGGGTTTACTCAAGGGATTTGGACCTAGAACTCTCCTTTAGACTACCTGATCACTGCAGCGTCTTCCAGGCTGAAGTTTCAGCAATCATGGACGCCGTGACTTGGATAGGTGAACGCACCATCGGACAGGATATCTGTATTTTCAGCGACAACCAAGCGGCCATCAAATCCCTTGGCTCTTACTCGTTCAACTCTGAACTGACGCTCAGCTGTCGTCGATCTCTTCAAGAGATGGCCCAACAGAACCGCGTGGACCTCACATGGGTCCCGGGACATAGGGACATTGAGGGAAACTGTAGGGCAGACGAACTTGCCAGGCAGGGCACGACCAAACAGATTCTTCAAGATAAAGAGCGCATAGGTATGCCGTTTGCCACGTGCAAGCTAATGCTGAAGGAGCATTCACTCCGCGAAGCCAACGAAAGATGGCTACAAGCCCCAGGGTGCCGGATATCCAAGCAAACCTGGCCAAAATGCGATATTAAAAGATCTAGACACATATACGCCCTAAAAAGGAAGGACATCTCCATATTAATAGGTGTTTTAACCGGGCACTGCCTTATTGGTAGGCACGCAGCAAGGCTAGGCGTTCCCTACCGACGATGCTGCAGGAGTTGCAAAGATGATGAGGAAGAGGAAACGGTGGAGCACCTCATCTGCAACTGCCCGGCCTTAAGCGGAGCGAGAAGGCGCTCTCTGGGAGTTCCCTTCCTGGTTAGCTTAAGCCAGGTCGCGGAGCTAGACATAAAGGACTTGATGGCCTTCATCAAGTTATCAAAATTGTTCGAGGAGACCGCCACTAACTTTTTAAGGCCGACCCACCCATGCCAGTGGCACACCCCCTAAGAACCCACCTTTGGGGGTCCCCATACAAAAAAATCACAATTTTTGCCACTTTACGTGATAAAATCAGCTAAGTGACTATCGTTTTATTAAAAACTTTATATTAAGTCGCTTTCTTGTTTGCCCCACCTTTTTTATACGAAATTTCGGAATCTTGCAAAGTCTTTTTAGGTAGCTTCCCGTTGAGCTAGACACATGAAACTAGGAACATAGTTCGGGGCTCTGCGACAATGCAATGTGAACGAAAGAAGTATCCGCTAGGTGGCGCACGGATCAAGAAATACGGTAAATTCATTTAAAAATTTAAATTTTGGGACGCATATTTGAGGAACTTCCCGGTAAGATAGAATTGAAAATTTGCATACATATGAACAATCGAAGACAATACAAACTGTTGTACAAGAAATTCCGCTAGATGTCACACTGGTCGAGATAATTACAAAAAATATTAAAAGAGTCCTGGACTTTTGTGATCGATTTTTAGTAACTTCCAGATTAGTTAGAGACTTGAAACTTTACAGATTTGTCACAACCCCATGACAATGCAATCCCTCATCAAAACATTTCCGGTAGGTGGCGCACGGATCGAGATATTTCGAAAACTAATTTGAAGTTGAGAATTTTGTGATCGACTTTTGACCAACTTCCAGGTAACCTAGGAACTCGAAACTTGGCATTAAATTGAGGGAACAGTGACACTACAAATAGTAAAAATCAAAATTCGATAGATGGCACGCTGGTCTATATAATTGCAAATATTAAAAAAAAAATTAGAAGACTCCTGGGCTTTTGCGATCGATTTTTAGTAACTTCCAGATTAGTTAAAGACTTGAAACTTTACACATTTGTCACAACCCCATGACAATGCAACCCATCATCAAAACATTTCCGGTAGGTGGCGCACGGATCGAGATATTTCGAAAACTAATTTGAAGTTGAGAATTTTGTGATCGACTTTTGACCAACTTCCAGGTAACCTACGAACTCGAAACTTGGCATTAAATTGAGGGAACAGTGACACTACAAATAGTAAAAATCTAAATTCGATAGATGGCACGCTGGTCTATATAATTGCAAATATTAAAAAAAAAATTAGAAGACTCCTGGACTCTTGCGATCGATTTTTAGTAACTTGAAGTTAAGTAATTTGAAGTTGAGAATTTTGTGATCGACTTTTGACCAACTTCCAGGTAACCTAGGAACTTGAAACTTGGCATTAAATTGAGGGAACAGCGACACTACAAATAGTAAAAATCAAAATGGTCTATATAATTGCAAATATTAAAAAAAAAATTAGAAGACTCCTGGGCTTTTGCGATCGATTTTTAATAACTTCCAGATTAGTTAGAGACTTGAAACTTTACACATTTGTCACAACCCCGTGACAATGCAATCCCCCATCAAAACAATTCCGGTAGGTGGCGCGCGGATCGCGATATTTCGAAAACTAATTTGAAGTTGAGAATTTTGTGATCGACTTTTGACCAACTTCCCGGTAACCTAGGAACTTGAAACTTAGCATTTAGTTAAAGGAAATTCAGTCCCGGGACCCAGCCATATGGAAAATCCCTGAGTTGTTGGGATTCTCCACATAGCAGAATCCCGGGACTGACACTCCTAAACCGACACCGATACTCCTCCTCGAACCAATTAGATGAATTTATGAAGGCCATGAAGTCCTTTATGTCCAGTTCCGCGATCTGGCTTAGGCTTTCCAGGAAGGGAACTCCCAAAAAGCGCGTTCTCTCGCCGCTTAAAGCCGGACAGTTGCAGATGAGGTACTCCACTGTTTCCTCCTCCTCATCATCTTTGCAACTCCTGCAGCATCGTCGGTAGGGCACACCTAGCCTTTCTGCATGCCTACCAATGAGGCAGTGACCGGTTAATACCCCTATCAATATGGAGATTTCCCTCCTAGTTAGGGCATAAATGCGTCTAGACCTTTTAAGATCCCATTTTGGCCAGGCTTTCTTCGATATCCGACACCCTGGGGATTGCAGCCATCTTTCGTTGGCTTGACGGAGTATGTGCTCCTTCAGCATTAGTTTGCATGTGGCAAACGGCATACCTAAGCGCTCTTTATCCTGAAGAACCTGCTTGGTCCTGCCCTGCCTGGCAAGCTCGTCTGCCTTACAGTTTCCCTCAATGTCCCTATGTCCCGAGACCCATATGAGGTTTACGCGGTTCCGTTGGGCCATCTCCTGAAGAGATCGACGACAGCTGAGCGTCAGTTCAGAGTTGAACGTGTATGGGCCAAGGGATTTGATGGCCGCTTGGCTATCGCTGAAAATAGCGATATCTTCTCCGATAACACGTTTGCTTAACCAGGCCGCGGCGTCCAGGATTGCCGAGACTTCCGCCTGGAAGACGCTACAATGATCAGGTAGTCTGAAGGAGAGCACAAGGTTCAAATCCCTTTAATAAACCCCCCTGCAACTCTGCTGTCCAACTTCGAGGCGTCGGTGTATATAGAAGTGCCACCATTTTTTTCGGGACACCAATCCGTCCTCTCCCAGTCTTCTCTGCTGTGAATGTTTATTTTGAAACAGCTATCCGCGACTGTAGTGGTCACACAACGATCTGTGCTTAGAGGGAGAAAGCTGTAAGATTCCAGAATCTGGAGTGTCCAATAGCACCCGCACCCCAACTGGAGGTTTCCCTTAGGCGCAGAGCTGATGCCGCCGCTGACCGAAACCATTCCAGATCAAGTGGCAAAATGCCCAGAATGACCTGGAGGGCTTCGTTGGGCGTTGTCCTTACCGCACCGCTTATACAGATCATATTGGATCTATGGACTTTCCGCAACAGATTCAGGTATGTTGCCTTGCTCAGCGCAGGCCACCATACGACGACTCCATACAGCATAATTGGACGAATGATGGCCGTGTAGATCCAACTGCATACTCTAGTGCCGAGCCCCGATTTTTTGCCAATGGCTCTTTTGCATGTGTAAAGAGCGATGCAAGCTATTTCTGGCGCTGAAGAACATTCTCCTTCCAATTCAATTTCCTGTCCAGAACTATGCCTAGAAACTTGGCCTTATCCGACAAGCCCAGGCGCGTGCCATCTAGTTCTGGTAGGCTTAGTAGTGGGCCGCCTCAGAGAGTAACGGTGGCCTACCCGCAGCAAGGGGCGCTACTGCGGCGGACGAAGTTTTTCCCCACAAAAACTTTTAGACCACTGCGTCCGCTTGGTCGGGCATGTGGTCGTACGACCAAGATGAACCACCATAAAAACAACAACAACAAAAAGAAGGATGAAAAAGAGGAGAAGAAGGAAGGATGGAAGAGGAGAGATGACTCTCATTCCGGAGTTCGGGATAGCGCGATTAGCGACAGCTCGGACTCGGACTGTAGTGCAGAGTCGGTAAGCTCAGTGCGAGAGCGAGAGCTGCTGGAAAGCCCTACACTGGAGAAAAAAGTACGGAACAGGGAGGTAAAAAGAGCCCTATCGCAATATAAGGCGGCGATAAAGATTGTACAGCTCTTGGGAGCCGAGGTCGAACCTACCGACCGGGAAAGCGAGCGTCTGGAATGGGCCCGCGAGGCAGTTGCCGCAGGTCGGAAATATTTCGATAGGCCGGATTTCGCGGCTAGTAGCTCTAGATACCGTAACAGTATTGAGGAGCAACAGCTTAGCGGCGGCCAGAAAAGGCAGCGCTCAGCCGAGGGCGGCGAATGTAAGTAGCCGCTACAGCCAGGCGGTCGGCGAAAAACCGACAACATCCGGGGTGGCGAGCGCGAAATATGAAGCTAAAAAGCCAAGGGGAGATAACGTAGAGACTCCGGCTTCAAAGCTAAGTGAAATGGCAAAGCAGCACCTAACGGTGGCGCTGCTTGATCGCAGTGATCCCTACGGACAGATGTCCACTGGCAGGTGGCGATCTGTAGAGAGGGAGCTGCTGAGTGCCATAATCAAACTTATGAAGGATGAGCCGAATAAGCCCTTACCCAGCTTCGATGCAGCGGGCTGGTATAATGGGGTGAAGCTCATCAAATGTAATGACGATGCAACGTTAATATGGCTAAAGGGAGTTGTACCAAACCTCCAAAACAGCGCTAGGTTTGAGGTGGTGGAGAGAGCACTGATCCCGACGATACCGAAAGCTAAGGTATGGATCCCGGGGGTGGTGAAGTCGGATGATGGGCTGGGCTTGCTGCAGCGCCAAAACCCGAATATACCGACTCGGGACTGGAAGGTACTTCACGTATCTAGGCCGACGGAGGAGGGCCAGTCTTATTTCCTCCAAATCAACAAGGAGGCGGAGGATATCTTGTACCCAGAGTTCGGAGAGATGTCTTGAGGCGTTGGAAGTGTTTTCCTGCGCCTCAGGAAGAGAAATCCGAAAGACGGGAACCACAACACGATTGAAGCAGGGGAAGTCGAGAAGGAACTCGAGAGCCTGAGAATCGTGGAAGGCGAAGGAGGGACTACGGTGATGGAGGTGGAGGGGGACAGTGACCTTAATGATGTTAAGGGTCCTTCAGATAAACCTCCATCACAGTAAGGTAGCTTCGAGCGAGCTTCTCCAGACGCTAGGGGAGAAGTCGTTCGATGTTGCGCTAGTCCAGGAGCCATGGCTCTCTTGCGGAGGAAGGGTATCCGGACTAAAAGCACAAGGTTTCACGACGTATCACGCGAACGTGGAAGGTAGGATTAGAGCAGCTGTTATGGTAAGTAAAACACTTAATTCATATTTACTGTCTAATTTCAGTACTGAAGACCTTGCGGTAGTTGCGATAGAACGGGGAACAGGGGATGCTCTCGTGGTAGCTTCCTGCTACATGGCGTATGACGCTGACGCTCCCCCGGTTGAGTTGGAGAGGCTGGAGGCAAACTACAGGTGCGTAGGACGAAATATCGTCATTGGCGCTTATGCAAATGCACACCACCATGTGTGGGGGTGTGATGACATCAACGAAAGGGGTGAGTCGCTTTTTTGTTTCTTACTCCAAAGTAGTTTACAAGTAGTTAATAGAGGGAACACTCCCACATACGTGGGACCAACGTCCAAAAATGTATTAGATATCACTCTTTGTTCGGAACCAAGTACAGACATATCCGACTGGAGGATCCTAAACAGACCCTCCTTCTCGGATCATGCGTACATTGGTTATAACATATCTCTAAGTACGGTTAAAGGAGGGGAACTTTTTAGAAATCCCAAAACAACAAATTGGACCCGTTTTCAAGGGTATTTGAAATCTAGGCTTCGGCAATCAGAGACGATTAGTAGTGTTGAGGATCTGGAGAAATCTACAGATATCCTAACAACGACACTAACAAAAGCGTACAAATCAGCCTGTCCCCTTAGGAAAACCAGAAACAAAACGAAACCACCTTGGTGGAGTAAAGACCTGGGTTCCATAAGGAGCCAGGCTAGAGACTTATTTAAGCTAGCAAAGTCAGCGGATTCAGCTGAGTGCTGGGACGAGTACAGGGACCTGTTGAAGGTGTACAAGAAAGAAATTCGTATAGCAAAAAGAGTCTCTTGGCAAAAGAACTGTGGTGATATGGAAAGTTCAAATGAGACTGCGAGATTGAGAAAGGTCCTTTCGAAGGGCGTACAAGTTCAAGGCCTTATTAAAAAAGAAAATGGGGAATGGGCGCGTAATAGTGCAGAATCCCTCGAAACACTCATCAATGCTCACTTTCCATCAGAAGAAGCCATTGATGAATAAATAAATATCATAGGCTTATCAACACAGGAGCGAGCTATTGAAGGATTGGTAACACATTCCAAAATCAAGTGGGCGCTAAACTCGTTCTCCAAGTTTAAGTCGCCAGGTCCAGATGGGATCTTCCCTGCCATGCTCCAAATGGCCGGGAAGAGAACCATAGAATGGCTTAGTGTAATATTTGAAGGTTGCATAAGGCTGAAGTACGTGCCGGAAGTATGGAGAACTGCCCGTGTGGTGTTCATACCGAAAGCAGGAAAGAGCAGTCACATGTACACCGGAGATTACAGGCCAATTAGTCTGACATCATTTCTACTAAAAACCCTAGAGCGGTTAATAGATACTCACATTAAATTAAATGTGAAAGAGGATTTAATTTCCAATACACAACACGCATACACCAAGGGCAGGTCTGTGGACACAGCTCTGCATAGGGTCGTTATGCACATAGAGAAAGCCCTAGAACATGGGGAATTTGCAATGGGTGTCTTCTTAGACATAGCAGGAGCATTCAACAATCTCTCAAAGCGAGCCATAATGGACGGACTACGACACATAGAGGTGGATCCCGCCTTGGAATCGCTGCATGCTGGGGTGCAGGAAGATCACTTCCAGCTGGGGCGGTTGCGAAACCACAAAACTAGTACATAGAGCCACTGGAGCAGGGTGGAGTACTATCGCCGTTGCTGTGGAACCTGGCCCTTAACGCGATTGTAAGACCGATTTTATTCCATGGGGCCCTGGTATGGTGGACCGCCCTAACGAAGAAAACGTATATGAAGTCAATAGAGAGAGTGTATACAATATCTATGATTAGTATAACGGTGGCGCTTAAAACCACACCTACAGCCGCGTTACACGCCATTCTGCATCAACCACCCGCAGACCTAATGGCGAAGAACATAGCGTTAACAACTGCTACCAGGCTATATGCCACGGGGCACTTTGAGTGCAGATCATTTGGCCACAGTAGTATAGCGTCTTCTTTGACAAGACGAATAGACTACACGGTCCCTTGCCTGCGCTTCGAAGAGGTTCTGGAAGCCACTATAGAGGAGGAGGGCTGGAGGAGAGGTGCAGAAATGACGGAAAACACGGTACATATATATACAGATGGTTCCAAAATGGCGGAAGGAGTAGGAGCCGCAGTGTACTGCAATGAGTTGGGGATCACTAAATCGTTGAAACTACCAGATCATTGCAGTATATTCCAGGCGGAAGTTATAGCCATTAAAGTGGGTGCAGAAACAGCGGTAGATAGTCTAGCGCTCAGAGAGCGGGTGAATTTCTACGTCGACAGTCAGGCGGCTATCAAGTCCATTACCTCAAATAGTTGCGCTTCTCTCAGCGTACTTGAATGCAAAAGAAGTCTTGAAACACTTAGTGCAGAACATAGTATACATATCTACTGGACCCCAGGTCACAAAAGTATAGAGGGAAAGGAGAAAGCTGATGAGCTAGGAAAGAGTGGAGTGGCACCAGATGCGAACAACACTATCGAAGTACCAATACCACTTAGGGAATTAAGACGAAAGTGCGATTTACACATGGTTAAACAAGCAGAAAAGGCATGGAAAGAAGTGCAAGGCTGTAAAATCTCTAAAATCATGTGTAATTCGTACGACATGAAACTTACAAAAACAATTGTATCCCTAAAAAGGGATGACTGCAGACTATTAATTGGTATCCTTACAGGACACTGCCTTTTGGCAGGTCATGCACACAAGATGGGTCTTGTTTCCGACAGTATGTGTAGGAAATGCAAAGCGGAGACGGAGACTGTGGAGCATGTCATGTGCACATGCCCCGCTATGTCCAGACTACGTCTTAAAACTTTTGGAAAGGGACAATTGCCCAACCTAGAGTCACTTACAGAAATAAGCCCTAGTAGGCTTCTGATTTTTGCGAAGAGAACATCACTATTTTCCAAAATAGACACTGAAGTGTAACTGTATACCAAGAGTTCGTAAAAAGTTGTTCTTTTTCTTCTGGTAACACTACGAACGCAAGCGTCTATGTGAGGCCACTACGTTGGCCTGCCAGCACAACCTAACCTAACCTAGTAGCGGTATTTTGCACCGGTTGGTGAAGAGGACAAGTTCCACTTTCCCCGGGTTGATACTAAGTCCGCAGCGAGAGGACCTCGTCGAAACTTCTCGCAGTGCTACTTGCATCAGGTCACACAGAGTTTGTGGGAACTTGCGTCTGAATGCTATAGCTAAGTCGTCTGCGTATGCCACTATCTTCCCGCCCCCCAGCTTGTGTCACGTAGCAACGAGTTGAATGTGAGGTTCCATAAAAGCGGTGAAAGAACACCACCCTGGGGCGTTCCCCTTGTGACATAGCGTGATAACTCAACCGTACCAAGTGAAGAAGCTATTTTCCTTCCTCTTAGAAGTTGGTCAATTAAACCAGTTAGGGGTCTATCTACGCCCAGATTAGTTAGACCGGAGTTGATCGCCTCCGGGCTTATATTGTTGAAAGCCCCCTCAATGTCTAAGAAGGCCATGAGGCAGTAGTCCTTTTCACACAGCGATTTCTCAATGACAGATACTAGGCTGTGCAGAGCAGTTTCTGTTGATTTTCCCTTGGTGTATGCATGCTGATAGCTAGAGATAAGGTTGCTATCAATAGTCGTTGAGAGGTAGTCGCTTAGTATCCTCTCAAAGGTTTTGAGTACAAAGGACGAGAGACTGATCGGTCTGTAGTCTTTTGGCTCGTAGTGGGATGCCTTCCCAGCCTTAGGGATAAACACTACCGTGGGATAAACACTACCGTGGCGCTTCTCCAGGAGCCCGGAATGTGGTTGAGAGCCAGGCAGGCTGTGAAGAGAAATACCAGCCATTTAGCTGATGTCATCAACGTGTTTATAAGTTGCGCGGGGATAATTCCGTCCGGCCCGGCAGCCTTAAACGGTTCAAAGCTCTTAACTGCCCACCTTACCCTTTCCTCAGTGATGGGTAAATTTACTGCCAGGTTTGTTGCAGGTGCTAGTGGTGCGTCATGCAGATTCTCCGGAAAATGTGTATTCAAGAGCAACTCAAGGGTTTCCTCTTCCGTGCTGGTCCAGGATCCGTCAGGTTTTCGCAAATAGCTGATGGCTGTTTGACTTTTCGAGAGGACTCGTCTAAGTCTCGCTGTGTCGTCGACCTTTTCGACGCCAGTGCAGAAATTTCTCCACGACGTTCTCTTCGCCTGTCTCAGAGCTTTTTTGTAGGCCCTTATTTTAGCTTTATATTCGTGCCAATGAGGCTCAGAGCCGAGGCTCTTGGCCTTGTTAAATTGTTTCCGGCATGATTTGCGGAGCGAGTCCAAATCGTAGGACCACCAATGTGCGCCGATGTAAATGTAGTAACAAGATCCTCCAGTTCCTCTACTGATGAGGGGGCTTGTGAGGGCAGTACTGGTCGGTCTCTGTCTAATTTTTCATTATGTAACTGCCAATTAGTGTTACGTGGATTGCGCTTTGCTGTTGTTGTAGCCCTGCCTAAATGTCAGACAGGGTCACCATGAGTGTATTGCTCTTGGCCGGGTCGATATAAGAAAACGGCCCGGGTCGTTTCGGCACGATGGGTACAGCACAAGTACTGGTACCGTTATCGTAGAACCGGCAATACAAGAAACTAGGCGTGTAGGCTATGTAGGTCATTTAGCGTTACCCAGGGTACACCAACGGGGAGATGACCTACTCTTACACCCCCTTCTTACACTTGCGCTTCATGATTGGTTGTTCTACAATAAAGTCTAAAACCATTTCTATGTAACGGTGGTTGGAGAATGAATGTTCTTCAAGAAACCGCCATTTTCTGACCCACTCATAAGCGCCTTCACTACAGATAGTGAGGTCTATGGCCTCCCTGCGGGTCTTAGTGATAAAAGTAGGCTAATTACCCACGTTGCAAATTACCAGGTTGGTTGTTAAGAGTTAATCAAACAGAGACTCGTCCCTGGCATTGATATCGGAGCTCCCCCATTGGACATGGTGAGCATTAGCGTCCGCTCCAATAATGTAGCATTACATAAACACATCGCCCTTTTACTTTAATTGTCATGTGCGCACAAATAATGTATAAACAAATATGAATGAACACAAGCAACATTCTACCCAAATCAGTTACATTGAACTCAGCGGGAGGATCTTGTTACACTTGTGCGGACACTCAAAGACACCGCCAAAGACAGTCGCAATGCCTAACTGAGTCACAACGTCAGTCAGTGCGACTGTCATACTTATATATTTATTGCACCCATATGTTGACTCAGCATATTTTAGAGTTATGCATTCTAGTTTGTAGGTATTAGTAATATACAGGTAGGTATACGTTTTAGTTCGTAAATAATTTGTAAGTATTAGTGTAAGAATTTAGTATAAAAGAAAGTGTAATCAATAAAGAAAATCAATCATTGACCAAACTTCAAACGTTCTATTCTTTTGGCTATATGGCGATCCCGCCAGGCTTTTAAATAATAAAAAACAATTCACCCGGCTCTACACAGCGATATCGCTAGCCATAGTTAAAAAATAACTAAGTTACTGCACTATAGATTTAATTAAAACATGTGCACTTATTAAATAATCTACACATGGAGAAAATTTTGATGCAGAACCTGGCAACAAAGAATGTCGCATAACGCAGCACAGCAAATATTTTCGGAAGAACTTATTTCCTGACTAAAATATGGCATAACTGCAGTATACGGACAATTCCAATATCAAAAGAAAACAGCAAAAGTATGGTGGTAATATAACAGATAACAAATGTTTCCGTGATAAGGCAGCAACAATACCAGCGCATAAGGGTGGAATATTTCAACGTAACAATGTGGTATATGGAAGGCCATATACGGTGATATTACAAAAAGGCATCACAAAATCATCTCGCCTGTGGCAAAGGCAGCAACAATATCAGCACATAAGGGTGGAATATTTCAATGCAAAAGACCACAAATTGGTGAAATTATTTCAACGTAACAATGTGGTATATGGAAGGCCACATATGGTGATATTACAAAAAGGCATCACAAAATCATCTCGCCTGTTGCAAAGGCAGCTACAATATCAGCGCATAAGGGTGGAATATTTCAATGCAAAAGACCACAAATTTGTGAAATTAGAGGTAGTGGAGCGGTAAGAATCCTACGAAATCAATATCGTTGGCAGCAAGAATGACAGCGTAAGGTAGAACTAAAAATTAAAAAAAAAAAAAAAAAAAAATCCTTTTAGAAAACTCTGGCACCCCTTATGGTCGCCTTCCAAATAGCAGTAATTTGCTAAGGGGTAAAGTTTAAAAATTAAATATTGGAAAATGTTTTTTTTTTATTTACAAAATATAATGCAGAAGATTTCGACTCAAGAGGAGTCTGATAAAAAATTTAAAGAAGAAATTGATAAACTTTTTCAAAATTCCGTAGACGCATGCGTCAAAGGTATAAATCAGATCCTCGAGAGTCGCAAATCCGAAAAACTTGGACCTAAACCGATTACTATCGAAGTCGGAAAAGGAATAAATTAAATAAAACGGAAGAAATTCCAAAAATACCTGTCCTAAATATTGTACATAAAAGAAAAAGGGCAGGAAGAAAAGTAAAAAGACGAGTAGAATTAGCAAGTTACATCAACAACTTAACTTTGCCACTAACTCAGATGAAAGTTTGAAAATACAAGAAACAAGTAAGGAAAGCTGTCTTCGGCTGTGCCGAAGGCTAAATACCTTTCATGAATAAGCGTCACGATTTTCACTGTTTGATCCCCAGTACAGCCTGTGTGAATTTAACTTTAGCTCATACCGAAATTATCGGAGCTATCGATTATATGGGGACGATGTGTTATATTGGTCCAATCTCATTGATTTTTAACATCGACATTCCACATTCTAAGATAGCAACATTTACGAAATTTCACGTTCCTACCGATATAATTACAGGAGTTATCTACCAAAATCCGTTTATCGGAACAATCGATTGTATGGGGGCTATGTGAAATATTTATCCCATTTCAATGATTTTCAACATCGATATTTTACATATAAAAATAGCAATACTTACAAAATTTCACGTTCCTATGTGTTTAATTACAGGACTTATAGCCCAAAATCCGTTTATCGGAATAATCGATTGTATGGGAGCTATGTGAAATATTTATCGCATCTCTATGAGTTTCAACATCGATATTTCACATATAAAAATAGCAATACTTACAAAATTTCACGTTCCTACGTGTTTTATTACAGGAGTTATAGCCCAAAATCCCTTTATCGGAATAATCGATTGTATGGGAGCTATGTGAAATATTTACGCCATCTCAATGCTTTTCAACATAGATATTTCGCATATAAAAATAGCGATACTTCCAAAATTTCACGTTCCTACCTATATAATTATAGGAGTTATCTACCAAAATCCGTTTATCGGAACAATCGGTTGTATGGGGGCTATGTGAAATATTTATCCAATCTCGATGATTTTCAACATCGATATTTCGCATATAAAAATAGCAATACGTCCAAAATTTCACGTTCCTACGTGTTTAATTACAGGAGTTATAGCCCAAAATCCGTTTATCGGAATAATCGATTGTATGGGAGCTATGTGAAATATTTATCCCATCTCTATGAGTTTCAACATCGATATTTCACATATAAAAATAGCAATACTTACAAAATTTCACGTTCCTACGTGTTTAATTACAGGAGTTATAGCCCAAAATCCGTTTATCGGAATAATCGATTGTATGGGAGCTATATGTTATATTGGTCCGATCTTGCTGGTTCCGACAAATGATTCCTATATTGGAAAATGGTGGCCGGATACCAAATTTCAGCCAAATATCTCAAAAACTGAGGGACTAGTTTGCGTTCAAACAGACACACAGACAGACAGACAGACGGACAGACGGACCAAAGTTATAATACCATTTCATGTTCATGAAAGGTATAAAAATAGAGGTATTAAGACATCAATAGAGAAAATTTTGGTTATATATAGGAATGGGTAGAGAACCTACAATGGAAGATTTATTATATCCTTCCACATTAGTAGAAGTAAATAGATTGATAAGTAAAGTAAAGTCTGAACATAAATTTTAATTAAAAATTGTAATTTAAAAGACAAATTTATGAATAAATAAAAATTTGAGTTCGAAAATTTTTACTATTAAATTTTAAAATGGCATGGTGGAAAACCGCATTGAACGGTATTTTAGTAGCTATAGCAGGATATGAGGTAGGGAAAGAAACCTCTGAAGATAAAATTAACGAAAATAAAATTGCCAAATTTGAAACACACCCAATTATAGAAGTTAAAGCAGAAATCTCTGATAAATGGTTGGTAATTTTTATATGCGTAAGTTCCTTTTTATTTAATTGTCACAATAATAATTCTAATAAAAAATTATATAAAGAACAAATTGAGACAATTGAATAATGTCCAACAACGCATCTAATTGGCAAGAAATATATGACAAATTAAATGAAGAAAAAGCAAAAGTTGGCAAATCATATAAATGTATTAATAAAAGTATTCCCATAACAAGAGAAACTATAGTTAAACATTTAAATACAATTCTGGAAGCTCTTAACACCATTAGACAGGTGATCAATGCGGGAAAGCGCACACTTACCCTAGAACACCAAAAAGAAGCTTACCAATTTTTCTCGGCAGTTCGAGACAAACTAGTCGCTGCTCTAGCCAAACACAATATCGATTTTGATGTACCAAATACAACAGAAGAAGAAATTCAAATAGATTTTTTTTACTTCTACCTGAACGCGTTCCTAGACGAACCCCCTCACCTTCATCGGTGGAAAAATTTAAAATAAACATCCCAATAATAAAGGTCACAATGCCACAAACCGTAGTAGAATTCATTAAAACTGCTTCGTCAGTATTACCAGAGTTTGATGGTAAACCAGAAAATCTACATAGTTTCCTAGATGCACTCGATATACTTGAGCAAATGAGCGAGGCATTGACCATTACCATGATAAAAACAAAGCTGAAAGGTACAGCAAGGTATTTTATTAGTAGTGAGTCCACGATCGAACAAATAAAAAACCGCAATAAAGGATGAATCAGTGGAAGTTTTAACCGCTAAACTACTGAACATCCAACAGCGTAGCAAAACTGCTAACCAATATACTGGCGAAATTGAAAAAATATGTGTATCAATACCAAGTGTGAACTCTTCTTTTGACAACACACATTAAAATGTCGGTTTATTTACATCCTGCACATATTAAAATGTCGCCAGCACCGAATAACAGAAAAGCAATGGCGTTGTTTTAACATCCTGTTTGAACACTTACCTTATGAGGTTTTAAAAAAAAAAATTTTACATTTTTTTGTCACCCTGTAAAAACAGCGAAATTAGTTTTTTTCTATAACTTCTATATTTCTAGTTCGATTTTCAAAAGTGATACATTTTTAGAAAGGTATTCACCAAGGCAATATTTCACCAATAGAAACTTTTAGCCCTTTTTTCTTAGTTTTCCGGAAAAATTAAAAATTTTTTTTTCAAATACCATGACCATTACCATGATAAAACAAAGCTGAAAGGTACAGCAAGGTATTTTATTAGTAGTGAGTCCACGATCGAACAAATAAAAAACCGCAATAAAGGATGAATCAGTGGAAGTTTTAACCGCTAAACTACTGAACATCCAACAGCGTAGCAAAACTGCTAACCAATATACTGGCGAAATTGAAAAAACATTGTGTATCAATACCAAGTGTGAACTCTTCTTTTGACAACACACATTGAAATGTCGGTTTATTTACATCCTGCACATATCAAAATGTCGCCAGCACCGAATAACAGAAAAGCAATGGCGTTGTTTTAACATCCTGTTTGAACACTTACCTTATGAGGTTTTAAAAAAAAAATTTTTACATTTTTTTGTCACCCTGTAAAAACAGCGAAATTTGTTTTTTTTCTATAACTTCTATATTTCTAGTTCGATTTTCAAAAGTGATACATTTTTAGAAAGGTATTCACCAAGGCAATATTTCATCAATAGAAACTTTTAGCCCTTTTTTCTTAGTTTTCCGGAAAAATTAAATTTTTTTTTTTCAAATACCGGGTGTTAGGTAGGTTCAAGTGGCTGCCGCAGAGGCACACTTAGGCCAGTTTTGAAGGCCCGTTGTGATACCACCAACACAAGGAAAGTCAGCCCCGGGACCCAGCCATATGGAAAATCCCTGAGTTGTTGGGATTTTCCACATAGCAGAATCCCGGGACTGACACTCCTAAACCGACACCGTTACTCCTCCTCGAACCACTTAGATGACTTTATGAAGCCCATCAAGTCCTTTATGTCCAGTTCCGCGATCTGGCTTAGACTATCTAGGAACGGAACTCCCAAAAAGCGCGTTCTCACGCCGCTTAAAGCCGGACAGTTGCAGATGAGGTGCTCCACCGTTTCCTCCTCCTCATCATCTTTGCAACTCCTGCAGCATCGTCGGTAGGGCACACTTAGCCTTTCTGCATGCCTACCAATGAGGCAGTGACCGGTTAATGCCCCTATCAATATGCAGATTTCCCTCCTAGTTAGGGCATAAATGCGTCTAGACCTTTTAAGATCCCATTTTGGCCAGGTTTGTTTCGATATCCGACACCCTGGGGATTGCAGCCATCTTTCGTTGGCTTGACGGAGTGTGTGCTCCTTCAGCATTAGTTTGCATGTGGCAAACGGCATACCTAAGCGCTCTTTATCCCGAAGAACCTGCTTGGTCGTGCCCTGCCTGGCAAGCTCGTCTGCCTTACAGTTTCCCTCAATGTCCCTATGTCCCGGGACCCATATGAGGTTTACGCGGTTCTGTTGGGCCATCTCCTGAAGAGATCGACGACAGCTGAGCGTCAGTTCAGAGTTGAACGTGTATGAGCCAAGGGATTTGATTGCCGCCTGGCTATCGCTGAAAATAGTGATATCTCCTCCGATAACACGTTTGCTTAACCAGGCCGCGGCGTCCCGGATTGCCGAGACTTCCGCCTGGAAGACGCTACAATGATCAGGTAGTCTGAAGGAGAGTTCAAGGTCCAAATCCCTTGAATAAACCCCTCCTCCAACTCTGCCGTCCAACTTCGAGCCGTCGGTGTATATGGAAGTGCCACCATTTGTTTCGGGACACCAATCCGTCCTCTCCCAGTCTTCTCTGCTGGGAATGTTTATTTTGAAGCAGCTATCCCCGACTGTAGTGGTCGCACAACGATCTGTGCTTAGAGGGAGAAAGCTGTAAGATTCCAGAATACTGGAGTGTCCAATAGTACCCGCACCCCAACTGGAGGTTTCTCTTAGGCGCAGAGCTGATGCCGCCGCTGACCGAAACCCTTCCAGATCAAGTGGCAAAATGCCCAGAATGGCCTGGAGGGCTTCGTTGGGCGTTGTCCTTAGCGCACCGCTTATACAGATCATATTGGATCTATGGACTTTCCGCAACAGATTCAGGTATGTTGTCTTGCTCAGTGCCGGCCACCATACGACGACTCCATACAGCATGATTGGGCGAATGATGGCCGTGTAGATCCAACTGCATACTCTAGGGCTGAGCCCCCATTTTTTGCCAATGGCTCTTTTGCATGTGTGAAGAGCGATGCAAGCTTTCTTCTGGCGCTGAAGAACATTCTCCTTCCAATTCAGTTTCCTGTCCAGAACTATGCCTAGAAACTTGGCCTTATCCGACAAGCCCAGGCGCGTGCCATCTAGTTCTGGCAGGCTTAGTGGCGGTATTTTGTACCGGTTGGTGAAGAGGACAAGTTCCACTTTCCCCGGGTTGATACTAAGTCCGCAGCGAGAGGACCACCTCGAAACCTCTCGCAGTGCTACTTGCATCAGGTCACACAGAGTTTGTGGGAACTTGCCTCTGAATGCAATAGCTAAATCGTCTGCGTATGCCACTATCTTCCCGCCCCCCCAGCTTGTGTCACGTAGCAACGAGTTGACTGTGAGGTTCCATAAAAGCGGGGAAAGAACACCACCCTGGGGCGTTCCCCTTGTGACATAGCGTGATAACTCGACCGTACCAAGTGAAGAAGCTATTTTCCTTCCTCTTAGAAGTTGGTCAATTAAACCAGTTAGAGGTCTATCTACGCCCAGATTAGTTAGAGCGGAGTTGATCGCCTCCGGGCTTATATTGTTGAAAGCCCCCTCAATATCTAAGAAGGCCACGAGACAGTAGTCCTTTTCACACAGCGATTTCTCAATGACAGATACTAGGCTGTGCAGAGCAGTTTCTGTTGATTTACTCTTGGTGTATGCATGCTGATAGCTAGAGATAAGGTTGCTATCAATAGTCGTTGAAAGGTAGTCGCTTAGTATCCTCTCAAAGGTTTTGAGTACAAAGGACGAGAGACTGATCGGTCTGTAATTTTTTGGCTCGTAGTGGGATGCCTTCCCAGCCTTAGGGATAAACACTACCGTGGCGCTTCTCCAGGAGCCCGGAATGTGGTTGAGAGCCAGGCAGGCTGTGAAGAGAAATACCAGCCATTTAGCTGATGTCTCCAACGTGTTTATAAGTTGCGCGGGGATAATCCCGTCCGGCCCGGCAGCCTTATACGGTTCAAAGCTCTTAACTGCCCACCTTACTCTTTCCTCAGTGATGGGTATATTTACTGCCAGGTTTGTTGCAGGTGCTAGTGGTGCATCATGCAGATTCCCCGGAAAATGTGTATTCAAGAGCAGCTCAAGGGTTTCCTCTTCCGTGCTGGTCCAGGATCCGTCAGGCTTTCGCAAATAGCTGATGGTTGTTTGACTTTTCGAGAGGACTCGTCTAAGTCTCGCTGTGTCGTCGACCTTTTCGACGCCAGTGCAGAAATTTCTCCACGAGGTTCTCTTCGCCTGTCTCAGAGCTTTTTTGTAGGCCCTTAGTTTAGCTTTATATTCATGCCAATGAGGCTCAGAGCCGAAGCTCTTGGCCTTGTTAAATTGTTTCCGGCATGATATTCGGAGCGAGTCCAAATCGTAGGACCACCAATGTGGCCTGTGTTTACCGCGTGGTTTTGGCACTGGACAAGCCTGTCCTAGAGCATTTGAGAGCGCCGATGTAAATGTAGTAACAAGATCCTCCAGCTCCTCTACTGATGAGGGGGCTTGTGAGGGCAGTACTGGTAGGTCTCTGTCTAATATTTCATTGTGTAACTGCCAATCAGTGTTACGTGGATTGCGCTTCATGATTGGTTGTTCTACAATAAAGTCTAAAACCATTTCTATGTAACGGTGGTCGGAGAAAGAATGTTCCTCCAGAACCCGCCATTTTCTGACCCACTCATAAGCGCCTTCACTACAGATAGTGAGGTCTATGACCTCCCTGCGGGTCTTAGTGATAAAAGTAGGCTCATTACCCACGTTGCAAATCACCAGGTTGGTTGTTAAGAGGTAATCAAACAGAGACTCGCCCGTGGCATTGATGTCGGAGCTCCCCCATTGGACATGGTGAGCATTAGCGTCCGCTCCAATAATAAGATTACCCGTGCAGAAATTTGACACCAGGTCTTTCACCTCCGTTTGTGGTGGGGGTTCTTCGGCGTCGTAGGGCATATAGACCGACGCCACCGTCAGGCGGGTGCTGTCGACCGTTAGACTGATAGCGGTAATATCACCGTTGGTGTAGTTAGGTAGGAGAAAGGAGTTCAACTCAGACTTGACCAAAATACACGTTCTGACTTTGCTCTCCTCGCTGGCTCGAATGAGCTTGAAGCCCTTAGTCCCCAATCCGCAGATTCTCGAGCTATTGACCCAGGGTTCTTGGATGAGGACCACATCCACGTCGCCTTTAGAAAGACGACTACTTAAAGCAGCCGAAGCCACTTTAGATTTGTGCAAATTAATCTGAAGCACCACCAACATGAGAGCGCACAGACTTCCCTGCCGTCCCCATATCGTCGAGGTTTGCTCCATCCCGGAGGTTGCCTATCAACGACGAGTTGTTCCGATTAACTGCCCGATGTGGCGTTGCAGGAGTCCTGCTGCCTGTAGCGTTAGATGTTAGTCGCTCAGCGTTGGCTGCTACCACCGTGACGTCGAGGACTTCCTCGTCCTGTAGGCTGTCCTCCATCTCCGAGTTGTTCACAGCACTATCGCCAAGAGACGTGGCGGATAACATGCTTTCCGCATCGGAATCCTCCGCTTCCTCTTCTGGTAATAAGTTTTCCGGTTCCCCCGGAGCAGCCGAGAAGGCAGCGCGCTGAGCATCACCACGATATACGTGGATAACGATCTGGCCTACGCTGTAGTGTACTAGGCCATTGCACCTTTTGAGGGGCTCGATTGACTCTTTATTCATGGTGAACACCACCTGTCTGTCGGGCCCTACCGCATCCCCGACCAGATTGACACTCCAGTCATGCGTTGGGAGGGACGGATTCATTAGCCGTAGCATCCCGAGTATTCTCTCGGGTTCGTCAGGGATGGCCGGAATCCACGCCCTTGCCCTTGGACGAGCTGGAATGTCCTTCCAGTCGACGACCTCTATCTTTGCGCCCTGGTAGACTTCACCCAGTTTAGCAGCTGCTGCCTTGTACAGTGCTACGGTTTTTGCATCCTCGCATGCGAGTAATTTAATTTGACCCTGGTGCCAACCCGCATCCGTTACTCGTGCCGAACTACCCGGAAACTCCGGAGCAACGTTGAGAAGAATGTTGCCGAGTTCATTTCGCACGTAACGCCACCGGTCCTTGGGGATGGCCAGACGGTCATTGCCTCGGTCAAGGACGCCTATAAGGATCCTGTCCTTGGTTACCTCAGCAAAGCTTAGTTTGCCCGCTCCAGAGGTATTCTGATGCCGCTTGGGAGGGGGAATAAACTCCAGATCCGATCTCTGGCGCTTGAAAGGGTTAACTTTTAACCTCTTTGGCATGTACGAATTTTGGAAATCCGGTATCACAGCTTTCGCTAGCTCTACAGATTTACTGGAATTCGGCGACAGTGATTCCTGCGGTACCCCTTCATACCTCTTCAGGATCTTTGCAGCCAATCTTTTCTCGTAGTATGTGAAGCGGCGGGGAGATGTCTCCCTGGAGTGCGGACCCGTAGTTGCCATCGCGGTCGCTCTCCTTGCCGACATCTCAGTTGCAGCTTCCTTCTCCTTCGAAACTCCGAGGCCAGGTCGTGAGACCGCTGCCACAGACGTAAAGATACTGGTTTTCATATCAGCGGTTGATGGGAGTTTAGCATCCGCCGTTGTCCGCTTAGCTGCGTTGGCAACCGCACTGGTGCTAGCTCCCATCAAGTCAATCTTATTCGATAGAGGGTTGGTTGACCGACTCGTAGTTGCCATCGCTGTCGATCCCCCCCTTGATTGTGGAACGGAGGTTGTCCTCCGGCGTTGTTGTTGCTTCCTCGCCTGCTCCTCCATAGCTCTCCTTTGCTGAGGAGTGAAATTTGGCGTTGTTTGTTTTTTAGATTTTTCGTTTTTATTCAGGTTATTCGAGTTCATCTTGTTCGTACGACCCATCGCCGGACAAGGCCAGCTTAGGGTCAAGGGAAGAGTAGGGGAAAATGTGTCGTCCGCCGCGGCAGAGCCCCGTACCGCGGTAAGGCCATGCTTACTCTCTGAGGCGACCCGGTGTCAGAGAGGCTCCGTTCAAATACAGCCACGATTTGCCTCCCGGCTGCAAACGTCCAATGGGCACGGTTTCGCATAACACCCTGGATTGGGAGGGGGAAGATCTTTGTCGTCGCGCCAGAGAGGCTAGGCTGCTCTCGTGATGAAGTGCCGTACGGAGCTATGATCACAAGGGCAGCGTAGCCCTGTGGCTATCGACTTAAGCCCTCGTACCGCGGCAAGGTATCCACCCTTCACGAGGGAATACCGGGTGTTGGTTTTAGTAAAAATAGAATAAAAACTGAACTTGGCATGAAGGGCTAAAAGTTTCTATTCATGAAATCTTGCCTTGGTGAATACCTTTCTAAAAATGTATCACTTTTGAAAATCGAACGAGAAATATAGAAATTATAGAAAAAAACAAATTTCGCTGTTTTTACAGGGTGACAAAAAAAATTAAAAAAAATTTTTTTGAAAACCTCATAAGGTAAGTGTTCAAACTGGGGGGAACATTTTCAACTTTTTTTCCTCCATACACCGTGATACGCTCTACTGCACACATCAACATGGCGGTCTCCTATCTTTTACCTAATGGTAGAAAGAGATGGGAAGATGGAAAGAAGTGAGACAAAAAAGGAAATTAAATACAGGTGACTAAACTCACTTTGAAGTTTTCACTACTATGTTTATGATATCACACTTGTTATTAACCACAATCTCAAACAGGTGTTAAACTCATTTTGGAATTTTGACGTCTATGCAGAAGAGTTTACCCTTGATAATGATACACAATGTGAAAAAATTTCAAGGTCATTAGGAGGAGCATATATTTCTGATGGATTAAACCCAGACTTAGCCACGAGATATTCAACACAGGCAGCAGTTAAGGCCATGTGTAAAAACTGCTCTAATGACAAGGTCAAGATGATCATGCAAGCAGGAACGTTCTCAACAATGAACGATGCAATCTCGAAATTCACTAACAGTTGTACCGAAATCACTGGCAGCTCAAACACTCAATTTTAAATGTACGACAGCAAGGTCAGTACAGGAGTAGTTTCCGTGGAGGTTACCGTAGTAACGACTATGGAAATTACCAAAATCGGAGATTCAGACCACAACCGAGATATAACAATAACTCGAGGTCGTACAGCTACAATAATAACCAGAGAGGATCATAAGCCCAAAACGGCAATAGATCCTACAACCAGAACCGTAATGTGCGCGCCATAACCGAAACGGAAAACCAAGAAACTCCACTTAAAAATTAACAAAAAGAAAGATATGCGTACTTAATCTAAATTTAAACAGCTATATATTTACAAGGACTTCATTAAACAATTCATATTCAAATTTTTTTAATTGATACTGGAGCCGATATCTCCATAATTAAAAAACAGCAAATAAATAATAAAGAAAAAATAAATACTGAACAAATCACAGATTTGAAAGGCATTGGTCGGGGAATAACTAGCACTTTAGGCACTATAAAAACAGATCTAAAAGGCGATGACCTTCTAATTTATCGTAAATTTCATGTTGTACAAGACAACTTTCCAATTCCATGTGATGGAATAATAGGCCTAGATTTCATAACGAAATACAATTGTATTCTAGATTATGGAAAAACAGAGGATAAACTAATCCTAAGACCATATGATTTCCCTCAAACAATAACAATGAATCTAACAAACTGTCTGTCGGTCAACACAATCACAATCCCAGCTAGATCGGAAGTTATTAGACAAATTAAAATAAACACAAATAACAAAAATATTTTCATACCACACCAACAATTATCCGAAGGAATTTATATTGCAAATACTATTACAACTAACGAGCAAACTTTCGTTAGAATTATTAACACGACACATAACAACACAACTATTCAAAATTATAAAATTAATACCGAAAATTTAGACGATTATACACTAATTAAAGCTAATACACACAGTAAAAGTTGCAAAGATACAGAAAAATTAAACAGACTAACCAAAAATTTTCCAAATTTTGTTAAAGCTCAATTAACATCACTTTGCACAGAATTCATAGATATATTAGCACTGGAAACAGAACCAATCACTTCTAATAATTTTTATAAAAAAATTGTATATGAAGGATGGCAACACCGTTTATATTAAAAATTATAGATTACCCCAAACACAAAAAGGAGAAATAACCAAACAAATAAATAAGCTAATTAAGGATGATATAATAGAACCTTCAATTTCAGAATATAATTGTCCAATTTTATTAGTTCCTAAAAATCACTTCCAGGAAAAACAGAAAAAAGATGAAGATTGGTTGTTGACTACAGACAAGTAAATAAAAAATTAGCAGCACATACATTCCCACTCCCAAGAATTGATGACATTATAGATCAACTTGGAGGAGCAAAATATTTTTCATGCCTAGACCTTACGTCAGGTTTTCATCAAATAGAATTACACCCAGACTCTAGGGACATTACTTCATTCACTGCCGAAAATGGCACATATACACACAGTATAATTTTCATGTTGAATCAACACTTTTTTAACACTTTTTTAGGTTATTATTTTTCAACACTATCGCTCATGTTGTTCTAACATGAAGCTATTGTTACACTGTTCCTACATGTTAAATCAACATGAAGGAACAGTGTGAATTTAACATGATCACAAAGGTTTGAATCAACATGATTTCCTGTTGATACAACATTATTTTTCTTGTTAAATCAACACGATCAGACATGTTAAATTAACACTATACTATGTTGAAATAACACTTTCGTCCTGTTAAATTTACACGATATGTTATGTTAAATCAACACTATCTATCATGTTAATTTAACAGGTTTTTATTGTTAAATTAACCCTTAAAACAAAACACCTTGTTTTTGATTTTTTTAATAATTTTTATTTAGTTAATTCATTTATCGAAAACCTTTAACATACATATTTTCAGGTATGAAAGAATATAATGCTTGTATAATTTATTAACACGATCTGTCATGTTAATTCAACATGTTTTTATTGTTAAATCAACACGGTCTATCATGTTAAATTAACACGATCATCATGTTAAATTAACACGATCATCATGTTAAATTAACACGATCATCATGTTAAATTAACACGATCATCATGTTAAATTAACACGATCATCATGTTAAATTAACACGATCTATCATGTTAAATCAACACGATCATCATGTTAAATTAACACGATCAGCATGTTAAATAATAAAAGTACACATATGTACATTCATATGTATACATATTCTTATTTTAATGCAATCATTGGCAACTTCTGCATCGAAAACAGCAACAACAAGCCCCAATCTGAAAATGAAATAAAAATTGTTTCATTGAAAGCTCTTTATCCAAGCGATTGTAAAACTGGTAGCACACGTCCAATTAATGTAGGGATAAGTATTAAACGACGCCTTTTCTACCCGGTATCCCTAATCCTAAAGCGTTTCCATGGTATTTATGTATAGTGCGCGTTGTTTTTAACCTACCCCGACATTTTTGGACGTGTTTTAGCACGAAACGTTTACAAAATATGAAAAACAACACAAATTACTTACCCAAAACTTTTTGCAAAACTTCACAACTTATTCGCAAGTTAAGAAACTATAAATTTCACAATATATTAATTATTTATAATATCTACAACTTTTCATCAAGTCGGTATCTACACACTGACTTAAATTCTGTTCTTTTGAGAACAATTCAGTTCACAAGCTTTGATGGGGAACAGATGATGCTCGAATACAACACTTGTTCATGTTAAAACAAACCGAATATAGTGTAAGGGATACATACTAATGTAATTCTAATACAGAAATATTTCATGTTATTCTAACCATACGTTTCATGTTAAAATGTTGGGGAACAGATGGCAGTTGAAAACAACACTTGTTCATGTTAAAATAAACCGAATATAGTGTAAGGGATACACACTAATGTAATTCTTATGCAGAAATACTTCATGTTATTTTAACCATACGCTTCATGTTAAAATGTTCGTGTTGATTTTCCGAAATTGTTTTTGTTTTACGTACAAGAGGTGTTCATGTTGATTTAACATGAATCATGTTAACTAAAAATGTAAGAAATTTTTCTGTGTGTAGATTCAAAAGATTACCATATGGATTAAAAGTAGCGCCAAATTCATTCCAACGAATGATGACATTAGCATTCGCTGCCGAAAAAATTTAAGAGACGTGTTCTCTACATGTAGAAAATACAACCTAAAATTACATCCAGATAAATGCCTATTTTTCAGCCAGGAGGTAACCTACCTAGGACATAAATGTACAAACAAGGGAACATTACCCGAGCCAAGCAAATTTGAAACAGTTCAAAACTACCCAGCGCCAAAAACTGCGGATGAAGTTAAGAGATTCGTAGCTTTCTGCAATTACTACAGAAGATTTGTACCCAATTTCGCGGAACACTCACGAAAACTAACTAGGCTTTGCAAAAAGAATGTTTCCTTCGAATGGACAGAAGATTGTCAAAAAGCTTTTGTCTATTTAAAAAAAAAAAAAAAACTAATGGCGGCGATATACCAACAGGTTATCATAACCTCTAAAGAGATTTTTAGCCGAGCTTCTCTTTCCAACTTGTGGTGTGTTGCTTTTGAGTTTTCCTACAAGTTGGCGGGACCTACAGTTTTTTGCCGACTCCGAACGGCACTTGCAAAGCAAATGAATTTTTTGCTGAGAAGCTTCTCATGGCAGAAATACACCCGGAGAGTTTCCGAGGGTCTGCCGAGGGGCGACCCCGTTTAGAAAAATTCTTTTCTAAATAATTTTTGATGGTACTTTTGCCGGGCATCGAACCGCCACGACTTGGTGTAGAAGGCCGAACACTTAACCGCTACACCACGGCGGCCGCCGGAAGCATTAATTAGTCCAAAACTTTTGCAATACCCAGATTTCGATAAAGAATTCTGCATAACAACAGACGCTAGTGGGTACGCTTGTGGGGCAGTCCTTAGCCAAGAACATGATGACAAACAGTTACCAATTGCCTACGCTTCCAGGTCCTTCACAAAAGGCGAAACCAACAAAGCCACAATAGAAAAAGAACTGACCGCAATCCATTGGGCCATAACCTTCTTAAGACCATACGTCTATAGTAGAAAATTCTTAGTAAAAACCGACCATCGCCAATTAACATACCTATTTTCAATGAAAAGTCCTTCATCTAAGCTGACGCGGGTAAGATTAGATTTAGAAGAGTACGACTTTGAGGTGGAGTATAAAGCTGGTAAAGAAAATCATATCGCGGATGCATTAACCCGCATAACTATTACAAATTTAAAAGATATGTCAGTGGAAGCAAGTAAAATATTAACAAGTAAGGAAAGCTGTCTTCGGCTGTGCCGAAGGCTATATACCTTTCATGAATAAGCGTCACGATTTTCACTGTTCGATCCCCAGTACAGCCTGTTTCAATTTAACTATATTTACTATACACATTACACATCTTTGTTATAATTTAAAAAAACTTACAAAATAATAGGATCCGAGTCATCGGAACAATCGATTGTATGGAGGCTATATATTATACGTGTTCAATTGTACTGACTTACACTATACACATTACATATGTACAAAGTACTAAAGGTGCAATATTTTACGTTCCTAACTTTTTAAACGCGGAAGTATTGGCCAAAAAACCTTATATCGGAACAACCGGTTGTATGGGGCTATATGTTATATTTACCCGATCTTCTTGATTTTCCTACACTAATTTCACTACATAAATTGAAAGTACTCAAGTTGCAAAATTTTATGTTCCTAACTTTTTAATTGCAGAAGTTTTGGTCAAAAAACCTTATATCTGAACAATCGGTTGTATGGGGGCTATATGTTACATTTGCCCGATCTTTTTGATTTTCACTATATCCACTACATAAATATAAAGTACTCGAGTTGCAAAATTTTACGTTCCTAACTTTTTAATTGCAGAAGTTTTGGTCCAAAAACCTTATATCTGAACAATCGGTTGTATGGGGGCTATATGTTACATTTGCCCGATCTTGTTGATTTTTACTATATACACTACATAAATATAAAGTACTCGAGTTGCAAAATTTTACGTTCCTAACTTTTTAATTGCAGAAGTTTTGGCCAAAAAACCTTATATCTGAACAATCGGTTGTATGGGGCTATATGTTACATTTGCCCGATCTTGTTGATTTTCACTATATATACTACGTAAATAGAAAGTACTCGAGTTGCAAAATTTTACGTTCCTAACTTTTTAATTGCAGAAGTTGTGGTCAAAAAACCTTATATCTGAACAATCGGTTGTATGGGGGCTATATGTTACATTTGCCCGATCTTGTTGATTTTCACTATATACACTACGTAAATAGAAAGTACTCGAGTTGCAAAATTTTACGTTCCTAACTTTTTAATTGCAGAAGTTTTAGTCAAAAAACCTTATATCTGAACAATCGGTTGTATGGGGGCTATATGTTACATTTGCCTGATTTCGTTGATTTTCACTATATACACTACATAAATAGAAAGTACTCGAGTTGCAAAATTTTACGTTCCTAACTTTTTAATTGCGGAAGTTTTGGCCAAAAAACCTTATATCTGAACAATCGGTTGTATGGGGGCTATATGTTATACTGGTCCGATCTTGTCAGTTCCGACAAATGATTCCTATATTACAAAATGGTGGCCACATACAAAATTTCAGCCAGATATCTCAAAAATTGAGGGACTAGTTTGCGTTCAAACAGACAGACGGACAGACGGACAGACGGACATGGCTAAATCAACTCAGCTCGTCATCCTGATCATTTCGGTATACTTATTGATGGGTCCATCTCTTCTTCTTCTCATATTTACAAACATCGGACCAAAGTTATAATACCATTTCATGTTCATGAAAGGTATAAAAATAACAACATCATCAGCAGCTAAAAAGACCAGTAATAAAATTTAAATTAAAGAAAGTCACAAAGAGAACCCCAAAATTTACGAAGCGCTAAATAAATTTGAAGTAAAAAGACATGTCGAGCTCGTTTTCAATCCCCCGAAATTATATTTTAAAAGGAAAGAAAATTTGTAGCAGCTTTGATACAAGCAACCTAATTGTAGAGGATAAGATTAACTTAGGACAATTCTTTACCAGGCTCGAACGAGAAGCCGGCAATTTAGGACTTGTACAAGTACAGTTGTCCTTAGGGGACAAATTGTTTAAAAAGAATTATACTGCAGTAGGCAAATTTATGGAAATGGGAAATAAAGTTCTCAAAAAGTTAACAATCGCTCTAACCCCAGAGGTTATATGTGTGACAAATCCATGGAAAATCAAAGAAATTCTGCACAAATATCATGACCATCCTATTAGTGGTGGCCACCCAGGAATAAATCGCATGACTGATAAAATCAAGCAGAAATATAGCTGGCTGAATATGAAAAATGACATACGAAAATATGTAAAGAACTGCATCCACTGCAAGAAAAATAAAATTAATAAACATATTAAAGAACCAATGACAATTACGGAAACGCCTCCGAAGGCATTTGATATTGTACAAATTGACACAGTCGGCCCATTGCCAAGGTCAATAAACGGAAACGAATATGCAATTACCATTATATGCGATCTAACCAAATATTTGGTAGCGATTCCAGTTCCAAGCAAACATGCAACAACGGTCGCTAAAGCCATATTCGAGCATTTCATCCTGATTTATGGCCAAATGAAAACAATTTTAAGAGACATGGGCACGGAATACAAAAATAGCCTGTTCAAGGAACTGTGTAAATTGTTAAAAATTGAGCATAAAACTTCTACACCGTACCATCACCAGACTTTGGGTACTGTAGAACGCAGTCACCGGACATTCAACGAATATGTGCGTACATACACATCCAGTAACAAAGACGATTGGGATGAATACCTCAGGTATTTCGCTTATTGTTACAATACAACGCCATCAACAACACATAATTATTGTCCTTTTGAACTAATATTTGCAAAACAACCACCAAGTTATGAATTTTCGAAAGAAGATAAAATTAGCCCGGTATACAACCATGAGGCATATGACAAAGAAGTAAAATACAAACTTCAAATAGCACAGCTAAGAGCAAGAAAATTAATTCAAGAAGCTAAAGAAAAGCAAAAATCAAATTATGACAAATATAGCTATAGTAAAGAAATTAAAACAGGAGATTTAGTATTAGTTAGAGAAGAGGCCGCACAAATAATGTTTAAACAAATATGAATGAACACAAACATTCTACCCAAATCATACATTGAACTCAGCGGGAGGATCTTGTTACACTAATCTAATCTAATCTAATATGTAGGTATACGTTGTAGTTCGTAAATAATTTGTAAGTATTAGTGTAAGAATTTAGTATAAAAGAAAGTGTAATCAATAAAGAAAATCAATCATTGACCAAACTCAAACGTTCTATTTATTTGGCTATAATAATAAGATACCCGTGCAGAAATTTGACAACAGGTCTTTCACCTCCGTTTGTGGTGGAGGTTCTTCGGCGTCGTAGGGCATATAGACCGACGCCACCATCAGGCGGACGCTGTCGACCGTTAGACTGATAGCGGTAATATCACCATTGGTGTAGTTAGGTAGGAGAAAGGAGTTCAACTCAGATTTGACCAAAATACACGTTCTGACTTTGCTCTCCTCACTCGCTCGAATGAGCTTGAAGCCCTTAGTCCCCAATCCGCAGATTCTCGATCTATTGACCCAGGGTTCTTAGATGAGGACCACATCCACGTCACCTTTAGAGAGAAGACTACTTAAAGCAGCCTAGGCCACTTTAGATTTGTGCAGATTAATCTGAAGCACCACCAACATGAGAGCGCACAGACTTCCCTGCCGTCCCCATATCGTCGAGGTTTGCCCCATCCCGGGGGTTGCCTATCAACGACGAGTTGTTCCGATTAACTGCCCGATATGGCATTGCGGGAGTCATGCTGTCTGTAGCGTTAGATGTTAATCGCTCAGCGTTGGCTGCTACCACCGTGACGTCGAGGACTTCCTCGTCCTGTAGGCTGTCCTCCATCTCCGAGTTGATCACAGCACTATCGCCAAGGGACGTGGCGGAAAACATGCTTTCCGCATCGGAATCCTCCGCTTCCTCTTCTGGTATTTCGTCTTCCGGTTCCCCCGGAGCAGCCGAGAAGGCAGCGCGTTGAGCATCACCACGATATTTATTTATTTATTTTTTATTTATTTATTTATTTATTTATAAGTCTTTGAATTACAATCCTTACAGACTAGGAACTAAGCTAATTTAAATATTATATGTTCGAATTTAACAATTATATACTTATTCCGTGCATAAATCAAAATACCTATAAGGCACAGTTCAGCATCTTGAAAAAGGCATCGCTTGATATAGAGAAATCCAGAGCGATAGCATCAGATAGTGAAGTAAACTCCCTTAAAGCGCGATTTACAGGGGAATTACAAGCATATTGGGTTCTCGTATTATCCCCATAGAACGGAAACACAGTACGAAGAAGCCATTGAGGAACATTAAACCGAATCCTTTCCAATAGGTAAGGGCAGTCAATTAGGCCCTTGATAATTTTGAAGGCAAATGACAAGGAGAGTATAGATCTGCGACTATCAAGGATTTCAGACTAATCAACGCAAGGCGAGCAGAATAGGATGCTATTGGCTCCACGAAATTTAACGACCAAAGAGCATACTGTAATGCTTGGGGGTATAGCAAGTATTATCTGAGCTCTTCAGCCGTATCAGTCCGAGCATTAGAATGCACGATTCGATTCATGGAAAGAGTGAAACTATAAGTTTATGTCTTAGACCAAGAAATGAATTTATTTCGTCTCATCGCCGTCTTTTATATGTTTACAATCTACCTTATGAGTAATCTACTTTACAAACTTACATTTTTAAGTCGTTAGTCATCTACGTTATTGTGCAATAATAATATGGGTTCAATCGACTTTATGTTATTGGAGAAGTGAAGCGCAAGCTAAATTCATTTGAATACTTTGGCCTAGTTATTGCCAAAAGTATATTGAACTTATTTATTGTGTGAACATTTTGTTTTGCTTAGCTGTCATGCTACACCACCTCTCTTTAAAATAATGCTCATACATTTTGGTTAATGTATGAGTATTCTATTGTGAGGTAATAAAATGTTTGACCCACTTAGCTTATGGTTAATGTTATGTCATCGGAAAAGATTTTCTTTCTTTTATTTTGTTTACATTTGTTTTACATGTGTCTTTATTGCAATGACTTTTTTTGTATTTTGAACATGTAATTTTGTATTTTGTTTTTTTTTTTTTTGTTATTACTATGTAGTGGAGTTATATTGCTTTAAGTCTATTCTTATGAATTATAATTTCTTTTTTGTTTTTAATGCTACTTCCTATGCTATGCGGTATTAAAGTGAAATTGTTGTTCTCATCGATATTTTTAACTTTGTAGTATCCATTATATCTATTATCTAAGTTATGGGAGGCCTCTTCTCTAACTAATACTAAATCTCCTATGTTTATTTCTTTACTATAGCTATTTTTATCATAATTTGTTTTTTGTTTTTCTTTAGCCTCTTGGACTAATTTCCTAGCTCTTTGCTGTGCTATTTGAAGTCTATATTTTACTTCTTTATCATAAGCTTCATGGTTGTATAATGGGCTGATTTTATTTTCTTTTAAAAATGCATAATTCGGTGGGTTTTTCCCAAATATTAATTCAAATGGACAATATTTATGTGTGGTTGATGGCGTCGTATTGTAACAATACGTGAAATACCTGAGGTATTCATCCCAGTCATCTTTGTCACTGGATATGTAGGAACGTATATATTCATTGAATGTCCGGTGACTGCGTTCTACAGTACCCAAAGTTTGGTGATGATACGGTGTTGAAGTCTTTTGTTCAATTTTTAATAATTTACACAGTTCTTTGAATAAGTCGATTTTGTATTTTGTGCCCGTGTGTGTCATTATTGTATTCATGCGTCCATAAATCTAAATGACGTTCTCGAACACGGCTTTAGCGACTGTTGCTGCGTGTTTGCTTGGAACGGGGATCGCTACCAAGTATTTGGTTAGATCACATATGATGGTAACTGCATATTCGTTTCCGTTTATCGATTTCGGTAATGGTCCGACTGTATCGATTTGTACAATGTCAAATGCCTTCGGAGGTGTCTCCCTTATTGTCATTGGTTCTTTTATATGCTTATTGGTCTTATTTTTCTTGCAGTGGATGCAGTTTTTTATGTATTTTCTTATCTCGTTTTTCATATTCAGCCAGCTATACTTCTGCTTGATTTTATCTGTCATGCGATTTATTCCTGGGTGGCCACCACTAATAGGATCGTCATGATATCTATGCAGAATTTCTTTAATTTTCCCGGGATTTGTCACATATATAACCTCTGGGGTTAGAGCGATTGTTAGCTTTTTGAGAACTTTGCTACCCTTTTCTATAAATTTGCCTACTGCAGTATAATTTCTTTTAAACAATTTGTCCCCTAAGGACAACTGTATTTGTGCAAGTCCTAAATTGCCGGCTTCTCTTTCGAGCCTGGTAAAGAATTGTCCTAAGTCAATCTTATCCTCAACAATTAGGTTGCTTGTAACCAAAGTGCTACAAATTTTCTTTCCTTTTTTGAAATATAATTTCGGAGGAGTGAAAACGAGCTCGACATGTCTTTTAACTTCAAATTTATTTAGCGCTTCGTAAATTTTGGGGTTCTCTTTGTGACTTTCTTTATTTTCAGCATTACTGCTGGTCTGTTTTGCTGCTGATCTTGTTGTTATTTTTTATATTTTACTTGCTTTAATTGACATATCTTTTAAGTTTGTAATTGTTATGCGGGATAATGCGTCCGCAATATGATTTTCTTTTCCGGCTATATACTCCACTTCAAAATCGTACTCTTCTAAATCGAGTCTTACTCGTGTCAGCTTAGATGAAGGGCTCTTCATCGAGAATAGGTATGTTAACGGACGATGGTCGGTTTTAACTAGAAATTTTCTGCCATAAACATATTGTCTGAAGAAGGTTATGGCCCAATGGATTGCGGCCAATTCTTTTTCTATTGTGGCTTTGTTGGTTTCACCTTTTGTGAAGGACCTAGAAGCGTAAGCAATTGTTAACTGTTTGCCATCGTGGTCTTGGCTAAGGACTGCCCCACAAGCGTACCTACTAGCGTCTGTTGTTATGCAGAATTTTTTATCGAAATCTGGGTATTGCAAAAGTTTTGGGCTAATTAATGCTTCCTTTAAGTAGACAAAAGCTTTTTGACATTCTTCTGTCCATTCGAAGGAAACATTCTTTTTGCAAAACCTAGTTAATTTTCTTGAATGTTCTGCAAAATTCGGTACAAATCTTCTGTAATAGTTACAGAAAGCTACGAATCTTTTAACTTCATCGGCTGTTTTTGGTGTTGGGTAATTTTGGACTGTTTCAAATTTGCTCGGGTCGAGTAATATTCCCTTGTTTGTACATTTATGCCCTAAATCTGTTACTTCTTAGCTGAAAAATAGGCATTTATCTGGATGTAATTTCAGGTTGAATTTTCTGCAAGTGGAGAATACCTCTCTTAAATTTTTTAGCATGTGATTTTCAGAACAACCTAATACAACTAAATCATCCATGTAGAGGAATGCTTGAGATGGCTTTAGACCTGCGAATGCTAGCGTCATCATTCTTTGGAATGAATTCGGTCCTACTTTTAATCCGTAAGGTAGTCTTTTGAATCTATATGTGCCATATTCGGCTGTAAATGGGGTTATATCCCTGGAGTCGGGGTGTAATTCGATTTGATGAAAACCCGACATAAGGTCTAGGCATGAAAAATATTTTGCTCTTCCAAGTTGATCTAAAATATCGTCAATCCTTGGAAGTGGGAATTTGTCTGCTGCTAGCTTTTTATTTACCTGTCTGTAGTCTACCACTAATCTCCATCTTTTTTCTGTTTTTCCTGGGAGTGATTTTTTGGGGACTAATAAGATTGGGCTATTATATTCCGATATGGAGGGTTCTATTATGTCATCTTCGATTAGCTTATTTACTTGTATGCTTATTTCTCCTTTTTGCGTTTGAGGCAATCTATAATTTTTTATGTAAACAGGAGTGTCCTCCTTCATGTATAATTTTTGTTTGTAAAAGTTATTAGAAGAAATTGGTTCTGTTTCTAGGGCAAATATGTCTATGAATTCTGTGCATAATGTTGTTAACTGAGAATTGACAAATTTTGGAAAGTTTTTGGTTAATCTTTTCAATTTTTCTGTATCGTTAAAGTTTTTATAGTGTGTGTTTGTGTTAATTAGTGTGTAATCGTCTAAATTTTCGGTATTAATCTTGTAATTTTGAATAGTTGTGTTTTTATGTGTTGTGTTGATAATTCTAACAAAAGTTTGATCTTTATCTGTGATAGTGTTTGCTATGAAAATGCCTTCAGATAATTGTTGGTGTGGTATGAAGATGTTTTTGTTATCGGTATTTACTTTAACTTGTCTAATGACTTCAGATCTAGCAGGGATAGTAAGTGTGTTGACAGACAGACAATTTGTTAGGTGCATTGTTATTGTTTGGGTAAAATCATATGGCCTTAGGATTAATTTATCCTCTGTTTTGCTATAATCTAAGATACAATTGTATTTCTTTATGAAATCTTGTCCTATTATTCCGTCGCATGGGATTGGAAAGTCGTCTTCTACAACATGGAATTTGTGGTAAATTAGAAGGTCATCACCTTGTGCCTAATGTGCTGGTTATTCCCTGACCGATGCTTTTTAAATCTGTAATTTGTTCTTTATTAATTTTGTGAGTTTTGCTAATTTGATACATTTTTATAATGGAAATGTCTGCTCCCGTATCAATTAAAAATTTTGAAATCGAATTATTTAGGGATGTCCATGTAGATATATAGCTGTTTAGATTTAGGTTTAGTACGCATATTTTTCTTTCTATTAATTTTGAAGTGGAGTTTCCTGGTTTTCCGTCTGGGTGCAGCTGCGCACGTTACGGGTCTGGTTGTAGGATCTATTGCCGTTTTGGGCTTGTGATCCTCTTCGGTTATTATTATTGTTGTTGGATCTCGAGTTATTGTTGTATCTCGGTTGTGGCCTAAATCTCCTACTTTGGTAGTTCCCATAATTGTTACTTCGGTAACCACCGCGGAAATTACTCCGGTACTGTCTCTGTTGGTGTATATTCAAAATCGTGTTTGAGCTGTCCATTATTTCGGTACAGCTGTTGGTGAACTTAGAGATTGCATCGTTCATTGTTGTGAACGTTCCCGCTTGCATTATCATTTTGACCTTGTCATTAGAGCAGTTTTTGCACATAGCTTTGACTGCTGCTTGTGTTGAATATCTCGTTGCCAAGTCTGGGTTAAGTCCATCCGAGATATAAGCTCCTTCTAATGATTTGGTAATTTTTTCTATTTCTGTTGTGTATTGGTTAGCCGTTTTACTACGTTGTTGAACGTTTAGGAGTTTGGCGGTTAAACCTCTACCGATTCACCTTTTATCGCGCTTTTCAGCTTTGTTTTTATTTGTTCAATCGTGTTTTCATTGCTTATAAAATTTCTTGCCGTTCCTTTTAGTTTGGTCTTTATCATTGTTACTGCAACGGCTTCGTGAGTATCTTTGATTTGATCAAGTAGATCAAGGGCGTCTAAGAAGCTGTGTAAATTCTCCGGCTTACCATGAAACAATGGTAGCACTGATGAAGCAGATTTAATAAATTCAACTACGGATTGTGGCATTGTGACGTTTATAATTGGGATGATTGGGGTTTTTAGTTCCTTGTTTTTGTCCACTGGTGGAGTCTGATTCAAAGAAGGTGATGGAGTTCGGCTCCGACCACGTTCTGATAAAAGTAAAGTAAAATCGACTTGGAGTTCTTCCTTTACTGTGGTTGGTATTGTTATTTCTATATTGTGCCTAGCTAGAGAAGATACCAATCTATCTCGTACGGCGTAAAAAAATTGGTAAGCTTCTTTTTGGTGTTCTTCGGTAAGTATAAGAGTTCCTACCTTGATAACCTGTCTTATACTATTTAAGGCTTCCAAATTTATGTTCAAATGCTTGACTAATGTTTCTGTTGTTATGGGGGTACTTTCATTTATACATTTATATGACTTATTAGCTTTTGTTTTTTCTTCAGTTAATGTATCGTGGATTTCTTGCCAATTATTCATTTCTTGGCATATACAATTTTTGTTTAGATGCGTTGTTGCACATTGTTCAATTGTCTCAATTTATTCTTTATATAATTTTTTATTAAAATTGCAATTGCGACAGATAAACATGAGCTCTTCTTTGTTTTCTATAATTTGATGTGGTTGGTATTTAACTACCCTGTTTTCATAACTCTTTTCTGCCGAATTTTCTTTACCTACTTCGTATCCTGCTATTCCTATCAAGATACCATTTAGTGCAATTTTCCACCAAGTCATTTTTATATTTTACGGTTGAAAAAAAAAATATGAATTAGAAAAACAGTTTTCCCTAAATATATTTTTTTTGTACTTATAGCTGTCTTAAATTTTAAATTTCTTAATTATCCTTTTGGTGGTTTTGTGTTGTTGTCTTTGCTGGGTTCCACCCATTTTTGCGCATGTCTTTCACCTTATTTATTAAAACCTTCCTTTGTTCGTCGCGACTGATGGTGATTATGCGTCGTAGTTCAGCGCACTCTTTTTGATATTTTCGTTTTTTGCCTCCCCGTTTTTTTTGTTTAATTTCACCGCTTATGCTCTCTCGAAATTCGTTAAGGTTTGCTTTTTGGCGCTTTTGCCTTTGCCTGTATTCCTCTAATGTTATTGGTTTGGGGCCTACTACGTTTTTAGTGGGGGTGTATTTGGGATAGTTTTTGATATTTTCTGATCCTTTCGGGATGTATTCTTCTACCATAATGGTAGTGTTCGATTTCGGTTTAGTAGGATCTCGATTTGAGTAACGTTGGCAAAGTCTAATTTTGAGCTTTCAGGAACTAGCCTTGAGCTTGTAGGATCTAGTTTTAAAATTGGAATGGCAGGATCTGGTTTTAAAATTGGGATGGCAGGATCTAGTTTTAAGCTGGCAGGATCTAGCCTTAAGCTGGCAGGATCTAGCCTTCAGCTGGCAGGATCGCCATGTAATGCTTGGGGGTATAGCAAGTATTATCTGAGCTCTTCAGCCGTATCAGTCCGAGCATTAGAATGCACGATTCGATTCATGGAAAGAGTGAAACTATAAGTTTATGTCTTAGACCAAGAAATGAATTTATTTCGGCTCATCGCCGTCTTTTATTTGTTTACAATCTACCTTATGAGTAATCTACTTTACAAACTTACATTTTAAAGTCGTTAGTCATCTACGTTATTGTGCAATAATAATATGGGTTCAATCGACTTTATGTTATTGGAGAAGTGCAGCGCAAGCTAAATTCATTTGAATACTTTGGCCTAGTTATTGCCAAAAGTATATTGAACTTATTTATTGTGTGAACATTTTGTTTTGCTTAGCTGTCATGCTACAATACTTTAGAAAGCATTTTGTATTCTCTCCAATCTATTTATAGCTGTCATAGTACTAGGTCGCCAGATAAAGACAGCATATTCTAAATTTGACCTGACAAAAGAAGTGTAGAGAAGTTTTAGAGTATATGGGTCACAAAATTTAGCGGAATTGCGCCTAATAAAACCCAACATGGAATAAGCTTTAGAGGTTACGTAGCTAATATGGTTATTGAAAGAAAACTTTCTATCAAATATGACTCTAAGGTCCTTAATCTCACTAAGGCATTGAAGTTCACAGTCAGAAATATAATATTTTGAGCGAAGAATAGGAGTCTTAGAATAAGTCAAATGAAAGCATTTAGATGGGTTCAGGGACAGATGAGACTTGAGGTACCACAGATGGAGCTTGGCAATATCATATTGTAATTTCATTGCATCATCAAGCGAATTTATAGTTGAGAACAGTTTTAAGTCATCAGCATAAAGCAAACTTTAGCAAATGAAAAGCAATTACTGATGTCGTTTATAAAAAGATTAAATAGCAATGGCCCTAATATACTCCCCTGAGGTACCCCCGAAGAGGCAAGAAAGGGAATAGAGGGTTCACCATCAACAGTGACAACACTTTGTCTGCTAGATAAATACGACCTTAGCCATGAAAGAAAGGAGGAATGAAATCCAAGACATTCTAGTTTATTAATTAAGATTCGGTGAGAGACCCTGTCAAAGGCTTTTGAAAAATTGGTATAGATACAATCTACTTGTGAACCAGCAGAAAAGGACTCAATACAATACTCACTGAAAACAGCAAGGTATGAGATTGTCGACCTCTCTGCAACGAACCCATGTTGGTAAGGTGAAATAAGGGCCTTAACCGCAAAACACAACTTATCATTGACCGAATGCTCAAAGATTTTGGAAACACTAGTTAGGTTAGAAATAGGTATGTAATTCCGCACATCATTTTTAATGCCACTTTTGAAGATAGGTGCAATAGACGTAATTTTCCAATCATCAATAAAATTCCCAGTGGATAAAAATTTATTGAAAATAAGTTGAAGTGGGAATACCAGCGCCGGGAAATTGTTCAACAAAACGGGAGAAAATCCATCTAAATCTATCTGAGAAGAAGATTTAAGTCTATTGATAGCCCTACTAATATCGTCAGAGGAAAGATGGAGAGCTCCGAAGTTTATGGTGGAGTTCAAACTATTTGAAAAATCAAGCGGTTGATTAGTATCGTCAACAGAAAAATTTGATTTAAAAAAATCAGCAAATAAATTAGCAGCCTCACTCGGAGTTTTCGCTGATTCATCATCAAGGCGGCCGCCGTGGTGTAGCGGTTAAGTGTTCGGCCTTCTACACCAAGTCGTGGCGGTTCGATGCCCGGCAAAAGTAACATCAAAAATTATTTAGAAAAAGAATTTTTCTAAAACGGGGTCGCCCCTCGGCAGTAGTCTGGCAAACTCTCCGGGTGTATTTCTGCCATGAGAAGCTTCTCAGCAAAAATTCATTTGCTTTGCAAGTGCCGTTCGGAGTCGGCAAAAAACTGTAGGTCCCGCCAACTTGTAGGAAAAACTCAAAAAAAGCAACACACCACAAGTTGGAAAGAGAAGCTCGGCTAAAAATCTCGTTAGAGGTTATGATGATAACCTGTAGGTATATCGCCGCCATTAGTTTTTTTTTTTTTTTTTTTTTTTTTATCATCAAGGAAAACTCCGGTGGGTACACTAGCAGAGCATTATTTGTCTTTTATATATCTCCAAAACTTTTAGGATTCGATTTAATGTTTCCCTCGATATTTCTTATGTACTTGGAAAAAAGAGTTTTATTCAAAGTATTAAAGTCCATTAAGTACACTGAACCAAAAACGTACATGTTTTTTACGAACAAAGTTTCATAGAAGTTCACGCTGATTTTTTCTTAGAATCTAAGAAAAATTACATATAATTTAAGAAAAAATTCTTATTATATATGAAAAAATACGTTACATTTTATTAACGTCAGAACTTCGTTCTTAAAATATAAGAACTAAAATTCATTATTGTTTTGGCTGAATTTGTTCTTTGATGTTACGAATTTGTTCTTAAATTCTAAGAAATTACGTACGTACTATTTTCTCACTATGATTATAAGAACTTTTTCTTATTATTTAGAACTTGTTTCGTAGATTTTAAGAACTATTTCTTATATTTTAGGAAAGTGTCATAGATTGAACTAACATTTTCTTACCTGAGCAGATAGCTGTCACTGTGAAAAATTTTTCATTCATATTAAATGCTGAATATAGTCAAAGCAAATTCGCTATATGTAAATAAATACATAGTTAATATAAATGAATTCGCCTTCCATTTAGTGTAAAAATGTAAGTTTACTATTTGCCATTAATTTTAAGTGTGCTAAACATTTCTTAATTATTTTACAGATGGACTTCAAAGACACAAACAACACAGTACAAGACACAAGAGCCCTGGCAATCGCAATCCTGGTGGCGCATGGCAGCGCTTGTGGCACTAAATGGTAGCAACGAGATTTTTTTCCCGCCTTTGATGAATTCTGCATATGACACTATTTACTATCTATCTATCCCCCCGACGTGTAGATCGTGCCCGAATTCTGGTAGCGCCGTGCCACTCTCTACGTTAGTTCAACTAAGCATTATATTAGCTACATATCGTCGCTACCAACGAAGACTAGCATGGTTCAGTTAGCGTGGAAGACTAGCACGGTTCGTTGTTTGCGTGGAAAATTAGCTACTGCTACACGCAGAAAACGAAGTGTGTAAGTCTTCCACGCAGAGAACGAAGTGGACTAGTCTTCCACGATAACAACAAACCGTGCTAGTCTTAAACGCAAACAACGAACCGTGTTAGTCTTAGATATATAAAAACTATATACTTTGGCAAATTTTGTTACTACTTTTAAATACAATTTTTTTGTAAATAATATTTAATAATAATAATTAAACTTTCATGGATAATATGCTTCGTTTTTTTTTTTATTTTCTTGGAATGGGTTCGTATATTATAAGAATTATTTCGTAAAATTTAAGAATGGATTCATACATTCTAAGAACGAGTTCGTATAATTTATGAATGGATTGTCATATTCTAAGAATGAGTTCGTACAATTTAAGAATCTTTTCAAACGTTCTAAGAATGAGGTCGTAGTATGTATAGACATATTCTAAGAATAAGTTCGTAGATTCTAAGAATGAGTTCTTGGATTTTAAGTATTATTATTGAAATTTTGTTTGACATGAATATTTACGAATTGTTGTTCTTAAATTCTACGAAAACGTTCTTTGGAGAGCTTTTAATGAAAAAAGTTCGTAAAATATATGTACATTTTCGTAGAAAATATGTACTTTTCTGGTTCAGTGTATAGCTAATATTTACTAAAGAACAGGAGATTCTTAGATTTCTGAAATTTTTTTAGGTATTTACTTTTGAGATTATTGAGTTTTTTTAATTCCTTGGTGTACCATGGTAATTCATAAGGTCTTTTTGCCCGCAAAGGTATTCTGTCCATGCATTGGGTGAATAAGATGGACTTGAAAGTAGAAAAGCCTGCCCAGAAGCTCCGCCCAATTTATTTCAAGTAGGGCATCATTTAGACTTGAGAAGTCACATAAAGAATAATTAAAAATTAATCTACTATCAGTAGTAACCGGAGAGAAGTGATAAAAGTTTAACTGAACAACAAGAGGTAGGTGTTGTCTGTCCTTAGGAGTAATTGGGTTCATGCACTCACTATCTTCACAGCAAAAACTGTCACTTACAAATATAAGGTCCAGTAACCTATTCAGAATATTAAAAAACTTATTAATTTGAATTAAATTAAGACTAAGTACATTATCTATAAAATACAATTCTTGATTTAAAATTACATTATTAGGCGTGAGACCGTATTGATCAGAAATGCTGGTTAACCAGTTAATATTAGGAAGATTAAAATCGCCTAGCAAGCAGAGGTGATGATCTTTAACATCATTCAAGACTAAAGATACAATGTTGTCCACGTGGGCCTTGTATAATTCGAAGGAACTGCCCGGTGGCACGTACGGCGCGAGAACATATAAAGACTCTTGCGGTGTAGCACCGTTAACAGAAATACAAAATTGATCCAGTAAAGAGTCACCATTTGAAAGAGTGACCAAAGACGCTTGTAATTAGCGCTTAATTGCGATAAGAACACCACCACCTCGATCGCAGCCAGTCTTTTCAGCATCTCCATCTTTTCGAAAAACATTGAACAAATTTAGGTTGAAGAATTCAGCATCAAAAAAATTCTTATTTTACCACGTTTCAACGAGGATAAAGATATCATAGTTCACAAGTTCAGACTTGGTTCTCATACCAGATAAATTTTGATAATAAACTTTAAGCTCTCTATTATTATTCATATTTAGTCGGGTACTACTTGCTACTCCTGTGGTGGCTTTCGTCGACCCTTCCGAAAAATCTGAAAAGGCTTTACGGTAACATTAGTTGGCCAGATATCAGAGCATAATTTAATTTAAAATTAATCAACTTAGAGCAAGACAGTGAAGTTCTATGTAGATAGATCGGTTTGTTTGGCCACGTAAGTTTTTATATCATCCTCAGATGCGGATGGTGAAAAGGAAGCCAAATGAAGCCATTTGTAGCGGTCAGAAACACTTAGATCGGTATTAGTATTAGTTCCTCTAATGCAAATATTATTATTATTATTACTACGTTTATGCTACACTTTTACCCGTTGTGCATTGTCAGCCTCACTATCTGTCACAATAGCAGGCATATGAGGAGAAGAAGTAGCTTCGGATGCTGGCGCCACAGTCAACGCAGCCGTTGAAATAGAAGTAGAAGTGGCACAAGCATTATAATTGCTTTTCTTTCTAACCCTTTTGTTTGATACCTTCACCCACTGAGGGTCATCAGTGACAGTAACTAAACGAGTAGAGCCAGAAGCTTCGGTTACTGGCGCCGCAGTCACTGCAGCTGTAGTTGTATCAGTAGCTTGAACATTCGGCACACAAGCAGCATTAGCATCAACCGGAGAATTAGATGAGAGAGCAAAAGCTGAGACAGCAGTACATGGCGCTATTGATTGAGTTACGCAAGCCATTGTTTTATTAGCTGGATTAATAATTGAGTTCGCGCTCATATTTGGTGAGATACTATGAGCGTAGGAGAGTGTGCCAACGGAAGATGGTACAGAGGGAGCGTAAGTAGATGAAGAGTGATTAGCTTCACTGGTAGCTCTTAGCACATCGAAAGCAGAATTGAATGTTTCTCTTAGACTCTTCATTTCGGCGGTGAGGGCAGCAATAATTTTATCTTTATCGGCAAGTATACTTAGAATAGATTGCAGGGCCGAATTTGTTTTCGAAGATTCCAGCACCAAGTTGTTATTAACTTCATTTAGCACCTTCACAGAGCTTAACACACTAGCATTCTCGGCCTGAAGAGAGGCTATGAGATTAAATAAAGAGTTTAGTGTTGCCTGCTGGGTCGCTGTATTCGTAATAGAGTTATCACTATTCTTCAACGATTCATAAGACGTCTGAGCATCGAGAGAGGAAGAACTAGAGATGGTATTTCCTTTGCAATAGGTGGAGGTGGTGAGTGGAGGGAGATCCGACGCTGAACAGCGCAAGCATCACAAAAAAAGCATTGACCGGCACTTTGTAAAAATTCAATATCAGCCGGACGGATACCAACACAAGTAGCGTGGAAAAGATCATTGCACTTTGCACACTGCACTTTATGCTCTTTCGGGAGATTTCTATCAACCCTATAACCGCACACACAAGGTTGATTTGCAAATGCGTAATTAATTGATAAAATAAGTTTTTTATTTATTTGACATATGTTGTTGATTTGTCCCAATAAAAAGAGTCACTATCTCATAATTATAACAACCAAACCATGAAAATAAAAAGACACTTGAGAAAAAAGACACATTCTCACTGGTAGGTATGTAATAAATTATAAATTATAGAGCGAAATAGGAATGCCGACAAAAACACGTCCGAACAGGTCGACATCCTCGTTGATTATATACGTGGATAACAATCTGGCCTACGCTGTAGTGTACTAGGCCATTGCACCTTTTAAGGGGCTCGGTAGAGCCCGACAGACAGGTGGTGTTCACCATGAATAAAGAGTCAATATGAGAAGAATGTTGCCGAGTTCATTTCGCACGTAACGCCACCGGTCCTTGGGGATGGCCAGACGGTCAAGGACGCCTATAAGGATCCTGTCATTGGTTACCTCAGCAAAGATTAGTTTGCCCGCTCCAGGGGTATGCTGATGCCGCTTGGGAGGGGGAATTAACTCCAGGTCCGATCTCTGGCGCTTGAAAGGGTTAACTTTTAATCTCTTTGGCATGTAAGTATTTTGGAAATCCGGTATCACAGCTTTCGCTAGCTCTACCGATTTTCTGGAATTCGGCGACAGCGATTCCTGCGGTACCCCTTCATACCTCTTCAGGATCTTTGCAGCCAATCTTTTCTCGTGGTGTGTGAAGCGGCGGGGAGATGTCTCCCGGAAGTGCTGACCCGTAGCCATTGCGGTCGCTCCCTTTGCCGAAATCTCAGTTGCAGCTTCTTTCTCCTTCGAAACTCCGAGGCCAGGTCGTGAGACCGCTGCCACAGATGTGAAGATACTGTTTTTCATATCAGCGGTTGATGGGAGTTTAGCATCCTCCGTTGTCCGCTTAGCTGCATTGGCAACCGCACTGGTGCTAGCTCCCATCAAGTAAATCTTACTCGATAGAGGTTTGGTTGACCGACTCGTAGTTGCCATCGCTGTCAATCCCCCCTTGATTGTGGAGCGGAGGTTGTCCTCCGGCTTTGTTGTTGCTCCTCCATAGCTCTCCTCTGCTGAGGAGTGAAATTTGGCGTTGTTTGTTTTTTACGTTTCTCGTTTTTATTTGAGTTCATCTTGTTCGTACGACCCATCGCCGCTTGCTGAGGGTTAACCAAAATGGGGCGTGGCACCTCCCATACGAATAAAATACTTCATAGTCCATATCTCTGGAAGTACCTATTTAGGTTAGACTACTGAAATTTGGCAAGGGGTTTTATGAGAACGATTCCCACCACCTTCAAAAAAACTGGGGATAACGAAAAAGGGGGCGTGGCACCTCCCATACGAATGAAATTCGTACCACTGAAATTCGATAAGGGGTTATATGAGATCGATCCCTACCACATCCATAAAAACTGGGGGTCGCGAAAAAGGGGGCGTGGCACCTCCCATACGAATGAAATACTTCATAGTCCATATCTCGAGAAGTATTTAGGTTATTCCACTGAAATTTCATGAGGAGTTAAATAAGATTAATCCCTATCATCTCCAATAAAACTGGAGATAAAGAAAAAGGGGGCGTGGCACCTCCCAAACGATGGAAACATTTCATAGTCCATATCCCTGTAAGTATTTAGGTTCATCATCATTTATTGGCGCTTAACCGCCTAAGCGATTTTGGCCGTTTCGTATCAAAGCACGCCAGTCATTCCTTTTTAGCGATAACGGACGCCAATTGGAAACCCCAAGGGAGTTCAAGTCATCCTCCACCTGTTGTTTCCATCTCAGTCGAGGCCTCCCCCTTCCTCTGCTGCCGAATTCAGGCGACGATAGGAAAACCTTCTGTGCTGGAGCTTCTTTGTCCATTCGCATAACATGGCCCAGCCAGCGGAGTCTTTGGGCTTTAATTCGCTGGACTATGGTCAGATCTGCGTAGAGCTCGTACAGTTCATCGTTAAATTTCCTTCTATACTCGCCGTTGGCATCACGGGAAGGACCATAAATCTTCCGGAGAACTTTTCTCTCAAATACTCCAAGGGCCATCTCATCTTCTCTTGACATTGTCCATGAATCTGAGCCATACATCAGGACAGGTATGATGAGGCACTTATAGAGCGTGATCTTTGTTCTTCGAGAGAGGACTTTACTTCTCAATTGCCTACTCAGTCCAAAGTAGCACTTGTTGGCAAGAGTGAGTCTCCGCTGGATTTCTAGACTGATATTATTTTCGGTGTTGATACTGGTTCCCAAATAGACAAAGTCCCTCACAGTTTCAAATTTGTAACTATCAACAGTGACATGGCTGCCAAGGCGCAGGTGCGCCGATTCTTTCTTTGATGACAGCAAATACTTCGTCTTGTCCTCGTTCACGGCAAGACCCACTTTTTTCGCTTCCTTATCCAGTCCAGAGAAGGCAGCGCTTACGGCGCGGTTGTTAAGGCCAATGATATCAATATCATTGGCATACGCCAGCAATTGCACGCTCTTGTAAAAGATTGTACCATTGCGGTTTAGCTCTGCTGCTCGAATTATCTTCTCCAGCATCAGATTGAAGAAATCGCACGAAAGGGAGTCGCCCTGTCTGAAGCCTCGTTTGGTTTCAAATGGCTCAGAGAGGTCCTTCCCGATTCTGACGGAGCTATTGGTATTGCTCAACGTCATTTGACAAAGCCGTATAACCTTTGCAGGGAAGTCAAATTCAGACATGGCGGCATACAGGCAACTCCTTTTTACGCTGTCAAAAGCGGCTTTAAAATCGACAAAGAGATGGTGAGTGTCGATTCTCTTATCATGGGTCTTCTCCAGGATTTGGCGTATCGTGAAAATCTGGTCGATGGTAGAATTACCAGGTCTAAAGCCACACTGATAAGGTCCAATCAGTTTGTCTACGATGGGCTTCAGCCTTTCACACAACACGCTAGAAAGAACCTTATATGCGATATTAAGAAGACTAATTCCGCGGTAGTTGGTGCGGTTAGCGGGATCGCCTTTCTTGTGGATTGGGCAAAGCACACTTAAATTCCAATCCGGAGGCATGCATTCGTCTGACCATATTCTGCATAAGAGCTGATGCATGCTTTTTACCAGCTCTTCGCCTCCGCGTTTGAACAGCTCGGCGGGTAGTCCGTCTTTTCCAGGCGCTTTGTTGTTTTTGAGCCGGGATATAGCTATCCTCACTTCATCATAGTCAGGTGGTGGGACGACTTTTTCATCGTCAGGGATTGGGGTATCGGGTTCGACGTCTCCCTCGCAATTTAGCAGTGAGGAGAAGTGCTCCCTCCATAATTTAAGTACACTTTGTACGTCGGTTACCAGGTCGCCATTATTGTCTTTACAGGAGCTTGCCCCGGTCTTAAAACCTTCCGTCATCCGCCGGATCTTTTCATAGAATTTTCGGGCATCATTCCTGCCAGCCAGCATCTCAAGCTCCTCACACTCACGCCTTTCGGCCTCACTTTTCTTTTTTCTGAAAAGGCGTCTCTCTTCCTTCTTTGCCTCACGATATTGTTGCCATACACTGCGGGTTGCACCCGTTCGCAACGTCTTCTTGTAGGCAGCGTCCTTTTTTTTCGAGGCAGTTTTGCATTCCTCATCGTACCCGTTGTTCTTGCGGGCTCGCTGGAACCCTATAGTGGCCTCAGCGGCGGTACGCAATGAGTGAGAGATATGCTTCCATTGCTCGGTTACATCGTTAGGTCGAGGATTGCCCTCTGCTAGCAGGTGTGAGAGTCGAGTTGTGAAATTATCAGCTGTCTGTGTCATGCGCAGCTTCTCGACGTCAAACTTTCCTTCCGTTACTGTGCGCACTTTCTTCGTTGCACAGAGGCGTGTGCGTATCTTGGCTGCGACAAGATAATGGTCAGAGTCAATATTGGGACCACGCAGTGTACGCACGTCCAGAACGGTGGAGCTATGTCTGCCGTCAATCAAGACATGATCAATCTGGTTTCTAGTTCTTTGATCAGGGGACAGCCATGTGGCTTGGTGTATTCGCTTATGCTGGAACCTGGTACTACTGATGACCATATTGCGAGCAGCGGCGAAGTCAATCAACCTATTGCCGTTGGGGGATGTTATATCGTGGAGTCTGAATTTTCCTACTGTGGGACCAAAGACTCCTTCCTTGCCCACCTTGGCATTAAAGTCGCCGAGCACGATTTTGATATCATGCTGTGGGCAGCGATCATAAGTCTGTTCAAGTTTATCGTAGAAGGAGTCCTTCTCTGCGTCGTCCGTCTCCTCAGTCGGCGCATAGGCGCAGATAAATGTTATGTTGAAAAACCTCGCCTTGATGCGGATCGCAGCAGGTTCTCATCCGAGGCTTTGTATATTTTTTCATTGGAATTAAGTTTTTTACGTGGCGGGTCCCAAACCCAGCGCACAACCCGTTTCGGGGTTTTGGAAAATATTTACACATTTATATAGCGAGCCGCTTGCTTCAAGACAGACGCCCGCTTGCAGCCGCACCTCATGGTGAACAGACGCTACGCAAAAACCTCTGTGAGCCCTTAAACCAAGTATGTCAGAGTGGCCCCACCGGGGCTCCCTCTCTTTCTGCCGCGAGCCTAGGTAGCTCCCGTTGCCCAGAGTGCACGAACGAGGACGCAAGAGTCGGGATTGAGCAAGGTCACTTAGCAACCACACTTCATTACACTCTATTTAGGTTAGACCACTGAAATTTCGTAAGGAGTTATACAAGAACAATCCCTGCCACCTTCAAAAAACTGGGGATAAGGAGCCCCCTGGTTCCTCCTATAGGAAGGAGATAGGGATATGGATTAAAATAGGTATAGGGATCGGGTTAGAGAAACATGTAGGGAAATAAATTTGTGGCAGGACAACGTCTGCCGGGTCAGCTAGTTTTTTCATATAAAGCACCAAAAATTATGATTTTTTATATATTTGTATGGGGAGCCCCTAGGAGGGGTTTCTGGGGGTGTGACACTGGCGTGGGTGGGTCGGCCCTCCAAAGCTTGTGGGGTATATGAGTTTCTTCACTGTAATCTTAAAAAAAAAATAGATGTGATATTTTGATTTGTTTTAAGCATTTGGCTCTGATCGCCTTGTATGCTGATAACTTTCTTCACTGTAATCTTAAAAAAAAATAGATGTGATATTTTGATTTGTTTTAAGCATTTGGCTCTGATCGCCTTGTATGCTGATAACTATGTATTGTATAAATATACCTTAAAAAAAGTTTAATACTCAAAAATGCATATCACGAAAACAAGGAATTTTGGCTAGTTGATATTTAGCCAAGTTGAAATATAAACTGTTCACTCAATATGGAAAAAGTTGAAAAAAATAACTTTTCTGAGATATTAATTTTTGAAAAAAGTCAAAATTTTTACTAAATACTAAAAAAATTTTCTTTTTTTAACTATATGCTTTTTTTTATAAATTTCTACTCAAGTAAAAGGAAAAACGAACATTTCAAGGAAAAAATCATGAGAATCGTTTAATTTCTGACACAGCAATGGTATGCTGATATGTATTGTATCAATATATGGGTGAAAAAAATGTTTAATATTCAAAAATTCATATCTGGAAAACAACGAATTTTGGCATAGGCATTTAGCCAAGTTGAAAAATAAACTGTTGACTCAGTATAGAAGCAATAAAAAAGACTGGGCATTTAAAAGATTTCAATTGCCGATAAATCCGAAAAAAGTATCTTTCAGGAAAAAAATACACGTGTTTCTTTATTTTGACCAAAGAACAACATATTAAAATTTCATCGAAATCAAAAATCATGTCGCGCGCGGACGTTGTTTGAGATGGAATGAGCCTATATATATTTCGAAAGTGTCAACATTTTTCTATACAAAACTGTTGAAAATTTTGAAATCGGTCTAAAATTAGATTTTAAATTAATTTTTTTAACGAAGACACTGAAAAAACGTTTTTTTGGCCTTAAAACCAGATTTTGCGAGTGGTACAAATCTTTTAAATGGTGTTTTGTGTAGAATTCAACCACATGAACAATCTCTACTAGGTCCTTTAAAAATTTATTCACTTTTTTTGTAGTACTGTGTAATTATGCTGATAGAGGTTTTTGCGCTATGAAAAAAAAAAATGCTGATAAAGAAATTTTCAAAATGAAAATATGGTACCATTAAGCGAAATTTTAAGGTTGTCATAGTTGTCATGGTTGTAAGCTGAGTCAGAGTTCATGTTCTCATCAAAAGCTCATTTTCTAAAAAATTTCTGATGGCGGTTATTGAATATATGCCCACGATTTGCTTTTAACGTTGCCTTATAGGCATCGTTATTTCTTTACGTTGCGGCTTTGCACTCTTCATCATCGTACCGGTTGCTTTTCGCTATTGCCGGAATCTTACTTGTTCGGCTGCTGTACGAAGTACCGGCTGTGTTTTATGAAATCATTGGCGGTCTGTTGCGACTGCAGTTTTTCGACGTCCAGCTTTCCCTGCATTTTTTTTTTTTGTATATGCCTCGAGACGCTAGGAATGTCCTTAATTGAAAACTAAATTAATGTAAGACATAAACTTACCTGGACTGAATTGATATTAAGGAAACGCAGACTACAAGTAAATCGAGAAGATTAAATGCGGATCTGCAAAATGCTCCGTCATGTAATACGAAGCCATATGAAATCAATTTTAGTAACAGTTCTATTGTGAAGACACCCGTGAAAAAATAATCAAATTTATTTAGTACCTGCAATTTTAAAAACAATATTTGCTAATTTATATTGGGACTTATTTGCGGTTATACTAATTAAGCCAGCTTGGCTAAACTGTCCAGATATTTCGTTTCAGGATCAGAGTCCAGATATTTCGTTTCATTTCGAATTTGTTGTTATTTAAAAAGTACAGCCGGCATATACAGTATACATATTTTTCTTTTTTCTACCGAAATTAGAAATGTCTATAATACACAGCAAAGAAACTTTCCATGCGAAAAATAGCTTCAGAGGTCTCCAAGTGGCAGGTAATGCACTGTTATGTGATAATTACGAAAGAAAGGATGGTACAAATTCGGATTTAATAATAACTCCCCCTGAGCCGGACCCGCTAACGGACACGGAAGAGTGTACATACTAACGCCAGCTGTACTTTTTAAAATACAGGTCGGGAAATGGGCATGGCATTAAAAAAGAGTTGAATTTTGTGAAGTGAACCACTTTTTTTTCGAAGTTGTACTATCTTCCTGAACAAAAAAAAACGTTTGGGCCATTATAGGTATTAGAAAGAATTCAATGCAAAATTGTATACAGCGGAATGGTAATTCGCTGACTAGTTTCCATGCGACCAAGTATTTAGACGTAGTGTTTTATCCGGTCTGGTTGGCATCGAACCTACCAGACTACATTGGCATTGCGTTGTCTTAACGCTTTGAGCCATGTGCCCTGCATGTAATCTTGCATTTATATTCTTACTAATATTTGCCATGTGTTTTTTTTCTTACTTTATAGACTTCTTGTACACCCTATGATCCAAGGTGATAACAGGAAGCAAGTAAATTTGTATATGGCGCGCTTTTTGAAGCCATTTCCTTCTTTACATATGAACCAAGGGTGTATACCTTTGAGCCATGTGCCCTGCATGCAATCTTGCATTTATATTCTTACTAATATTTTCCATGTGTTTTTTCTTACTTTATAGACTTCTTGTACACCCTATGATCCAAGGTGATAACAGGAAGCAAGTAAATCTTGCTATGGCGCGCTTTTTGAAGCTATTTCCTTCCTTTCATATGAAGCACGGGTGTATATTTCCCATTTTTTGGTTTTTGTACATGGGGAGCGGAAATGTTTGTATGTATATGAAGTTTTATTTGTGGATTGATTGTGGGCCAGTTTTTCGAAATTCGATTTATTTTCAAAGTTATACCTATCAACACTTTTCAAAATTCCTCACTTTTTGATCATTTTCTCACGATTGGTCAAACCGATTTTGATAATTTTTTAAATATATATAAAAGATGGTATCTTCCAAACGACGATTATAATTTTAGCAAACACATTTTTTTTGCAAACATTTTTCGCAATTTTTAACTTTTCCATCGTGGTCAGATGACGCTTTTGTGTGAAAAATTTTTGGCACTTTAAGGGAGCGGGAGTTATTTAAATTTTTTTCAGACTTAACAATTTTTTAAGAAAATTGCGAAAAATGTTTGCAAAAAAATTTGTTTGCCAAAAATTTGAATCGTCGTTTGGTAGAAGATACAATCTTTTATATATATTTAAAAAATTAAAAAAATCGGAGTGACCAATCGTAAGATAATCATCAAAAAGTGAGGAATTTCGAATAGTGTTGATAGCTATAACTTTGAAAATAATTCGAATTTCGAATAATTGTTATATACGTATTTTTGTTTAATCGTTGTGAGCCATACTACCAACTTTCATTAAAATACATGGCCGTCGAAAAAATTGAAGGTGGCTCACCTCACAAAATTTAACTAAAAATTTAAATTATTTTTTTTTAATCTATAGGCCAAAAGTCACTGGTGCATAAAAAATCATGACAATCGGTCCACCAACATCACAATACAGATATATTGAGTCTATGTACCAAAAGTATACAATTTTTCATCATAGTCCCACAGAAAAAAATGTTAAAATCTAATTTTAGAGTTGTCAAAAGACAGGAGCGGATTGAAATATTTATTCAAAATATTAGAATAGAAGAAAAACAGAACTTAAAATTTCTGGAAAATTAAGAATGGTCGTGTAGGTTCGTACGTAAGTCAAAACAAATAAATTTTCCATATCTAACTTCACGCTTACTTAAACTTTAACAAGCCATCAACCGCCTAGGCGCGCCTTGACGATTTTGGCTGTCAAACATATTACGCAAGTCGTTTCTTTGTACAGCCAACTGGCGCAATTCACCGCATGGGGCCATGTGTTAGAAGTCCACGCAAGTGGCGAAAGTTTCTGAACGCCATTCAACTGGGAATGGCTAGAGCTATTTTTCAAGGGCGGTGTATCCTCTGGATATCCACTGAACATCCGTTCGGTGATGAACTAATGTGAGAAGGCGACAACCTGTCAAGGCCACTCAGACATAATCGGTTTAAGGGCTTGTCAGGGGATTTCATCAGCAGCGTCTGTCATCATGAGATGTGGCTGCAAGGTGGCGTCTGTTGGGATCAAGCGGGTCGCTATAAATATGTAAAATAAATATAACTTTTCGTGAAACGGGTTGTACGGAGGGTTTGGGTCCCACCACACAAAACAAAATCTCAAGGGCATACAAGGCCCATTTAACAATATTACTCTAAAATCTTGGAATAAATAGCAAAATTGTACTAAGATTTAATTTCTTGGCATTTTTGCAAGGGTTCATCCATAAATTACTTCACACGTTTATGGAGAGGGAGTGTATCACCAAAATGTGACAATATGTGAGAAGGGCCGTGTGCGGTCAAAAGTTTTGTGAAGTCACAAGTTAAAACTAGATGTGAATAAAAAAGTATAAAAATCTACGTACTTGATCTAGGTTAGGTTCAAGTGGCTGCCGCAAAGGTTTCTCTTCTCCTTAAGGCATAAATGTGTCTTGATCTTTTGTGGTCCCATTTCGGCCAGGTTTCTTTGGATATCCGGCATCCTGGAGATTGCAGCCATCTTTCGTTGGCTTGGCGGAATGTTCAGCATTAGCTTGCATGTGGCAAACGGCATACCTAAGCGCTCTTTATCCCGAAGAACCTGCTACCACCAAGCCCTGCATCTCAAGTTCGTCTGCCCTACAATTTCCCTCAATGTCCCTATGTCCCGGGACCCATGTGAGTTTCACGCGGTTCTGTTGGGCCATCTCTTGTAGAGATCGACGACAGCTGAGCGTCAATTCAGAGTTGAACGAGTAAGAGCCAATGGATGGCCGCTTGGCTGTCGCTGCGAATAAAAATATCCTGCCCGATAGAGTGTTTGCCTATCCAAGCCGCGGCGTCCAAGATTGCTGAAACTTTAGCCTGGAAGACACTGCAGTGATCAGATAGTCTGAAGGAGAGCTCAAGGTTCAGATCTTTTGAATATACCCCTCCTTTAACTCTGCCCTCTAACTTCGAGCCATCGGTATAAATGGAAGTACCGCCATGAGTGGCGGGACTCCGATCCGTCCTCTCCCATTCTTCCCTGCTGAGAATGTTTATTTTAAAACCGCTATCTCCGACTGTTGTGGTCGCACAACGATCTGTGCTCAGCGGAAGAAAGCTGTAGGAACCCAAAATACTGGCGTGTCCAGTAGTGCTTGCGCCCCAGCCGGACGTTTCCCTTAGACGCAGAGCCGATGCGGTGCTCTTCCAGATCGAGAGGTAAAATGACAAGAATGGCCTGGAGTGCTGCGTTGGGAGTTGTTTTTAACGCACCGCTTATACTTTATCTAACTGATTAAGGTTTGTTGCCTTGCTCAGCGCAGGCGACCATACCACATCTCCATAGAGCATGATTGGTCGAATGATTGCAGTGTAGATCCATTTGCATATTTTGGGGCTGAGCATTTTTTTCCAATGGCTCTTTTGCACGTGTAGAGTACAATACATGCTTTCTTCTGGCGCTGGAGAACATTCTCCTTCCAGGTTAGTTTCCTATCCAGAACTGTGCCTAGGCGCACGCCATTCAGTTTTGGTGGTATTAACGGTGGTATCTTATAGCGGTTGGAGAAAAGGACCGGTTCTACTTTTCCCGGTTTGATGCTCAGTCCGCAGTGCGAGCACCATGAGGAAACCTCTCGTAGTGCTACTTGCATCAAGTCACACATGGTTTGTGGGAATTCGCCCCTATATAGAATCGCTAAATCGTCTGCATACGCCACTACCTTCCCGCCACCCTCCCTCAGCTTGTGTCTCGCAACAGCGAGTTGACAGTGAGGTTCCATAGAAGCGGGGAGGGAACACTACCCCGAGGCGCTCCCCAGTGACATGGCGTTATAAATCAACCGAGCCCAGGGTGAAACTATTCTTCTACCCCTTAGTAGTTGCTCAATAACTCCAATAAGAGGCCCGCTTATGCCCAGACTTGTTGCAGCGGTGTTTATCGCATCAGGGCTTATGTTGTTGAAGGCTCCTACAATATCTAAGAAGACCACGAGGCATTAATCCTTTTCATACAGCGATTTTTCAATAACAGAAACTAGGCTATTTCCCTGTTATCCGCCACGTCCCTTGGCGAAAGTGCTGTGAACAACTCGGAGATGGAGGACAGCCTACAGGACGAAGAAGTCCTCGACGTCACGGTGGTAGCAGCCAACGCTGAGCGATTAACATTTAACGCTACAGACAGCAGGACTCCCGCAACGCCATATCGGGTAGTTAATCGGAACAAATCGTCGTTGAGAGACAACCTCCGGGATGGGGCATACCTCGATGATATGGGGAGTTTGAGGAGGGGTTTATTCGAGGGATTTGGACCTTGAGCTCTCCTTCAGACTACCTGATCATTGTAGCGTCTTCCAGGCGGAAGTCTCGGCAATCCTGGACGCCGTGACCTGGATAAGCAAACGTGCTATCGTTCAACTCTGAACCGATGCTCAGTTGTCATCGATCTCTTCAGCAGATGGCCCAACAGAACCGCGTAAACCTCACATGGGTCGCGGGACATAGGGACATTGAGGGAAACTGTAAGACAAACAAGCTTGCCAGGCAGGGCCCGACCAAGCAGGTACTTCAGGATAAAGAGCGCTTAGGTATGCCGGTGCCACATGCAAACTAATGCTGAAGGGGCACACACTCCGCCAAGCCAACGAAAGATGGCTGTAATCCCCAGGATATCGAAACAAAATGGGATCTTAAAAGGTCTAGACGCATTTATGCGCTAACTAGGAGGTAAATCTCCATATTGATTTGGGTATTAACCGGTCACTGCCTCATTGGTAGGCATGCAGAGAGGCTAGGTGTGCCCTACCGACGATGCTGCAGGAGTAGCAAAGATGATGAGGAGGAAACAGTGGAGCACCTCATCTGCAACTGCCCGGCTATAAGCGGCGCGAGAATGCGCTTTCTACGAGTTTCCTTCCTGGATAGCCTACGGCAGGTCGCGAAGCTGGATATAATGGACCTGATGGCCCATCAAGTCATCTAAATGGTTCGAGGAGGAGTAACGGTGTCGGTTTAGGAAAGCCAGTCTCGGGATTCTGCCATGTGGAAAATCCTGAAATAGGGATTTTCCACATGGCCGGGTCCCGGAGCTCACTTTCCTAGTGTTGGTGGTATCACAACGGGCGTTTTGGTACTGGCCTACGTGTGCCTCTACGGCAGCCACTTGACCCTAACCTAACCTATGCATGCTGATAGCTAGAGATAAGGTTGCTATCAATAGTAGTGGAGAGGTAGTCATTTATTATCCTCTCGAAGGTTTTGAGTACAAAGAACGAGAGACTCATCGGGGTGTAGTCCTTGGGGTCGTAATGGGACGCCTTCCCCGCCTTAGGAATAAACACTACCGTGGCATTTCTCCAGGAGCACGGAATGCAGCTAAGAGCCAGGCAGGCTGTATAGAGAAATACGAGCCATTTGGCTGGTGTCTCCAACGTGTTTATGAGTTGTACGGGAATAATTCCTTCTGGCCCGGCAGCCTTGAACAGTTCGAAGCTTTTAACTCCCCACCTAACCTTTTCCTCCGTGATGGGTAGGTTTGCAGCCAGGTTTGTTGTAGGTGCTAAGGGTGCCTCATGCAAGTTCCATGGGAAATACGTATTCAAGAGCAGCTCTAGGTTTTCCCCCTCCGTGCTTGTCCAGGAACCGTCAGCTTGCGCAAATAGCTTGTGGCTGTTTGAGTTTTTGAGAGTACTCGTCTAAGTCTCGCTGTATCGTCGACACTGTCGACCCCAGTGCAGAAATTTCTCCACGATACTCTCTGCGCCTGCCTCAGAGCGTTTTTGTAGGCCCTAAGTTTAACTCTATATTCGAGCCATTGGCGCATAATCATAGTCCTGAGTTAGTGTACACTTTAGTAAGAGTAATACTAAAAAATTGAAGTGCACTTCTTTTTTAAGTATATCGTAGTCAGTTTAGCTCCATGATCTACCGAGTAGCAATGGTAACGCAGTTCTATATAAAAATGGTAATGCAGTAAGCCACGTCGCGGTAGTAAGCGGGAGGTTTGAGTTCGACTCTTGGCAATTTCTTTGATTTTTTTTATTTTAATTTTTTATTTATGAACTACTCAACAAAAGTTAAACCAAAAACCGCGTCTACTCACAAAATATGTCGATGGCTTATATGCAATAGTGAACGAAAATGACATAGATAGCACACTCAAAGCTCTTAACTCCTTTAATAAACATATAAAATTCACAATCGCTGAGGAACAAAACGGGAAATTAGTATATTTGGACTCTGTGATAAACCGACATGGCAACCAGCTAAAATTAAAATGGTATAGGAAGCCGACTTCATCAGGACGAATCATTAACTTTAATTCCAAGCACCCTAAGTCAATGATAATAAAAACAGCAATGGGCTGTATACGTAGGATGATGCAGACTTCAGATGAAATATACCATACAGATATAGAGAAAGAAATTACAGTATTATTAAAGAGCAACGACTTCCCAGTAAAAATTGTTACCAAACTAACAACCACAAAACAGCACTCATGGCCCACTGTGCAAACAGTCGTCACGAGCCAGATTTTAACAACACAAAGATTCTCCAGCAAGAACAACAATACAACAAGCGTTTCACTTTGGAGATGTTACATATAATAAACACACCAACTAATATACGATTGAACTATAAGAGAGACACCGATAAGAGAGACACCGTCAACAGTCTGCCCTTGAAGACGGTTACCGTTGTTTAGCCGAAATATATCGGAGATAAAAAACAATCTTTGTGTTTTTAATTAACATTGACCTGAAGCCGGCAAAATTAATAATTTGATTAATAATTTTTTTATTTACGTTTTTATATAATTAAGTTTTAATAAATTGCTGTAAAACATGTGTTTGGACGTTGGAGAAACAAAAAAATTGCGAATAACCATGTTAAATAGGTTAAAATAAGGTAGAATAAAAAAATAATAAAAAATAAAATGAAATGAGATGAAATAAAATATTACAAAACTAAATTAAATTAAACAAAATGAGCCATAAATGACTTCCATGAGTCATAAATGGCTTTTCCTTGAGTAATGAATGACTCTTCCATGAATAGTAAATGACTCTACCAAAAGTTATAAATGACTCTTCAATGAATCATAAATGACTCTTTCATGAGTCATAAATTACTCTTTCATGATTCATAAATGACTCTTTAATGAGTCATAATTGACTCTTTAATGAGTCATAATTGACTCTTTTATGAGTCATAAATGACTCCTGCATGAGTCATAAATGAATCCTGCATGAGTCATAAATGACTCTTCCTTTAGTCATATACCACTTTTATAGGCATCTGCGGCTCTTGTTTGAGCCAAATAGGACTGTTAGGAGTTAATGTTTATGATGAATAAGCGTTTTTTTTTTTATTTGTTTGTAGCAGTTGTTGATATTTTAAAAAAATTGGCACACTATGAAAACTGAAAGTATTTTTTTTTTTAAGTAAGATTATTATTTACTATTTATACCAAATTTTAGAAAAATCTAAAGAACAAAACGCTATATATGCAGATTGCTTCAACCTCAGTATATTTAGCAGCGGCTTTAGTGACAGCTATTCGCCGCTCTAACTTTAGCAATGGCTCTATTTGAAAAAGTCGACTTTAACTCGACTATGAATAAGAGGAAGTATACTTTTCTTTAAAGTATGCTCTAATTTTATTTAACGCATACTTTAAGTTGACTATTATTATGCGCCATTGAGTCTCCGTGCCAAGGCTCTTGGCCTTATTAAATTGTGTTCTGCATGATTTGCGGAGCGAGTCCAGCTCGTAGGACCACCAATGCGGCCTATGTTTACCGTAACATCAAGTAACATCAAAAATTATTTAGAAAAAAAATTTTTCTAAACGGGGTCGCCCCTCGGCAGTAGTTTGGCAAACTCTCCGGGTGTATTTCTGCCATGAGAAGCTTCTCAGCAAAAAATTCACTTGCTTTGCAAGTGCCTTTCGGAGTCGGCAAAAAACTGTAGGTCCCGCCAACTTGTAGGAAAAACTCAAAAAGCAACACACCACAAGTTGGAAAGAGAAGCTCGGCTAAAAATCTCGTTCGAGGTTATGATAACCTGTTGGTATATCGCCGCCATTAGTGTGTGTGTGTGTGTGTTTGGCACTGGGCAAGCCTGCTCTAGGGCATTTGAGAGCGCCGTTGTAAAGGTCTTTACCAGATCCTCCAACTCCACTACTGATGAGCTGACTTGTGGGGCAGTGCTGGTAGGTCCCTATATAATATTTCATTGTGCAGCTGCCAGTTAGTGTTACGTGGGTTGCGTTTCATAACCGGCTGCTCAACGGAAAAGTGTAAAATTAGTACTATGTACCGGTGGTCGGAGAATGAATGTTCATCAAGAACACGCCATTTTCTGACCCACTCATAAGCGCCATAGCTGCAAATAGTGAGATCTATGACCTCCCTGCGGGTTTTAGTGATAAACGTAGTTTGGTTGCCCACGTTGCAAACTACCAGGTTAGTTGTTAATAAATAGTCAAACAACGACTCTCCCCTAGCATTGATATCGGAGCTTCCCCACTGGACGCGATGTGCATTAGCGTCAGTTCCGATAATAAGATGACCCATGGAAAAATTTGCCACCAAGACTTTTACCTCCCTCTGTGGTGGAGGTTCTTCGGCATCGTAGGGCATATATACCGATGCCATCGTCAGGCTGGTACTTTGGACTGTTGAACTGGCAGTGTAACGTCACCATTGGTATAGTTGGGCAAAAGAAAGGCGTTCAGCTTAGACTTAACCAAAATAAAGGATCTAACCATGCCCCCCTGGCTGGCTCGGATAAGCTTAAAACCCTTAGTCCCTAGACAGCAAATCCGTGAACTATTGACCCAGGGTTTTTGATGAGGACCACATCTACGTTGCCTTTAGAAAGACGACTCATTAAAGCAGCCGAGACTGCTTTAGATTTGTGTAGGTTTATATGAAGCACCACCAACATGAGAGCGCTCAGACTTCCCTGCTACCGCCGTGTCGTCGAGTTCTACCTCGTCTGGAGGCTTTTTTCCCACGACGAGATGTTCAGACCACGATTTGGCGTAGCGGAGACCCTACCAACTGTGGCAGTATCAATATTGGTGCACTCAGGACTAGCTGCTATCAGCATGACGTTGACGGCTTCCCCGTCCAGCGGGCTGTCTCCCATCTCCAAGCTGTTCACTGCTCCTTCGCCATTTGACGTGGCAGATACCATACTTTCCGAGTCGGACATCTCCGACTCTTCTTCCGACACTGCGATGTCCGCATCGCCACGGTATACGTGGATCACGATCAGACCCATGCCGTAGTGCATTCGTCCATTGCACTCCTTAAGAGGATTCAAAGTGAAGACCACCTGCCTATCAGGCCCTACCGCATCCTCAACCAGATTAACACTCCAGTCCTGCGTCTGGAGAGACGGGTTCATGATCCGCAGGATCCTGAGAATTCTCTCAGGTTCAGCAGGGATGGCAGGAAGCCATGCCCTTACCCTTGGCCGAGCCGGAATGTCTTTCCAGTCGACAAACTCGATTCTTGCCCCTTGGTTGATCTCACCCAGTCTTGCAGCTGCTGCCTTGTACAGTGCAATAGTTTTTGCATCCTCGCAAGCGAATACCTTGATTTAGCCCTGGTGCCATCCCGCATCAGAAACCATCGCCGTGTCACCCGGAGACTCATCCATAATATAAAGAAGGGCATTACCGATCGCGTTTCGGACGTACTGCCACTGGTCCTTAGGGACGGCCCAGCTTTCTTTACCTCGGCCAATAACGCCTATGAGGACACTTCAGCTAAGCTAAGTTTAACCACTACGTGTGTGTTCTACTGCCGCTTCGGATGAGGTTTTGAATCCCCGTCCGATCTCTGGCGTTTGAAGCGATTTCCGTTAACCTTCTTTGGCGCGTGATTGCTTTGGAAGATCGCTAACAGAGCTACAGCTATCTCCACCGTCTTTCTGGCGTTAGGCGATAGCGTCTCCTTTGAAACTCCCTCGTATTTCTTCAGGATCTTTTGTACAAGTACTCAGAGCGACTGGGAGATGTCTTTTGGGAGGAATTTCGACCCGTAGTTGCCATCGCGGTTGTTCCCTTATTTGGATCTCTGGAGCCAGGTCGTGAGACCACAGATGTTAAGGAATTCGTTTCGGTACCGGCACTTAATGTTGGTTTAGCATCAGCCGTTCTTGGCTTCACCGTGTTTGTACCGGTACTTGATTTGGAGATTTACCCCTTATTTTCCAGAGCTAATCGACTCGTAGTTGCCATGGCTGTCGATCTCTCCGCTGATATTTGAATGGAGGTTGTCCCCCTACGTTGCGTTCTCGCTTGCTCCAGAATTAGCCTCCTCTGCTGTGCAGTATACGTAGTTGCCGTATCTTTGGTTTTATTATTTTTATTATTATTATTCATCTTGTTCGTACGACCCCTCGACGGGCATGCCAGCTAAGGGTCAAGGGAAGAGTAAGGGGAGTGTGTCGTCCGCCGCGCCAGAGCCCCAAACCGCGGTAAGGGCGATATCAGAGAGGCTCCTTTCGATTACAGCCACGACTCCCGGCTGCAAAGTCCAATGGGCACGTGGTCGCATAACACCCTGGATTGGGAGGATGAAGATCTTTGTCGTCGCGCCAGAGAGGCTAGGCTTCAATCGTGATGTAGTACCGGGTGGCGCTATGATCACAAGGGCAGCGTAGCCCTGTGGGTATCGACTCGTACCGCGCAAGGTGTCCACTCTTCACGAAGGAGCTTGATCTATGTTTATTAATAATTTAATAGCGGTATTCATGATTAATTACATATGGCTTGACAAAATGATACTCACCTACTTAAACTAGTCTTTAACCGCCTTGGCGATTTTGGCCGTCTAACATGTTTCGCCAGTCGGCTCTTTGGCAACTGGCGCCAATTGGAGGCACCGCGTGTTCTCAGATCTGCCTCCACTTGGTCCTACCATCGGAGAGGTGGCCTCCCTCTTCTCTACTTCCACCGGCGGGTGCCGATAAGAATACCTTCTGGGCCGGAGCGTCCTCGTTCATTCACACCACGTGATATGAATGATGAATACTCCCAAAGCCGCCTCGTCAGAAGCTGTCAGTGTCCATGCTTCTGCACCATATAGCAGGACGGGTACGTAGAGTGACTTATAGAGTGTTGCTTTTGTTCGTCGAGAGAGGACTTTACTTCTCAATTGCCTACTCAGCCCAAAGTAGCATTTGTTTGCAAGAGTTATCCTTCGATGGATTTCCAGGCTTACATTGTTGTTGGTATTAATGCTGCTTCCCAGGTGTACAAAGTCCTTTACTATCTCGAAATTATTACTGCCAACAGTGCCGTGTTTGCCAAGACGAGAATGCGCTGACTCTTTGCATGATGCCAGGAGGTACTTCGTTTTGCCTTCGTTCACCACCAAATCCATTTTTCCCACTTATTTTTCTAATTTGGAGTACGCAGAAGTTACGTCGCGGTTGTTGAGGCCAATGATGTCGGCATACGCCAACAGTTGTACGCCCTTGTAATATATTGTTCCAGCGCGATTAAGTTCTGCAGCTTGAATTATTTTCTCCAACATCAAATTAAAAAAAATCGCACGATTGGGGTCGCCCTTCCTGAAACCCCACTCGATGGTAGATTTACCAGGTATGAAGCCACACTGATAAGGTCCAATCAATCTGTTTACGTCAGGCTTCAGTCTTTCGCACAATACGCTTGAAAGGGCCTTATATGCGATATTCAAAGGGCTGATTCCACGATAGTTGGCGCAGTTTGTGGGATCACCCTTCTAATGGATTGGGCAGAGAACACTTAGATTCCAATCTTCAGGCATGCATTCATCCGACCATATTCTGCACAAGAGCTGGTGCATGCACCTTACCAGCTCCTCGCCGCCGCATTTGAATAGCTCAGCGGGCAGGCCATCAGCACCCGCCGCTTTATTGTTTTTTAGCCGTGATATAGCTATTCGCACCTCGTTATAGTCGGGTTTTGGAACTTCGGGTCGGGTTCGTCCTCTTCTCTGGATTGTTGCTCTGTTCCTCCGTTTAGAAGGGCAGGGAAGTGATCCCTCCATAACCTTAGTGCTCTCAGAACATCTGCCACCAGGTCGCCGTTGTCATTTTTCCAGGTGTTTGGCCCAGGTTTAAAACCTTCCGTCATTCGTCGGGTTTTTTGATAAAATTTTCGGACGTTGCTTCTGCTGGCTAGCATTTCAAGCTCTTCGATTTCACGCTTTTCAGCTTCACTTTTCTTCGCCCGGAAAAGCCGTCTCGCTTCCCTCTTCATCTCACAATGGTGTTTACACACGCTCCTCGTTGCATTCGCTTTTAACGTCGCCTTATAGGCATCGTCCTTTCTTTTGACTGCGTCTTTGCACTCTCTATCATCGTAGCAGCTGTTTTTTTTCACCTGCCGGAATCCAATTACTTCTTCGGCCCATGCACTCCGTTGGGTTGGATGGTGCTCTCAGAGAGCAGGTGTGCGAGCCGTTCTGCGAAGTCAATGGCTGCCTGTTGTGATTGCAGTTTTTCGACGTCCAGCTTTCCTTGCGTTTATTGTGGCGCCTCTTTTGTTGTACTTAGGCGGGTACGAATCTTGGCTGCTACCAAGTAGTGATCGGGGTCGATGTTCGGGCCCCTCATCGTACGTACGTCCATAACGCTGGAAGCGTGCCGTCCGTCTATCACAATGTGATCGATTTGGTTGCGTGTTTTCCGATCTGGCGATAGCCATGTGGCTTGATGGATCTTTTTATGCTGAAACCGTTTGGCGAAGTCTCATCATGGAGGCTAAACTTTCCAACAGTGGAGCCAAATACACCCTCTTTGCCCACCCTGGCGTTAAAGTCGCCAAGCATGACTTTGATATCATGACGGGGGCAGCGCTCATAGGTTTCTTCTAATTTCGCGTAGAATGCATCTTTTTCCACGTCGTCCTTGTCCTCGGTCGGTGCGTGCACGCAGATAAACGATATGGGGAAAAATCGTAGTTTAATTCGGATTGTGGCGAGACGCTCAATCACGGCTGTGAAACACTACATGTTTTACAAGTCTCTTTCCTACCACAAAACCGACGCCGAATCTGCGCTCATTAGTACGGCCGCTCCAGTAGACGTTGTAGGTTCGGATGGTCTTATAACCTTGCCCCGTCCATCGCATTTCTTGTATAGCGGTGATGTCAGCTTTTGCCTTGTTGAGGACCTCAACTAGGCGGTCATCGTCACCTTCCCTAGTAAGGGTTCGGACATTCCAAGAGCATGCCCTTATTTCATTAATCATAGTCCTAGTTCGTTTCCTGTGGTCGTTATCTGAAGAAAGAGTTATCATATCCGAGGCTCGGTTGTTAGATCTCATTGGAATTTTTGTTTTATGTGGTGGGTTCCAAACCCTACGCACAAACCGTTTCTCGGGGAGTTGGATTTAAGTTACACATTTATATAGCGAGCCGCTTGATCCAAGGCAGACGCCCAATTATATCAGAGTTGCCTTGTCAGGTCGTCGCCTTCTCACATTAGTTCACCACCGAACGGATGTTCAGTGGCTATCTAGAAGATACGCGGGCTTTCCCGGACGTAGTGAGCTGCTTGGACCGCACATTGAAGAATCGCTCTGCCCATTCCCAGTTGAATGGCGGTCAGAAACTTTCCCCACTTGCGTGGACTTCTACATACGGCCCACCCTCCCGATTGCAATCAAATGCACCAGATCGTCAGCGACTGTCTGAAAACGCCATAGCAAGTAGCATAGCAAACCAACAAATAACCACAGCAAAACAAGACTCTACTATGCGATGCTTTATATAACTGTGAGAACTTGTGACAAGGACTGGGGGAGGGGTTCTAAAGTCCTAAAATTCGTGTGACGTAATTTGAGTGGCTCGGTGCCATCCTTGCCTAACCCTTAATTTAGTAATTTCCTAATAATTAGTGATAAAGTTAATATGTAATTAAAAATTAAACAACCTAAGGCCAGAAATTCCTAACCCTGACAATCTCTATTATGCGAAAAAAAAAACAATATTTAAAGAATCTACTCTCTCTATTCTCTCTTTGGAGTATTTCTAAGTAGTATACCATAAAAACTCCATATAAAAAATTTCGAGGGTTAGGCAAGGATGGCACTGAGCCACTAATTTAGGGATGGCCTCCCAATTTAGATACTAAAATTTGGAAATGTGTTAACGGACGTCAGAATCGGATTTAACAAGCCGAAAAATATGTCCACTATTCAATCATTTTGCGCTTGTGAAATTCAGTATTAGCCAACCGCATCAACTACCTCAGAATCAGTCTTCTTATTATCGCATATAAGTTTATTTCTGTATTGTGTGAAAGACTAAAGCCCATAGTAGACAAACTGATTGGACCTTATCAGTGTAGTTTTAGACCTGGTAAGTCTAATCCTGGAGGACGCATGCCTGTATGTCGCCATGTCTGAATATGACTTCCCTGAAAACGGCTTTGCCAAATGACGTTGAGCAACACCAACAGCTCCATCAGAATCGGGAAGGTCCTTTCTGAGCCATTTGAAACCAAACGAGGCTTCAGACAGGGCATCTCCCTTTCTTGCGATTTCTTCAACTTGATGCTGGAGAAGATAATTCGAGCAGCAGAGCTAAGCCGAAACGGTACAATCTTTTACAAAAGTGTGCAATTGCTGGCGTATGCTGATGATACTGATTGCGCCCTGCCTTCTCTGGACTGGAGAAAGGAGCGAAAAATGTGGGTCTTGCGGTCAACGAAGACCAGTCGAAGTATTTGCTGTCATCAAAGTGTGACGAATTCGATGATTCCTCGACTATTTTCCCTGAGTTCGATCACTGTACGTTAAATAAAACACTCAGATTCTGCTTAATAAATAGTACGCTTTATTCACACTATTTAATTAACTGTTCAGGACTTCACTGTTCAGGACTTCACTGTACAACACTTCAAAATAAACTGATTGATGTGCGTTGTCTTGGCGACTTTATATACCCTAGCAGACTGCAGCTTCATAACCTAGAAATGTCTACACATTTCTGGGTTATTTGTGCAACAGTGTTCTCGAAACGTTTATCTATCGTCATCTCCTCTTTGTGTCACAAATATGCGAGCGGCCTCTCCCTCTCGCGTCATGTACCTAAACAGCAGTAGTTGTCGTAGTGACGCTACTGGTGGAAATACGCTAGTGTTGGGAGATGAGCGATTCTTGAGAACATTCGCCACACTGCCCTCCACCTAAGTCTGATCGTCCCGATACATTTCCCGATGCAAACGTTGCTAGCCTCTCCGGGTGAACCACCTTCATTTTGTTTCGTGGCCTTCCACCAGTTTCTATGCGGTAGACAACATCGTTTATCCGCTTTATGATTTTATATGGGCCTTCCCAGTACATTGCAGTTTTGGGGACAAACCTTTCTTTCGTTGTGGGTTGTATAACAGCACTAAATCTTCTTCTTTAAAATCTCCCGAGTTGATTGCTTTGTCGTATCTGGCTTTCATCTTATCACATATGATCTTCGTCCGTTGTCTCACAAGGTCGTGTATTTCTCTCATTTCTTCTTCCAAGATGCTAGTGGGTTTCCTGGTATCTTCTTCCAAGATGCTAGTGGGTTTCCTGGTATTTATTCCTTCATCAGCATTTATCCCAAGCTTCAAGTCAGCTGGCAACCGAAGATCATTCCCAAAAATTACTTTTGCCGGAGTCTATCCCGTTGTTTCATGTATTGCCGAGCGATATGCCATCAGGAACAAGGAGATGTGCGTATCCCAATCTTTCTGGAACTTATCCACTACTTTCCTCATGTGCTCTTCCAAGATTCGATTGAAACGTTCCACCATGCCATCTGACTGAGGATGCAGTGCAGTTGTTCGAGTTTTCCGAATACCCAATATCTTGCACATTTCCCGGAATACAACTGATTCGAAATTCCGCCCTGGTCAGAATGTAACTCCATCGGTACACCGAACCTCGCTACCCAATTGTCATTGAACACCTCTGTAATGGTTGCTGCCTCTTGATTTGGAATCGGGTAAACTCCTGGCCATGTGCTGAAATAGACCATAACAACTAGTACGTATTTGTTTCCGAGTACGCTAGTAGGAAATGGTCCAGCTACATCCATGGCAATCCTCTCAAACGGTGCACCTGTATTGTACTGCTTAATCTGTCCATGGCTTCTGGACTTCGGACCCTTTTCTTTGATGCACACTTCACAGTTGCAGTTGGCAATCCACTCTGCGATTGACTGCCTTCAACCAACCCAATAGAATCTCTGCTGGACTTTCTCCAAGGTTTTTGTTACTCCGAGATGACCTCCGCTTGGACCATTATGCAGTTCATTCAGAACATCAGAGATTCTCTTCCTTGGGACAACTATCAGCTTCCGAGTGCATTGACCATCTTCGGTCTCACATACTCTATGTGAGCAACCGGATACCAATTTCAGACTGTTCCACTGTGCCCAATATGACTGGGCAATAGGACTCTCTTTTGACATCTCCTCTCTGGTTGGCCGTTCGTTTTGCTCGATTCCCCGCATCCCGCGTACAAGATCTAGATCCTCTAGCTGATACTTCCTCAGTTGATGTATGTCTCATTCGTCCGACGATGTTATAGTCATCAGCCGTACATCTATAACATCTTCCTTGGCCTCAGCTTTCGAACAATGCCTGTATTCCATGTTACATGGTCGCCGGGACATTGCATCAGCATTCCCGTGGTTGCTGCCTTTGCGATGCTCTATGGAAAAGTCATAACTTTGTAGTTGCTCTATCCACCGTGCCAATTGGCCTTCCGGATTACGGAACTGCAGAGCCATTTCAACATGCATGGTCTGTCCTGACGTGGAATCGTTGTCCATAGATATACTTATGGAAATGTTTGATGCACTTCACCAATGCCAGTAGTTCTCTACGTGTTACGCAATAGTTCCTACTACCTTCTCTTGCCCATCAACAATCTGTGACAAAACCGCTCGCGTCTGTATCCAAAATAAATGTTGAACATGGGATTGGATACGCTAGGTTTTGGAAAGCCACTTCATGTTCTTTCTTCCAATCAAGTGACATATTCTTCCTGGTCAACTCATGAAGGCAACTGGCTACGCTGGCGAAATTCGGTACAAATTGGCTATAATACATGCACACTCCAAGGAACTTCGTAACTCATGTAAATTGTTCGGTCGTGGCCAATCCTTTACTGCTTCTATCTTCTCTTTAACAGTGCAAATTTCCTCCGTAGTAACCTTGTGACTCAAGTAACTTACTTCCTTCTTGAACGATGCACACTTTTTGGGACTTAATTTCAGACCGGCGCCAGCTATCCTTTGGAAAACTTCCTCCAAGTTCTTAAGGTGTTCCTAAAGGCCTTTTCCCAACACGATGATGTCGTCCAGGTACACCAAACATGTTTTCCAATGCAGCCCTTTCAATACTTGATTCATGAGTGTCTCAAAAGTAGCTGGAGCGTTATATAGTCCAAAGAGCATTACCGTAAATTGCCACAGCCCCTATCCAATGCTGAAGGCCGTCTTTTCCTTATCCTCATCTTTAACCTCCACTTGCCAATGGCCGCTTTTCAAGTCCAGTGTAGAGAACTATTTCGTACCAGATAGTGAGTCCAGAGTATCGTCAATTCTGGGTAATGGATAGCTGTCCTTTTTCGTTACGTCGTTCAGCTTCCGGTAGTCCACACAGAACCGCATTTTTCCATCCTTTTTCTTTACTAGCATTACTGGTGAGCTTCATGGACTAGCTGATGGTTCGATCACGTCACTCTCACTCATTTCCTGTATAATTTCTCTTGCCACTTGGCGTTTAGCGATGGCAACACCTTTAGGAGCTTGGCAGATTGGTCTCGCATCGCCGGTATCAATTTGGTGCTTCACTACATTGTTTCGACCTGGTCTAGAGCCATCCTTGTCAAATATGCTAGAGTTAGGTTAGGTTCAAGTGGCTGCCGCAGAGGCACACTTAGGCCAGTTTTGAAAGGCCCGTTGTGATACCACCAACACAAGGAAAGCCAGTCCCGGGACCCAGCCATATGGAAAATCCCTGAGTTGTTGGGATTCTCCGCATAGCAGAATCCCGGGACTGACACTCCTAAACCGACACCGTTACTCCTCCTCGAACCACTTAGATGACTTTATGAAGCCCATCAAGTCCTTTATGTCCAGTTCCGCGATCTGGCTTAGGCTATCCAGGAACGGAACTCCCAAAAAGCGCGTTCTCGCGCCGCTTAAAGCCGGACAGTTGCAGATGAGGTGATCCACTGTTTCCTCCTCCTCATCATCTTTGCAACTCCTGCAGCATCGTCGGTAGGGCACACCTAGCCTTTCTGCATGCCTACCAATGAGGCAGTGACCGGTTAATACCCCTATCAATATGCAGATTTCCCTCCTAGTTAGGGCATAAATGCGTCTAGACCTTTTAAGATCCCATTTTGGCCAGGTTTGTTTCGATATGCGACACCCTGGGGATTGCAGCCATCTTTCGTTGGCTTGACGGAGTGTGTGCTCCTTCAGCATTAGTTTGCATGTGGCAAACGGCATACCTAAGCGCTCTTTATCCTGAAGAACCTGCTTGGTCGTGCCCTGCCTGGCAAGCTCGTCTGCCTTACAGTTTCCCTCAATGTCCCTATGTCCCGGGACCCATATGAGGTTTACGCGGTTCTGTTGGGCCATCTCCTGAAGAGATCGACGACAGCTGAGCGTCAGTTCAGAGTTGAACGTGTATGAACCAAGGGATTTGATGGCCGCTTGGCTATCGCTGAAAATAGCGCTATCTTCTCCGATAACACGTTTGCTTAACCAGGCCGCGGCGTCCAGGATTGCCGAGACTTCCGCCTGGAAGACGCTACAATGATCAGGTAGTCTGAAGGAGAGCTCAAGGTCCAAATCCCTTGAATAAACGCCTCCTCCAACTCTGCCGTCCAACTTCGAGCCGTCGGTGTATATGGAAGTGCCACCATTTGTTTCGGGACACCAATCCGTCCTCTCCCAGTCTTCTCTGCTGGGAATGTTTATTTTGAAACAGCTATCCCCGACTGTAGTAGTCGCACAACGATCTGTGCTTAGAGGGAGAAAGCTGTAAGATTCCAGAATACTGGAGTGTCCAATAGTACCCGCAGCCCAACTGGAGGTTTCTCTTAGGCGCAGAGCTGATGCCGCCGCTGACCGAAACCCTTCCAGATCAAGTGGCAAAATGCCCAGAATGACCTGGAGGGCTTCGTTGGGCGTTGTCCTTAGCGCACCGCTTATACAGATCATATTGGATCTATGGACTTTCCGCAACAGATTCAGGTATGTTGCCTTGCTCAGCGCAGGCCACCATACGACGACTCCATAAAGCATGATTGGGCGAATGATGGCCGTGTAGATCCAACTGCATACTCTAGGGCTGAGCCCCCATTTTTTGCCAATGGCTCTTTTGCAGGTATAAAGAGCGATGCAAGCTTTCTTCTGGCGCTGAAGAACATTCTCCTTCCAATTCAATTTCCTGTCCAGAACTATGCCTAGAAACTTGGCCTTATCCGACAAGCCCAGGCGCGTGCCATCTAGTTCTGGTAGGCTTAGTGGCGGTATTTTGTACCGGTTGGTGAAGAGGACAAGTTCCACCTTCCCTGGGTTGATACTAAGTCCGCAGCGAGAGGACCACGTCGAAACTTCTCGCAGTGCTACTTGCATCAGGTCACACAGAGTTTGTGGGAACTTGCCTCTGAATGCAATAGCTAAATCGTCTGCGTATGCCACTATCTTCCCGCCCCCCCAGCTTGTGTCACGTAGCAACGAGTTGACTGTGAGGTTCCATAAAAGCGGGGAAAGAACACCACCCTGGGGTGTTCCCCTTGTGACATAGCGTGATAACTCAACCGTACCAAGTGAAGAAGCTATTTTCCTTCCCATTAAAAGTTGGTCAATTAAACCAGTTAGAGGTCTATCTACTCCCAGATTAGTTAGAGCGGAGTTGATAGCCTCCGGGCTTATATTGTTGAAAGCCCCCTCAATGTCTAGGAGGGCCACGAGACAGTAGTCCTTTTCACACAGCGATTTCTCAATGACAGACACTAGGCTGTGCAGAGCGGTTTCTGTTGATTTACCCTTGGTGTATGCATGCTGATAGCTAGAGATAAGGTTGCTATCAATAGTCGTTAAGAGGTAGTCGCTTAATATCCTCTCAAAGGTTTTTAGTACAAAGGACGAGAGACTGATCGGTCTGTAGTCTTTTGGCTCGTAGTGGGATGCCTTCCCAGCCTTAGGGATAAACACTACCGTGGCGCTTCTCCAGGAGCCTGGAATGTGGTTGAGAGCCAAGCAGGCTGTGAAGAGAAATACCAGCCATTTAGCTGATGTCTCCAACGTGTTTATAAGCTGCGCGGGGATAATCCCGTCCGGCCCGGCAGCCTTATACGGTTCAAAGCTCTTAACTGCCCACCTTACTCTTTCCTCAGTGATGGGTATATTTACTGCCAGGTTTGTTGCAGGTGCTAGTGGTGCATCAGGCAGATTCCCCGGAAAATGTGTATTCAAGAGCAGCTCAAGGGTTTCCTCTTCCGTGCTGGTCCAGGATCCGTCAGGCTTTCGCAAATAGCTGATGGTTGTTTGACTTTTCGAGAGGACTCGTCTAAGTCTCGCTGTGTCGTCGACCTTTTCGACGCCAGTGCAGAAATTTCTCCACGAGGTTCTCTTCGCCTGTCTCAGAGCTTTTTTGTAGGCCCTTAGTTTAGCTTTATATTCGTGCCAATGAGGCTCAGAGCCGAAGCTCTTGGCCTTGTTAAATTGTTTCCGGCATGATATTCGGAGCGAGTCCAAATCGTAGGACCACCAATGTGGCCTGTGTTTACCGCGTGGTTTTGGCACTGGACAAGCCTGTCCTAGAGCATTTGAGAGCGCCGATGTAAATGTAGTAACAAGATCCTCCAGCTCCTCTACTGATGAGGGGGCTTGTGAGGGCAGTACTGGGAGGTCTCTGTCTAATATTTCATTGTGTAACTGCCAATCAGTGTTACGTGGATTGCGTTTCATGATTGGTTGTTCTACAATAAAGTCTAAAACCATTTCTATGTAACGGTGGTCGGAGAAAGAAAGTTCTTCCAGAACCCGCCATTTTCTGACCCACTCATAAGCGCCTTCACTACAGAGAGTGAGGTCTATGACCTCCCTGCGGGTCTTAGTGATAAAAGTAGGCTCATTACCCACGTTGCAAATCACCAGGTTGGTTGTTAAGAGGTAATCAAACAGAGACTCGCCCCTGGCATTGATGTCGGAGCTCCCCCATTGGACATGGTGAGCATTAGCGTCCGCTCCAATAATAAGATTACCCGTGCAGAAATTTGACACCAGGTCTTTCACCTCCATTTGTGGTGGGGGTTCTTCGGCGTCGTAGGGCATATAGACCGACGCCACCGTCAGGCGGGTGCTGTCGACCGTTAGACTGATAGCGGTAATATCACCATTGGTGTAGTTAGGTAAGAGAAAGGAGTTCAACTCAGACTTGACCAAAATACACGTTCTGACTTTGCTCTCCTCGCTGGCTCGAATGAGCTTGAAGCCCTTAGTCCCCAATCCGCAGATTCTCGAGCTATTGACCCAGGGTTCTTGGATGAGGACCACATCCACGTCGCCTTTAGAAAGACGACTACTTAAAGCAGCCGAAGCTACTTTAGATTTGTGCAGATTAATCTGAAGCGCCACCAACATGAGAGCGCACAGACTTCCCTGCCGTCCCCATATCGTCGAGGTTTGCCCCATCCCGGAGGTTGCCTATCAACGACGAGTTGTTCCGATTAACTGCCCGATATGGCGTTGCAGGAGTCTTGCTGTCTGCAGCGTTAGATGTTAATCGCTCAGCGTTGGCTGCTAACACCGTGACGTCGAGGGTTTCCTCGTCCTGTAGGCTGTCCTCCATCTCCGAGTTGTTCACAGCACTATCGCCAAGGGACGTGGCGGATAACATGCTTTCCGCATCGGAATCCTCCGCTTCCTCTTCTGGTAATTCGTTTTCCGGTTCCCCCGGAGCAGCCGAGAAGGCAGCGCGCTGAGCATCACCACGATATACGTGGATAACGATCTGGCCTACGCTGTAGTGTACTAGGCCATTGCACCTTTTGAGGGGCTCGATTGACTCTTTATTCATGGTGAACACCACCTGTCTGTCGGGCCCTACCGCATCCCCGACCAGATTGACACTCCAGTCATGCGTTGGCAGGGACGGATTCATTAGCCGTAGCATCCCGAGAATTCTCTCGGGTTCGTCAGGGATGGCCGGAATCCACGCCCTTGCCCTTGGACGAGCTGGAATGTCCTTCCAGTCGACGACCTCTATCTTTGCGCCCTTGTAGACTTCACCCAGCTTAGCAGCTGCTGCCTTGTACAGTGCTACAGTTTTTGCATCCTCGCATGCGAGTAATTTAATCTGACCCTGGTGCCAACCCGCATCCGTTACTCGCGCCGAACTACCCGGAAACTCTGGAGCAACATTGAGAAGAATGTTGCCGAGTTCATTTCGCACGTAACGCCACCGGTCCTTAGGGATGGCCAGGCGGTCATTGCCTCGGTCCAGGACGCCTATAAGGATCCTGTCCTTGGTTACCTCAGCAAAGCTTAGTTTGCCCGCTCCAGGGGTATTCTGATGCCGCTTGGGAGGGGGATTCAACTCCAGGTCCGATCTCTGGCGCTTGAAAGGGTTAACTTTTAACCTCTTTGGCATGTAAGCATTTTGGAAATCCGGTATCACAGCTTTCGCTAGCTCTACCGATTTACTGGAATTCGGCGACAGCGATTCCTGCGGTACCCCTTCATACCTCTTCAGGATCTTTGCAGCCAATCTTTTCTCGTGGTATGTGAAGCGGCGGGGAGATGTCTCCTGGGAGTGCGGACCCGTAGTTGCCATCGCGGTCGCTCTCCTTGCCGAAATCTCAGTTGCAGCTTCCTTCTCCTTCGAAACTCCGAGGCCAGGTCGTGAGACCGCTGCCACAGACGTAAAGATACTGGTTTTCATATCAGCGGTTGATGGGAGTTTAGCATCTGCCGTTGTCCGCTTAGTTGCGTTGGCAACCGCACTGGTGCTAGCTCCCATCAAGTCAATCTTAGTCGATAGAGGGTTGGTTGACCGACTCGTAGTTGCCATCGCTGTCGATCCCCCCCTTGATTGTGGAACGGAGGTTGTCCTCCGGCGTTGTTGTTGCTTTCTCGCCTGTTCCTCCATAGCTCTCCTTTGCTGAGGAGTGAAATTTGGCGTTGTTTGTTTTTTAGGTTTATCGTTTTTATTTGGATAATTTGAGTTCATCTTGTTCGTACGACCCATCGCCGGACACGGCCAGCTTAGGGTCAAGGGAAGAGTAGGGGAAAATGTGTCGTCCGCCGCGGCAGAGCCCCGTACCGCGGTAAGGCCATGCTTACTCTCTGAGGCGACCCGGTATCAGAGAGGCTCCGTTCAAATACAGCCACGATTTGCCTCCCGGCTGCAAACGTCCAATGGGCACGGTTTCGCATAACACCCTGGATTGGGAGGGGGAAGATCTTTGTCGTCGCGCCAGAGAGGCTAGGCTGCTCTCGTGATGAAGTGCCGTACGGAGCTATGATCACAAGGGCAGCGTAGCCCTGTGGCTATCGACTTAAGCCCTCGTACCGCGGCAAGGTATCCACCCTTCTGCTAGAGTACTTTAGTAGAAGTTGTTTTGCCTTATTTTGGTGGTCTTCTTCGAGCTCCTGCGTCCACGCCGTGATATCATCTGAAAGATTAATGTCGCTGGTAGAAACATTTTCCTGGAGCTGTGGACAATTTATAACCCCCTCTACCTCCTGACATTGTCCAAATATAGCTCCTTTGGAAAGCTTGACCGGCGATCTGAACTCATTAAGTACTATTACCGGTAAACGTTCATCTTGTGTCCCGCAATCTTCATCAATCCTTGCCCAAACGATCGCCTCCGACTTCGGTGGAATTTGTTGGCTTTCTTCCACGAGGACCCGCTTAATGATGTAAATGTTCTCGTAACCAAAATTGAGTGGCACATCCATGTTCTTACAGCTCATAGTCCTGTTGTACATGTCGATCTTGATGCCTTGGTTGCTTAAGAAATCCACACCAACTATGATCTCATCAACAATTGCGATTTCACATGTTACTTCTCGTTGAACTTGAGTGTCCCCACCAGTCGCCGTACGCAACTTTGCTCCATGTAAAGGCCTCACTTTCTTTGACTAAATCGGATCGAATGATGGAATGAGATGCGCCCGTATCAACAGTCAGTAAACGCTGCTTTCCGTCCACGAGTCCTCCAACTGTAACATTACTCGACTTTCTTCCGATCTGTGAGACAGAGATTAGGGGGCATCCAATTGCGGGAGCCAGCCTACGCCCCTTGTGGCTGACTCTCTTTAGTTTAACGATTGCTTGGATTGGGAGACTTGGTCATCTCCTTCAGCGTTGCGCTTACGCCCACCACGAAGAGTGCAGCGACTTTGTCCTCACCGCTCCAGTTATTCACCGATGCGGTCTTCTCAAATTGTAGCTTAAACACCTGCAAAGGAACAGAACCGTCAAAAGATGGAGTTTTTACCTTGAGCGTGCTTGTGGAAACACTTGGACGATTCAACTGCAACTCCTGGATACGAGGTCTTAACGCATCTACCTCGGCCTCGGCTTTCTCTTCAAGCTGCATTAGTTTCTCGTCCATGGGCGCCTCTAGTTTTGAGGACATACGGTATTCCTGCTCTTCCAGCTGTGTAGACAACTGCAATATTTGAGACGCAGTGTATCCTTTCTGCTCTTCAAACTGAGACGCCATGTGCGTCTTCGTTTCTTCCCACTGAGATGCCAAGCGTGTCTCTTGTTGTTCCAACTGAGATGCCATGCGTGTCTCTTGTTGTTCCAACTGGGATGCCATGTGTGTCTTCTGTTCTTCCAAGTGGGATGACATGCTTGATGTTATGATGTTTGACATCTGAGCCAAGGCAGCCAATAAAGACTTTGTGTTCACATTTGCCACTGAATCCGGAGAATCCTTTTACTCTTCTATTTTCTCTACCTCATCCACAAGCCAAAGCAAAATTCTAAAATTAAAATTCTGAAGTCAAAATTCCGGAATCAAAATTCTGAGTCGACAAAATTCTGGAAATCGGAATTCCGCACTTCCTTCGCCTTTTTTGGCTGTATTTCATAATTCCGGAATTTACGTTTTCCAGAATTAATTCTGGAAATTTTTTCCCCATAATTTGAGCTAAATCGTGTATTTTAATAAATTTGCTTATATTTAAGAAATATACATTGACTTTGATTTTTTGTCATAAGACAGAAAACCAGCGGAACAATTTGTCTTTCTACTCTTCCGTGTATGGAAAATAGCTACCTCGTCATCGTTGGAACAACGTCAAATGTACCGTCCATAATCCAGCAGTCGCACTCATTTAACAACTGCAGCGAAGATTTTGTTCCAAAAATAAGAGTTCATTCGCCATAACTTTAATAACTTTCTCACTTAAAATAAATAGTTGACCTTCCAAAACATAAAGTGATAATAAAGGAATGTCTATTTTTTCAATACACTCAAAGAAAAAATCGTTCTAAAACGAACGAAACAAGTCCAAAACTGAGAACATTCGTGCACGAAAGTTTGTCAGTAACGTTTTGACTTAACTCGTGAACGATTGTCTTATTTTGAGAACGGATTTTTCAAGAACATGTTTTGTGTTCCATGAACAGTTTGGACTTGATTTATGAACATTTGTAACTTATTCTGAGAACGTATTGGGCTTATTTTAGGAAAATTTTGGGTCAAAGTAAAAAAAAAAATTTTTTTCAGAATTCTTCTGAATAACAATTATTTCTCACGTTGTTCTGTGGTTTGACTCGACCGGGACTAGAGCTCACACTGATTTGACTGCGGAACGCGTACTTACCTTTGGCGGCGACTAATTGCAGCTTTGTTCTATGACAGCAATGACAGCATGTATCTTCGATGTTGGATTTGTTCTGTTAAAGTTGTTTGCAGACTAAATGCCTAGAAGTATGCAACGATGTTGTAACCTTTTTGTTATGTGCTCTGATGATAACACCGGCCGTTCTATTTTCGACAACATCGTTCTGATGACAACACCGACCGTTCTATTTTCGATAACTTCGTTCGCGTTGCAAGAACCTGGTTGTTATTTTTACACAGGGTGGTATATTTTCAAGACCAAGTGTTCTTTTTATAAGACAAAAGATCAAGAATGGGAAAATCTAAAATTGAGACCTGTGCTGCATTTTAGAACGGTGTTTTTCCCTGAGTGTACAAGTTGGCTCTTTAAAACATTTTAAACTGTTGTGTTTTCTTCTCATTTTTAACTTAACGGCATTTCTTTATGTTAAATGTTTAAGGCAAAATTCTGTAATTAATGATTGAAAAAGCGTGTTGATAACAAAAAAGTGCGCACTTTTTTTGTTATCAACACGCATTTTTAATCATTAATTACAGAATTTTGAATTTCAGAATTTTGGTTTCCAGAATTTTGCAATTTAGAATTTCGTTATCCAGAGTTTTGGATTCCAGAATATTGACTTCCATAATTTTGATTTCCGGTGTTTCGACTTCCGGAATTATGAATGCAGAATTTCCAAAAAAGCAGAATTTTGACCCCAACCCAACGTTATCTCTTCCCAATAGATATAATTTTTTCAAAAAAAATTTATTTTTTATAACAAATTTAAACAAATTAATTTTTAAATGCCTTCTATAGCTACTATTGCCGTTAAAATTTGACTCAATAATCTTCGAGCTCTTACCCTGCAGTCAAATTCCGAACTACTCAGCAAACATACTAGTTCATTGACTAATCATTTTGTGGCATATGCATACCAGTTCATTGTTGATTAGTTTTAAAACCAGTCAATGCCAAACTACTCTGCGAAAATTCTAGTTCATTGACTATGCATTTTGTGGTTTATTCATACTAGTTCATATCTGATCACCTTTAAAGCAGTCAATGTCCAACTACTCAGCAAACAATATAGTTCATTGACTATACATTTTGTGGTGTATTTATACTAGTTCATTGCTGATTAGCTTCAAACCAGTCAAAGCCAAACTACTCAGCAAACAATATAGTTCATTGACTACACATTTTGTGGTGTATTCATACTAGTTCATTTCTGATCACCTTTAAACCCGTCAATGTGGAACTACTCAGCAAACAATATAGTTCATTGACTATACATTTTGTGGTGTATTCATACTAGTTCATTTCTGATCACCTTTAAACCAGACACTGTCGAACTACTCAGCAAACAATATAGTTCATTGACTATGCATTTTGTGGCATATGCATACCAGTTCATTGTTGATTAGCTTTAAACCATTCAATGCCAAACAACTCAGCTAAAATTCTAGTTCATTGACTATACATTTTGTGGTGTATTCATACTAGTTCATTTCTGATTACCTTTAAGCCAGTCAATGCCAAACTACTTGGCAAACAATGTAGTTCATTGACTGTACATTTTGTTGTGTATTCATACTAGTTCATTTCTGATTAGCTTTAAACCAGTCAATGCCAAACTACTCAGCTACATTATAGTTCTTCGACTAAACATTTTGTGTTGTATTCATACTAGTTAATTTCTGACTACCTTCAAACTAATCAATTCCAAACTACTCAGCAGAAACCTAGCTCGTTTACTATACATTTTATGGATGTTTTTATACTAGTTCTTTGCTGATTACCCTTAAACCAATCAATGCCAATCTAATCAGAAAACATACTAGTATACAACTATAATTGGCTGGGCGAAATCATACTAGTCAGAAAAATCCGGGTTCGTACTAGTATGCAAGTATGTATGAATCTCGGGTTGAAATCATACTACACCTTTTTCAGTTTATATTCAGAAAGTTTTCTGAATATCAATTGTAATTTTCTGAATGTCAATTGTATTTTTCTGAATATAAAATGGAAATTGTGAATGTGAATTGTAATTTTCTGAATATAAATTGTTACTTTCTGAATATAAAGTGAAAAAGGTGTAGTCAGAAAAAGTCTAATCTATTTTAGAAAAATACTAATTAGAAAAATTCCATTTCATACTACATTTTTATTATAAGGCCTTATTACACCGCAACCATTAGTACGATCTATTGTAGTACATGGTACTATGCAAACATTATTTGAAATTTTTGGTTTGCTTCTTTTTTTCTCTTGTAATTCACAGATGCTTTTTCGTGTTTGGGTAAATAAAAAAGCTGGATGCTGATGTTTATATGATCTAGTATGTCAACTGCTATATTTCTTGTGTATATACACAGAAAAAAGGCACTGGCAAAAAGGCACTGGTAAAATCAACAATCTCGTGCTGTTATCCTGAAGTTGACCAAATTTTGGTTGTTTGAACGGTAATTTTTGTTGAAGTAACTGCCTTCAGATCTTTTATGATCCCTCTAGATCTTTTATGATCCCATTTTGGCCAGGTTTGTTTGGATGTCCGGCACCCTGGGGATTGTTGCCACCTTTCGTTGGTTGACGGAGTGTGTACTCCTTCAGCAACTCCTTCGGCAAACGGCATATGCAAGCTAATGCTGAAGGAGTACACAGTCCGTTAAGCCAACGAAAGAGGGCAACAATCCCCAAGGTGCCGGACATCCAAACAAACCTGGCCGAAATGGAATCATAAAAGATCTAGAGGCATTCACGCCCTAAGAAGGAGAGAAATCTCAATATTAATAGGTGTTCTAACTGGGCACTGCCTTATTGGTAGGCACGCAGAAAGGCTAGGTGTGCCCTATCGACGATGCTGTAGGAGCTGCAAAGATGATGAGGAAGAGGAAACGGTGAAACTCCTCATCTGCAACTGCCCGGCCTTAAGCGGCGCGAGAACGCGCTTCTTGGGAGTTCCCTTCCTGGATAGCCTAAACCAGATCGCTGAACTGGACATAAAGGACTTGATGGCCTTCATAAAGTCATCTAAGTGGTTCGAGGACGAGTAACGGTTTCGGTTTAGGAAAGTCAGTCCCGGGATTCTGCTATGTGGAAAATCCCAACAACTCAGGGATTTTCCATATGGCCGGGTCCCGGGTCTGACCTTCCTAGTGTTGGTGGTATCACAACGGGCCTTTCAAAACTGGCCTAAGTGTGCCTCTGCGGCAGCCACTTGAACCTAACATAACCTAACTGCATTCAACCGTTTGAACAGTCAAAGATTTGTAAATGTAAAAAAAAAACTAGGTCCCGCCAACTTGTAGGAAAAAATCAAAGCAGCACACTATAAGTTGGAAGAGAAGTTCGGCAAAAGTCTCGTTAGAGGTTATGACAACCTGTTGGTATATAACCGCCATTTTTTTTACGTTGCGGCATAAAATTGAGTATATTGACAACAACAATACAAATTAACTCTAACAATGCTCCTTTAACTCGAGTGTATGGCCCAGCATGAAAGAAGTCTTACTTTGACTCTTTTTGATGTAAAAATAAGACTTACTTTTATCTATATATACATATGTGGGACGGGAACTCCGCAGTGGACGACTAACGTAACCTTGAGTAACCTTAATTTACCTTACCTAAAAAAAACAACTCCAAGGCCCCAATTACATAAATCTTTGACAAATGCGCGCCTCGTTTTTGAGAATTTGCAAAAATTTCGCTTCGCTTTACGTTTAAAAAACTTTGTATGAAAGAGGATCCTACAAAGTTGAATGCAATTGGGCCTTCACCTATATAATCAAACATGATGAAAGCGGAATTTGAAAGGAGCCATTGCAAGTTCAATTCAATAATTAAATTAAAAATACAATAAACAACATAATTAAAAAAATATAGAAAAAAAAATTGTGTTAACTTTACCGAGAATCGAACTCAGAGCCTTTAGCTCATTTTTGGCAGTGTATGAACTAGTATATCAACTGGTATAATGCTGATGCAGAGGCTGACTAGTATACCAATTGGTATGGTGCTGATGCAGAAGAGGGCAATTGCTTTTCTTTTTCTCTTGTAACTGCTTCTTTTTTACCTTGTAATTCACAGATGCTTTTTCGTGTTTGGGTAAATACAAATAGTCGCTGCTTTCTAAAGAATAAACTGGTATATTGCTGATGTAGGGGCTGACTATGATACTGGTGCATAGACCGACTAGTATACCACCTGGAATGAATGTCCAATTCGTGGACTAGTATGACAAGTGATACGATCTGAATGGGCATATTGATTAGTATGTCCTGCCGCATAGACTGAGCAGTATGTCAACTGGTATGATTCTGATGTATATTTGAACTAGTATGTCAACTGGAAAGATTCTGATGCATATATGAACTAGTATGTCAAATGGTATATTTCTGATGCAAATTTGAACTAGTCTGCCAACTGATATGATTATGATGCATAAATGAACTGGTATATCAACTGGTATGATTCTGATGCATAAATGAACTAATATATCAACTGGTATGATTCTTACGCATATATGAACTAGTATGACAACTGGTATGATTCCGATGCTTTTTTTAACTAGTCTGTCAACTGGTATGATTCTGATGCATATAAGAAGAAGTCTGTTAACAGGTATGATTCTGATGCATATATGAACTAGTCTGCCAACTGGTATGATTCTGATGCATATATGAACTAGTCTTTCAACTGGTATGATCTGATGTATATATGAACTAGCCTGCCCACTGGTATGATTCTGATGTATATATGAACTATTCTTTCAACTGGTACGATCCTGACGTATATACGAACTAGTATCTCAAATGTTATGATACTGATGTGTATAATAACAAGTATATAAACTGGTATATTCCTGATGCAGAGGCTGACTAGTCAGCCAATTGATATGGTGCTGATGCAGAGAAGGACAATTGCCATCTCGTAGGACATCGCCGTGTTAAAAATACCAGTTGCTAATATGGAAAAATTACAGAACTCGAACTAGTTGAGGCCGCCTGGCTGACTGGTATTTGATTAGTATAAAACTAGTTAAGTTGACTGCAGGGTATTTATCTATTCCAAAAAGAAAAAAATGGTAGTTCCTATTAAGACAGCTGGTATCGAATTTTTTGTCCCCAAGCGCTTTTAGGAATTGTAATAATTTCAGACAGTTGGTATCGAATGAAGCCGAAGTGAGGCGACCATAAATTGGCACCGTACGCGCCAAGTACGGCATGCGTTTCCTGACAAAAAATCACGCTATATAAGTGGCTCATCATTCCTGTCCTGATGTATGGCTAAGATTCATGAGATTCATGGACAATATCAAACTGGGCATTGCTGATACCAATTTGACCTAAACTAGTAATTTGAGGAGAGATAATGACATAACGACTTTTATTCAGATTGGAGTCAGGAGTAAATTTCTCATATAAATGTTGTACCTGCGAGTGTCCTTTCAAGGACTTTCAATAAGTAGAAGTTATAGTTTATTTTTCATTTTTTTGTAATGGTCAAATAAAATACTTGCAAAATGATGGATTAGATAAGCTATACATCGTTTGGTTGGATATTAACCACAGTTTAATTATAACATTGCATTTTAATTTTACTAACATTTTTGCAATGGTTGGGTTTCTAAAAACATGCAATATGGGATAGTTCAGGGGTCAAAGTTCTAATTTTCTTCCCTCCAAATGCATTATTGGAAGTTTGGGGATAAAGGACAAGATGTGTAAAAAAGTCTAGCCACTGTAGTGAAAAAATTCTGTGCAAATTTGACCTAAAAGCTAAAAATGTACTAAAAATTATATATCTCTTTATGGGCTAACATTTCGGGAACAAGTATTTCATACAGAAATAATAAAAAAGACTTTTATTAAGAATGGTATCAGAAGTAAATTGTCCATACACATTGTTTTCCTGCGAACGTCCTTTCCCTCGCGTACTCACTTTCGACCACTGCTTGAAATTCTCGATTGCTTCATATTTACTTCGGCTTAAGTAAATTCTTCGCACTTCATTGATCGTCGAAAGTGCGGTTATGGTAAGAGTAGGCAAGTGGCACGAAGTCATTGGATCCACCGATATTCACCGGCATCAACCAACCGTTCCACCGACTGAGCACCGATCCACCGGCCTTCACCAACCGTTCCACCGACATCCACCGGTCATAAGGTAACTTGGCACCGATCCACCGGCATTCGCTAATCGTTACACCGATATCCAGCAACCCTTCCACCCACATCCACCGGTCATAAGGTAACTTGTCACCGATCCACCGGCATTCACCAATCGTTAACCGACATCCACCAACCGTTTCACCGACATCCACCGGTCATAAGGCAACTTGGCACCGATCCACCGGCATTCATCAATCGTTACACCGACATCCACCAGCCGTTGGCGGCATCCGCCATTCATCGGTACTCAAATACTAATCCAACGCCCTGCCATCTTACTCACCTTGCCCGACAAGACATACCTTTAGGTGTGTGTGTGTGCGACTAGAATATAACCTCTAAATCACTGTGTTCTTATTAGTAAAGGAAGTGGGACCTCTACTTGATCCTAGATTGGCTGGGCATTACCCCTGCCTACGACAAAACCCACCTCACAAATGGCGCCCGAGCAGGGACTCAATTCTACAGGCGACTGTGTAAAAGAAGATAAAAGAACACTGCAGGAGCGAGTCCACCGAGCACAGAAATGGACAACACACAAAACAACCTAAACGTCGATTCCCTAAGTTGAATTTATGAACTGAAGAAGGAACCGCTAGTCGAGGAGTGCAAGCGCCATCGCATATTTGTGGACGGGTACACCGTCGGCGACTTACGCAATGCATTGAGCGCGTACGTGCGAGCAAAAAGAAAGCGCGTCACCGAAAATTTGTTGAAGGAGTTAGAGGAGGAAATCTCCGCCGAGGAGAAGAGTCCGGTGAAGTTACCGACAGATGGCATGCCCACTAAGCAAATACGACAGCAACAAATTGACGTATGCGATGCCGAAATAATGACTAGAGTCCGCAGATGTGGCATTCACTATGACGAGGGTGAAATGCTTCACGACTTCCTGGAGTGGATCGAATAATTAGCGGAGTGTTATCATATCCCACTGGACAAGCTGCTTATGACATTACCAGAACTCTTACGGGGCAAGGCGCTACAGTGGTTCCGAATACGCAAACCACATATTCATAGATGGAGGGAGTTCCGTCGAGAAGCCGAACGATATTTTATGTTCCGACTCCTGAGCCAGCTAGAAGAGGCCATTCGGCAACGAAAGCAGCAGGACCACGAGACTGGTAAGGACTACATCCTGGATTTGCAAACTCTCACCCGACAATGTCCAATGTATACAATTTAGACCGAAATTATAATGGCCTACGAGTAGAATGCCGACTTTTCGCGAAAAGGAGAGAATTCCGGAGGAGCTCATGGTCTTTACAGAAGAGTATGAGCTACTAAAAGCAGATGAGATCAAACCATCGCAGAAGGCGACTCACAGTCTGGCCATGTTAAATTACGATAGTCGCAGGAAATGCCAGGAACAGGGCACATGCGCAAGCACTGCCGCCGATTAGCCCGCCTGTTCTGTTCCAGATGCGGCCGTGATGGGACCCTGTCCAGGGATTGCCCCTACCATCCAGCACTAGGAGCAACAACTGGAACACCGCCAAATACGATCACACCCGAAGTCACGCCAAATCCAGTTGGCGGACCAAACGTATATATCAAGCTCGTGCTTGTTCCGAACAAAAATAACGTTCCTGGAAAGGACCACCAGCCTGTTGGTATCAGCAATGCCCAGTTTAGCGGAACGAATGATAATAGGAATGGATTTTCTGCAAAGCCGGGGAATCCCCATCACGCTAGATGGAAAGCGACTGCCGCCCGACAAGCCAACAGATCCATCACCAGCGGCTCGACTCAATGTGCTGACTACGGGGAAACACCCTTCGGAAGACCAACAATTGGTCGAGATGCGACAGCAACAACACAAACGACAGGCAGTAACCGCACACCACAAGAAAAGTGTCACCAGTACGGAGGGACGATTCACGATAGCGAAACATGTCATGACGATAAAAGACGACAAACCGCCGAAGTACCGATATTACCCGCGTAACCTCCCTAGGCAGAAAATAATCAACAGTGAGGTAGACAAACTACCCCAAACGAAGCTTGTAGGGGCATCGAGGAGTGCTTACAGCTCACCTATAGCACCTGGAGGATTCCCTGGCTAACAGCTGTTCTCACATCACACGATAAGCCCACCGAACGAGCAAATTGGGCCTGGAAGCTCTCGTCTGCTGTCAACCAGTCCGCGCAATCACTAGCACCAAATATTTCTGATCCAGGAACGAAAAGGGAATACTTGTAAAGCAACAAAGGGAACATTGTCGATACTAACCATCCAACAAGAGCTTCATGTCTACGCTAGTATGCGATGAGGGTCAAGTTACATACGCCCAGTTCACATAAAGACAAGGAGTTCAACATCACTTTTTCTATTTATATATAATTATAGACGAATGTATGTCTATATACATAAAAATTAAATGTCTCTATTTTTCGTATATGTATTTACAAATGAAATATACTTTAAATGAAATGTATTTAATTTGATATGTGTTTACACATGCAACTGGTTGAAATGAAATATATGCATTTACAAAATTGAAATAAAATTAATACTTAAGTTCAATTGAAATGTACTTAAAAATTGAAATGTACACAGCGCCAAATAATCCTCATAAAAATAAGCAGATTGTCTCTTTGAACAGCTTCGAGGCCCAAAAAGAGGACAAAAGTCAGCGACGATGAAATTTCCATAAAGATTTCTTCTTATTTTTTGGAGGTAAATCTTTTTAATTCTATTTAAAAGTATACCTTCTTACATTAAATAGAAAAGTTCTTACTTAATTATTAATTTTATCTTACAATAAGTAGAAAACTTCTTACTTAATTTTTCTAAGATTTCTTCTTATTTTAGGGAGGTATGCCTTTTTACATTAAATAGAAAACTTCTTACTTAATTAATCTTTTTAATTTTAAATTACAATAAGTAGAAAACTTCTTACTTAACTTTTCTAAGACGTTTCCATAGGGATTTCTTCTTATTTTTGGGAGGTAAATCCCCTTGCGATACGCAATATGAAGGAAAACGCGAGACCACCAGCAACCGCTCCAATCTAAACTTAAGCTAAGACCACGACTATGTGGATGGTGGACGTGGGATGACGCCCCATAAGCTCTCCCTGCTAGCCACTACTAATTGCCCTGTTGTGGATGAGAAAGAAAGGTTAGAATATGGACGTGGTTTTGTCTAGTTCATTGCACCTTACTAGTAGTATTTTTAATTTATTTAATTGCATGGTGGATGTCCGGCAAGCTATTGTTGGCAGGCTCCCGATATGACCAGGCCAAATATTGTGGCCTGTGCCAGTAGCCCGTTGATGGTGGACGGTGGTGTGCCATTTAGCATGATGCTGGCATAGACATCGGCGCCTAACGTGAGGCGCACCGGCAAAGCGCGGAAGAATTCGGGGTCTGCCAGCTTCATGAATTGGAATGGTGTGGCGACTTCTATATTCGATGCTGGGTTCATCCTATGTTAGCGTGTGACGACCGTGGCTTGAGTCGTGACCCGTCTTGCCACCCCATATTCTCCTCTTAGTACGAGTGTGCACCTAGGCGGCCGGGTCCCCCCACATCGTTCTAAGCCAAGCTTGGAAGCGAGCTCTCTGTCAATGACCGAGGTGGGTGAACACGTGTCGACCAGGGCACGGACAACGCGTAGTTTGCCGCCGGATTCGATGCAGACCAACGCGGTGGAGGCGATGGCGACAAACGATCGCAAAATAAGGGCTTCAGCGGGCGTATTGGTAGCTCTGCCCGACCGGAAGGTGGCAGGCAGACTCCTTTGGCGGGCGACTGTTGTATCGCTGGTGGGTGGGGGGGGGCCGGATAAGGTGCCGTCCGACCCGCTGTAAGGCGTGATGAGCGGAATGGACGCCTTTTTTGCGTCACCCCGTCTTACCGCAGTGGAACGGCGAGCCACCAGGATTCACCTTAACGGGCCTTTGCTGCGGTCGGAAAGTACGTGTTTCCGAGCCACGCTTTCCTTTGTCTTCTCCGCGGCTTCTCCACAGCTCGTGCCGTAGTAGCGGGTGAAAAGAACGGGTTTCCGCGCTGCCTAGCTGTGGAGAGCGTATCGGTGGTGATCTGGCCGCCTCCTCTTCCTCTTCTGCCTCGCCTACCTGTTTTGGCCAGGACTTAGTGGTTTCCGTGATGGCTATGGATAAGGCGTCATTGGAATTCTCCCCGTCCTCTAGCTGTTCGATGTTTACCCGGATATGCGTAGAGGGACGGGTGGTGGTGTCGTCAATGTGCAGCGTAGTATAATGCGTCTCGCTACACCGGTAGCATCGGTCTTTGCTCGGACATGTTCCTAGACCGTGGAATGGCGATTGGCAGTTGGGGCAGTACTTATGAATAAGTACCACCCGCAACCGCCATCCCACGGTATTGTTGGCAAAATCGGATGCCGTGGTTATTGCCACATAAGCGGCACGGGATGCGTCTTGAAGCGGGTCGCGGTGCAACGAGTCATTCTAAAAAGAATAAACCCGTTATTCACTGTGGGTTTCTCGTATGTCTGGTTGGGTGACTTGTGTCGGCGTATGAACCTGCTAAATTACTAATATTTACCCCATCTGGCAGGACCATTCGGATTCTGGCCCAATTTTTCCCACCCAAGGGAAACAGGAAATAGAAGCATGGACACTTAATATGTGCCGTAACTTCATCGACCGCGCGCCCTTTGCAGTAGTCCTAAAATGACTTGTTTTGGCCTGGATGGTAAAAGTTTAGCACTTGCGCCTCTGAACTATTGCATTTCTAGAGTGTGTGTGCATAGCTGCAGATAAGAAGCGGCCATTTCAATAATTAAAGGCGGTCCAAGTGGGGACCGCATGACCAGCTGATCGCGCTGTCGTTGATTTCCGGCTAAAATCACCCACCCTTAAGTTTCACCAAACAGATCGCGAACAGCTGACACGCTTTGTGCTGCCACATCCCACCGATGGTGACTAGTACTTTTACGATGTTAAGGCCCAGGCAGATGCTCCACGGCAGCTAATAGTACATTAACACTTTTCACCCCGTCATTGTGGTGACATTTCCCATACCGTTTCACGATTTGGGGAGACTAATTTAGGGGAATGGTACACGTTGTCGTACGATCACGACTGTGAAAGTAGTAACTGTCAGAAGTGGATATTTGCCACGATATAATATTTTTATGGGTACTGTCTACTTTAGGGGTCAACTGCTAATAAGTTAGCTACAATTATGGGAGATAGCTCAAAAAACGGATTTTGGCCTCAGGATCACGAATCCGGAAGCGCTTATTTTATCTTTTTGTATTAGTGGAAGTTATGGTTAAAACCCGGAAAATGACCCGTATCCGATACCAAAATTAGGGCAGAATCCATGGTATTTATGTCCAAAATACCTTGCTAAGTTGGCAGCCGCGCTTATTAAAATGACCCTGGACTACGCCAGCCCAATTCCGGATGGTTGTAGGAGCCGTGGCTGACGGTACGCATTTTTTTTTGTACAGCCTATTTGTTTCCTCAATTATGTTCTCGGTTTTTATTTATGTTGGTACACTGAAAGATTTATACTCAGGGTAGTATTGACTAAAGTGGTTACATTTTATATCGCGCGATGTAGTGACGCTTTTCGTGTAATAGGGCCTTAAGTGAAGGATTTAGTACCCGTGCATCCGGTAACGCGATTTGGTACTAAAAAAATTGGTAGTGTGGCAGCGCAAAAACCGGCGCTCTCAATGAATAAATGTCATTGACGAAAATTTACACGAGGTAAGTTTTATTTTTAATTGTATTTTATTCAAATTTTCTATTTCTTTTATTTTCAGGTTGGAGAAGGTGAACTGGAAGCCCGAGGATCATGGACGTGGTCGGAGGGTTGCAGGTAAGTATACATGGAAAAAGGTAAGTGTATCGTAAAAATATATATGTTTGTACGTGTATGTATCACTCGCTGTGGTAGCCGGCACCCAGCGATGGATACATACCTGAATGAACTATTTTGACATGCGTATTTTAATTTTTTTGTCTTTTCAGGTTTCATGGGTAGCTTCCTATATGCCCCAACGAAAAATGCCTGGTGGCACTCAAATTTATTCCACCTCGATTGTGGCACACCAAGTTTAGTGAGGTGGGGCAGCTTCATATATGCCCCACCAATATTTTTTTATTTATATATACCTTGTTAGGCATGGCACAGGGGAGGGAATACATTTTTAAATAGCCGGGTGGTTTACGATATCTTCGACTTTGCTTGCATATATTATGTTTACGTTTTCAATAATATGATCCTGGGATACTAATACATCGGTAACCGACAAGGAAGAAAATTGTTTTCCATTTATATACACCGTGGATTAAAGATAGTTGTAATTATCTTTCCATATACCTTTTGCACTTTGAGGTATTTGAAATGAGCACACAACATATACATGATTTAACACTTCGTTTATGTCAAGCGCTCGGTACGACTTGTAAACGGCAACAAAATTCTGCGTATCCCTGAAGCTTTGAGTCACATGATCAGAAGGGCTGTTGCCCTCCGTAAGCACTTAGGGCGTAATCGCAAGGATAAGGATGGTAAATTCTGTTTGATTTTGGTTTGAATCGAGAACACGGAGTTCATAAAATTTTATTTTAAAGGTTTGCAGTTAGTTGTTGAAGGTACATGTAGCAAAACAAATTGCCGAAACACAGATGGAATTATTGCAGGGGAACTTAGTGTGGGTGATCATGTAAGGGCTACATACAGAACTGATGGTTGTGCCTATGAGACAAAAATGATTTCAATCGAATCGGGTGAGTGCTTCTTTAATTAATTAATTTTTTTTTTTTTTTTAAGTTGCCAATTTCATACCCAAATTTTTATTGAAATTGTATTGTTTTTTGGCCAAGTGATATGTCCGACATGCGTGGTCCTCTGCCCCTGCCTCCAAATCCCCCCAAAAAATAAATATTAAATTATGATCGTAAAGCAATATGAAATTTGATTCCAAAAGTAATCAAAAACGGAATTCAAATTATATTCAAAAGAGGTTGCGTAAACGACCATTATTTGATCATAAAAATGTTTTCAAAGCTACCATAAAATGTTTCCGAAAATGATTCAAACTGATTAAGTTTGTTTATCATAAATTAATATTTATGAGTAATCACATTTAGGGTACACATTTCTTCCGACAATACGATAATATTCGATTAGAAAATGGCCATGAATTTGATCATTTTTAGTCATCTGAAGAATGATATTTGAATATTTTTGTTCAACTTTTTTAAAAGATGATGGCTGGGTACTGGCGCGCCGATATCTATAAATCTTCATAAAATGGATTGTTCACAAATTTTTAATTTCGAAATTTCGGGAGGGGGGGGGGGGGGGGGGGGGGGGAGGGGGTTAATAGATGTCCTCCAACCAGAAAATGTCCTGGGGTAAGTGGCTCCAAGTTCGACGGTTCGTTGGACGATGGCGTTAGCGGTCGTGAGCTGAGACAAGACTCGATACGACATAGTAGGTTCCAAACTCTTTGAGGGTAAACTTATGATCAGACGCAATCTTTTTGAAGTGATTTTTGAAACTTTTTACCCCCGCTTCCCAGAGTCCACCCATATGAGGGGCCCCAGCTGGTATAAAGTGCCAGGTCAGTGTTTGGTGGCAATATTTGGAAAGGGTATGGTTGCGGGCGTCCGCTAGAAAAGACTTGAACTCGGATCGGAGAGCTCGAGAGCCACCGATGAAGTTCGTTCCATTATCGGAATGGATGTTTTTTGGACATCCTCGTCTGGCAACAAACCTGTCGAAGGCTGCCAGGAACGAGGCGGTACTAAGGTCACGGGTGGCCTCTAGATGAATGGCCTTTGTCGTAAAGCATACGAACAGGCAAACGTAGCCCTTTGACATGCGACATCCTCTGCCGCTGTGGGACTTGATGTCAAAGGGTCCGGCGAAATCTACCCCGGTGTTTGTAAATGCCCGGGAAAAGGTGGTGCGTTCGGGAGGTCTTCCATGAGTTGGGTCTGAACGCGTTTACGAAAGATGGTACAGACCTTGCAGTTATGGATAATTGTCTTGATCAGATTTTTTACTTTTGGGATCCAGTATTGCGTGTGTAGGAGCCGCAACATGACTTGGTGTTCTCCATGAAGGGAGATCTTATGGATAAACTGGACCAGGAGGCGCGTAAAATGACAGGCGTACGGGAGGATAATTGGATGGCGTTCGTTGTACGGAAGGTCCAGGGATGCAGACAGACCGCCCACCCGCAGGATGTTAAAACTATCGATGAAGGGGTTGAGAGCAAGGACTTCGCTTTTTGTCCCAATAGGTTTCCCTGATTTTAAATTCCCTAATTCCTCAGAATAATGTTTCTGTTGGTAGATGGAAATGAGCCGTTGAGTCGTAGCCTTGATTTCGTCGGGCGAAATGAGGTAAGACTCCGCTTTAAAAGTGGATTTTGTTTTGGGACTCGATCTTTGAGAGAATCTCATAACGTATGATATTACCCTCAATGCCCTTGTAATATCGGAAAATCTATCTAGGATGTCCTCTTTATTGTTTATTTGCGTAGTTGCGTGGATTTGTACTCTCTTTTCCACGTTGTTTGTACCATACTCTTTTTCTTGGGCTGGCCATTTATTCTTGTCTTCTTGTAACCAAGAAGGTCCCTGCCACCACAGAACGTTGTCGACTAGATCCCTCGCTGCTGGCCAGATCTGCTGTGTTTGATGCGGAATCCACGTGTAGCCAGGCTTGATTTCCTACCTTTTCCACAATTTTTGTGACTCTGTGCGCCTCGAACGTTGACCACGAGCACGGTGGTTTTCGGATCCATGCTAGGACGATGGTTGAGTCCGTCCAAAGGTGCGTTTTGAATGTCCCTAAATTCAGGTTTTCGATGACGGATTCCAAAGTCTCGGCCAGCAGAACCGCTCCACACAGATCCAATCGGGGTAAGGAGATAGTCTTCACTGGGTGTTGTCGCCAGCGCTAAAGTAAACAATGTGGCATCACCAACAAAGAAAGAGGCGAAGAGGAATGAGCAATGACCACAGCCAACTTAACACATTTCATTTTTTACATTTGGACAATTGATTGGATCACCGGCAAAAAGACACCAAAATTTTAGTATTTAGCCAGTTTTGCAGAGCCATTAACGAGACATTAAATAAATATATGTTATTTGTATTTTACATAAATATTTGTCATACAGTTTTCATTCAATTAAATATGTTATTAACTTAAAAGCGTGTATTTTTTTTGTACGGAATCAGTCAGCCGCCACACACTTCTAAAATTTTGTCTTTTGCCCGGTGTGTTGGAAATTTGCCGCCGCCTACAACATATATAAGCAGCCATCTTGCTTTCACACCACTTGGACTTCATCAAAATATATTTTAATCAACAGTCAAATATTTGACACGTACTTGGTAATATTTGAAACATTTGCTGCTCTACTAATTGCTATCTGTTTTTTCATTGCAAATCGGGCCAAGTCCCTGCATAAAATTGAGACATCAGCTAAAAAATATTGTAGCACGCAATGTACGTACACTAACACGCAAATTAACAATTCAGCGCATACATATACATATGAGACATTCCTGGATTTGGCTAATCTCCATATTTTAAACCACGTTTTTCTTCGCAAAATTTAATCCGCCATCTTTGTCTGCCGAATGCCAGCTCGGACTTTAGACTTGGAAAATTGCCGCCATTATTAAACATATGTACATATGTACATCGATGCCTTTGTGTGACTGTTAGGCGATTGGAATTGTATAAAAAACCGCCGACAACTTGCCAGCAAGCAAAATTTTTAACAATTCAATTCGTACATTTTTGCCGACAGACAGCCATAAGCCATTATATAGACAAGGGACAATAAAACACATAAATTTGTCATCGACGTTTTTTTAAGTTAAGACAGCCGTTTGCCTCAGCTGAACACTTATACCAATACAAATCAATTTGCTAATAATAATCGCTATTCACGCAAAGCCACTTGCCAAACTTCGCGTTATTTTGCCGCCATATTAGTTTATATACGAGTTGAGATTTGCTAATAATCGTCGCTAAGTATACGAAAGCCACTTGCCAAACTTCACGTTTATTGTGCCGCCATATTAGTTCATATACAAGTTGAGATTTTGGTAGTCATCGTCGCTCTGTAAAAATAGCTTAGCTGTTATAAATTACTTGCAGTAGAGAACCCTACAAGCAAATTTAGCATAATACAATTGCGCAACTAATTTAATAAATCTTCGCAATAATCGCAATTATTTAGCCGTCGCACAATTATAGTGGTGCATTTAAGCAAATATTTAGTCGTCGCACAATTACAAGGTGGTGCATTTTAGCCATCGTATATGTAGTTAAAAGGTGGTCCATTTAAGCCTTATCGCTAGCCATCGCATGCGCGACCCTTATGCCAGTAACTAGATCGCAAATGAACCAACAACGTCGCGAAGATTCGGAAGGCGAATCAGAACTAAACGTGACCGTAGTACCAGCAGCGTCCGTACCTACGCAACAAACTCCAATGGAGCAAAATAGCCATATAGCCGATTTAGTAGCCTCAATAACCGCGTTACGAGACTCTATTAGAGAGCTTCGAGACGATACAAGCGTCCAAAGAGCGGACCTGCAACAACTACGCAACCGAATTGACGCTGAAGAAGCAGCACCTATGCAACCAAATGTAATAACGCAGCAACCAATTACTCATCAACGAGTCATCATTCCTGCACAGCAAACAGTCATCCTCGTCTGCCGCCACGCCACAGCCACAGTCCAATTATGCACCTGTCTTAATGGATAGTGCCGCCACAAGACTGTACCCATTGCCGGTATTCGAAGGGTGCGCAGAGGACTGGCCATTGTTCATTGCTTGTTATGACGATACCACGAGAGAATTTAATTATAGCCACAGGCAAAATCTTATACGCCTACAAAAGGCATTGCGAGGTGAAGCAAGACGTGCAGTTACATCACTCCTCATATACCCCGAAAATGTACCAAGCGTATTAGATGAACTAAAATTTAATTTTGGTCGGCCAGAGCTGTTGGTGCGCTCCCAATTACAAAAGGTGCAGAGTTTTCCTAATATCACTTAGAATCGTCTAGATATGATCATGATGATATGATGAGTCACTCGTTACTAAACTGCCCCTCTCGAAGCAGTTTGAGTGGAGCAGGCGTGCCACCGAAATAACTTCGTACCCAACCATTGAATGCTTCGCCAACTGGTTAAGTGATTTAGCCAGAGTAGTTGCCCTCATGCCAAGAGTTGCTGATAGAAACACGCTGTCCTCAGCGCCGCGGCCAGCTAGCCAATCATCAAGCAACACTCGCTCGTCAACAATACCAGGAGGTGGTAGTCGGCGTTTACTATACAACAACGAGGTACGAAACGATCGTTGTCAACATAAGTGCGTACAGTGTAACAATGACCACAAACTTGCAGAATGTACACAGTTCTCGTCACACAGCGTAAACAACAGGTGGGCGCTAGTGAAGCGGCATGAATTGTGTTTTGGATGTCTAACAAATGGGCATAATTTATCGACTTGCCAACGAAAATCGACTTGTGGTAAACTATAGACAACAATGCTGCAAGCACTTCGCACGTAGAACGCGTATACAACTGTCGCCAAGAGGAGCAGTGGACATTATTTAAGATTTTGCCAGTAACCCTGATTGGACCTCGAGGTAAAATAGACATATTTGCAATGTTCGACGAAGGTTCTTCGATATCACTAATCGATGAAAATGTAGCTACAAGTCTAGGCCTGCGGGGACAATCGTCACTGTTGTCGTTACAGTGGTACGGTAAAAATAAAACTGTCGAAAAATCACGTAAGGTTTCACTTGAAATTCGAGGACCAGATGCCAGTCGTACATTTTCTATTAAGAATGTGCGCACTATTAATAATAATAATTAATTATTTAAATTTGCCAATGCAGAGCTTTAATAAAAATAAATTTCATTATTTGAAGTCAGCGCCAGTACCAAGCTACACTGGAGCCAGACCCGATCTGCTTTTAGATTTAGACAATTCGTTCTTAGGCGTTGCGCAGGAAACAGTCTGCAATGGACCCAGCCAACTCATTGCCGCCAAAACAAAGTTGGGTTGGATGACGTACGGGCCATCGCAATATTCTGCCAACGAAGAGGGTCGAGTCATGGTAGTCAGAGAACCAACCACAATGAAACAGCTGCACAAGATGGTGGAAGAGTACATCACAGGCGATACATTAGTGTTGAAGCTATCCTATAATGACAAATTGGAATCTGACGACGATATTAGGGCCAAGAAGATTTTGACCGAGAAAACTGTTTATCTTGGAAGCCGCTATGAGGTGGGTTTGTTGTGGAAAAACGACGATATTGAGTTTCCATCAAGCTATAGTATGGCGAAAAAACGTTTATTGAACGTCGAGACCAAAATGAAACAAAATAGTCAATTTGCCCAAAATTATATAACCGAAATGGAGATATATGTTGCCAAAGGATACGCCAGACAACTATCCACAGAAGAAGCTAATATTGTTCAGCCAACAACATGGTACCTGCCACACTTCGGTGTTGTGAACGCTCACAATCCGGAAAAATTGCGCATCGTGTTCGATGCAGCCGCCGTGACAGACAAAATGTCACTCAACCAAGCCTTGATGAAAGGGCCGGAAAAGGCCCAATCATTATTAACTATCCTCTTTAAATTCCGTCAAGGAGCTATTGCTGTCGCCGGAGACATTGAAGAAATGTTCTGCCAGGTTGGTATCAGAGCCGAGGATCAAAACTCGCAACCTTTTTTATGGAGAGATGGCGATCCAAATAAGCCAATCCGTACTTATGCTATGACATCTTTAATATTTGGTGCCACTTGTTCGCCGTGCTGTGCAGAATACGTAAAAAATACCAACGCCGCTAGGTTTAGTACAGAAAAGCCTATGGGCTATGACGCTGTGGTAAATAAAACTTACGTAGATGACCTATTAATCAGTTTTTCTGACGTTAAAGAAGCCGAACAGACAATAAAGGATGCCATAGAAATAAATGCAGCTGCTGGATTTAAGCTTAGAAAATTTTTATCAAATTACAAAGCGCTGGAAAAATCTTTAAACAACACGAATTCGCAGTCATCAATTATTAATTTAGAACGACACGCTGATGTTGAAAAAATACTTGGTATGTTTTGGAACACAGCGACGGACGCCTTCGAATTTCACTTCAAATTTTTTAAAATACCTAGCGACATTTTGGATGGTAAGCGACCACCAACTAAAAGAGAGTTGTTAGGCATCGTCATGTCCATTTACGATCCTTTCGGACTTTTTGCCAACGTTACAATTTTTGCAAAATTATTATTACAAGCGTTATGGAAAATAGGCCTTGCTTGGGATGAACAGCTCCCACCTCAGTTGGATGCACAATGGAAGACCTGGTGGCTGAAATTCCAGTCAGTTAAGTCTTTATCTATTCCACGTTGCTATTCGAAGTTAATTCCAGACGCCACTAACATCCAGTTACACATTTTCGTTGATGCCAGTACGAGTGCGTATGCTGCAGCTGCATACTTAAGAGTGCAGAATAATGATGCGGTAGAAGTGGCGTTAGTATTTGCAAAAACAGTATGTGCACCACTCAAAGTAACGACGGTTCCACGGCAAGAACTGCAAGCAGCCGTTCTTGGATGTCGCTTGAAGTCACTCATTGTGGAAAGTCTAGAGATTCGTATCGATAGCACTGTCTTTTGGAGCGATTCACAAACTGTTATTTTGTGGATACGGTCACACACACGATCATACAAGCCATTCGTGGCGCATAGAATTGCCGAAATTCTTAGTACAACAACAACAAATGAGTGGCGTTGGGTTCCTACCAGCATGAACGTAGCAGATGCCGCAACACGTGCGATACCTATACAAAAATTTTAAACAAGCGAACTTTGGTTCACAGGACCAGAATTTTTAAACCAGGACGAGGGAGGCTGGCCTCGAGAAACTACATTGACATCTGATGAGTGTGGCAGGGAAGAAATCAAGAAACAGCATTTACTTATTTGCCAACCAGGTGAGCAGCTTATCAGCTATTCTAAATTTTCCTCTTTTGTTGCATTAGTAAGAGTGATCGCCTGGGTATTGCGCTTTACCAACAATGCTAGAAAGAGAAAGCACATTGAAGAAGAGCTGCAAGCCGATGAAATCACCGCTGCGGAAAATGTATTGTGTCGCGTAGTACAAAATGAAGTTTATCAACGGGAAATTGAGGTATTACAAAACAAATCTGCTGTACCAAAAAATAGTAGCCTATATGCATTGACACCGTACTTAGATGATAAGGGTTTGTTACGAGTATATGGAAGAATAGACGCAGCCTATTGCCTTCCCATGTCCGCACGCCGTCCAATTATACTGCCACCAGGAAATCACGTTACAAAATTAATAGTAGCTGATCACCATAAGAAGAGGCATCATCAAAATGATTGTTTGACAATTAATGAAATCCGCCAACGATATTGGATTCCGGCCATTCGCAACGTATTGAAATCCGTCAAGAGGAGTTGTCCAGTATGCATTTATAATACAGCAAAACCAGTCGTGCCGTTGATGGGTCAGTTACCAATAGACCGCCTAACACCATACGTTCGACCGTTCACGTACAGCGGAGTCGATTATTGTGGACCTTTTCATGTCGCTATTGGACGCAGAAGAGAAAAGCGGTGGATTGCATTATTTACGTGTATGACAACGAGAGCAGTGCACTTAGAGTTATCAGAGAGCCTTTCGACTGATGCGTTCATTATATGCTTACATAACTTCGTGAACCGACGTGGGGTTCTCATCCGTATTCGCAGCGATAATGGTACTAATTTTGTTGGGGCACAAAAGGAAATGAAAGAGACCGAAAGAATGTTTGACTTTAATGCGATTGGAAATGAAATGTCAAAACAGAAGATTGAATGGGTGTTCAACTGTCCTGCAGACCCTGAAAGTGGGGGATGCTGGGAACGGCTGATACAATGTACTAAACGACTATTGCATACAATATTGAAAGAAGAAGCTCCGAGGGTGGAAACGTTGCGCAGTGTCACTATCGAGATAGAAAACATCATCAATAGCAGACCATTGACGGATCTGCCAATTTCGCCAGAGAACGACGAACTTCTTACACGAAACCATTTCTTAGTTGGTTGTTTGAACTCCACCCAAACACCGCATCCAGAGGAAGAACGTCTATGCACCCGAAAACAATGGAAGATTGCCCAGAACTTAAAAGATCGGGCTTGGAAAAGGTGGACTTTGGAGTACCTTCCGCGCCTTCTCTGCCGTTCCAAATGGAGAGAAGAGGCTGAAGAGCTCCAGCCAGGAACACTGGTCATCATTTGTGATCCTTTAGCGCCACGAAGTCTTTGGGAAAAGGGTAGAATCACTGAAATTATCAAGGGAAATGATGGTAGATCGCGTAGCGCTAAAGTTCAAACAGCACATGGGAGCATCCGACGACCAATACGTAGGCTAGCCGCCTTAAACTTTTGCGAACCCCCAGATGTATCGCCAGGAGGTGGAATGTTGTCGCCAGCGCTAAAGTAAACAATGTGGCATCACCAACAAAGAAAGAGGCGAAGAGGAATGAGCAATGACCACAGCCACCTTAACACATTTCATTTTTTACATTTGGACAATTGATTGGATCACCGGCAAAAAGACATCAAAATTTTAGTATTTAGCCGGTTTTGCAGAGCCATTAACGAGACATTAAATAAATATATGTTATTTGTATTTTACATAAATATTTGTCATACAGTTTTCATTCAATTAAATATGTTATTAACTTAAAAGCGTGTATTTCTTTTGTACGGAATCAGTCAGCCGCCACACACTGGGGCTACTCTTGTTTTCGCCATTAACAGGTTAACGTAAACTTGATCTTTCATTTTGACCCTTAAAAAGACTGTGGCAGCATAGGCCTTTTCGGATGCATCGCAGAAACCGTGTATTTGCATGTCGTTGGATGGCGTGAAATACACCCACCGTGGTATGCGAATATTATTAATTTGATTGTAGTCATGCATAAAGCTGTGCCACTTATCTAAAGATACTCTTTCGTCCCAGTCAGTCCCCTCTAACCAAATATTTTGCATAATCATTTTGGCTACTATGTTGACTGGGACCAGTCATCCTAGGGATAAGCCTGCAGACTGTAATGCATGTGTTATTTTACCGCGCGCTTTAATGGCTGTGTCGATGGTATGCCCTCCTGAAAGGACGTCATCGACGTACATGCTTGATCGTAGAATATTGCCAGCGATGGGTAATGAAGTTTCCACGTCGTCCGCGAGCTGATGCAGTGTTCTGATTGCTAAATATGGAGCACAATTAACTCCAAATGTTACCGTCTTTTATTCGTAGACAGTGATTGGGTTCTCAGGTCTGGTCCGAAAAACTATTCTTTGGAATTGCGTCTGATTGGGTTTGGCCCATATCTGACGGTACATCTTTTCGATGTTACTATTAAAAACGTATTTGAAAAATCTCCATCTAAGGAGTAATATTGTTAAGTCGGCCTGAAGTACTGGGCCTGTATGAAGACTGTCGTTAAGACTTGTGCCATTAGCAGTAGGGCACGAAGCGTTAAAAACCACCCGGACTTTGGTAGTTGTACTCTCTTCCTTGATAACCGTAACCAAGTAGCAGTCCGTTGATTAGGGTGGTATCATTGTGGGAACCTTAGACATATGTCCTAACGTCTCATACGCCGACAATACTCTATTGTACTCTCTCTGTAGGTCTGGGGTCTTAGCCAGGCGGGTCTCATTCCTGCTACCCTATTATTAGTGGGCTGTGCTCTTTCTGCGCGACCGGTCAATATCCACCCGAAGACGGTTTCTTGGGCAAGAAGCATGCTCATCACGTTCTTCCTTATATCGTTCAATATTATTTTTGCATATATGTCGCCTCCTAGGATGAGGTCGACTGGTTCGTTAACGAAGAACCTCTTATCGGCTAGAATCAAGTCAGAGAACGCTTGCTGGGTCAATACACTGACCTGACAAGTCGGAAGGTCCCCTGTAAGTTGTGGTAGGACTAGGACCATTGTGTCAATGCTAACTAATGGGTCAATTAGGGAGCCAATTGTAATAGAGCACGACTCTGTTACCTGCGGGGACAGCGTATTGTTTATGCCTGACACTTGGATGTTCAGGCGTTTAGATGGCAGGTTTATTCTCTTTTTCAGTCTTTCAGTTATGAAAGAGCACTCAGAGTCGGAGTCAATAAGTGCTCTGGCCGAGAAATCCACTCCATTATAGTGGATCTTAATGCGTGCGGTTCCCAACAATACCCCTTTAGATGTATTGGCATGTAATGTAGAAACATTATTAACATTTTCGTTTCTATTTGCAGACCAAAGCCTTGCCCTAGCCTGTTGCAAAGTTGAGGGCCTATCATCGTTGGAGTTGCGGTTCCAACTTCGATTATTTGTGTTGGTGTTTCGGTTCCGACTTTGATTGTTGGAGTTGGTGTTCCGGTTCCAACTTTGATTGTTGGAGTTGGTGTTCCGGTTCCAACTTTGGTGGTTTCCTTGGGGTTGTGCTGTTGGCAGGTGGAGTAAGGTGTTGTGCCTCAAGTGACACAAGGTGCAATTAAGCTGGTGAGGGCATCGTGTCACGGTGTGTTTGTCTGACAAACAGTTTAGGCAAGACCTTTTTTCCTTAATAAAGGTTATTTTGTCTTGTGTGGACAGCCTTCGGAAGTTTTGACAATCCCGCAATCTGTGCTCCTTGGTGTTACACATTTGACACCAGCCAGGAGGGACGCTGGCTTGGTAAACTCCGAGTTTCCTCGGCGTTTCCCGTGAACTATTTGAAAACGGATTCGTGGGTGCTTTGTTGCTACTCCTCAAATCGCACACGGTTTCCAATGTTTGGAACCGGTTGGATAAGAATTTATCCATGTCTTCCCATTTTGGAATCTCTGTTTTATTCTCTATGGTTTGTTCCCATAGAGCCAGAGTACATTCCGTGAGTTTAGTGGACAATAAATGGGTAATTATTGCATCCCAATGCGATATGTCAATTTGATGACATTGGAGTGATGCGATACAATTATTTATGTCTCTTTGTAGTTGCTTAATCTTTGTACCGCATTCCTTCTCAACTGCGGTCAGACTAAACACAGATTTCAATTGTGTATTGACGCTTGTTTTCGTACCTGTCACTTGAATTTTGTAAAGCCTTCTTTGGTTAATGGATACCTACGGACTATTTCCTTTGCCTCCCCTTGGGTTTTCTGGTTGAGATGATACAATTTCTCAACCGGGGTAAGGCGTTTATTTAATATGTATATGGCCGTGAACATGTCCCTAAAAGTTGGCCATGATAGATAATCGCCCTTAAACACATCGGTGTCACAGGGCGGAAGCCGAATATTATTTTCACGGCTGGATGTATTATCATTACTTTCTTGTTTTTGTGGTTGTATGGGCTGTGCTGACAGTTTTTCCAGCTGAGCATTCATAGCAGCCATGCATTTCGTGTAGCATGCGAAACACGTCTTATTTTTTTGCTTTATGGATTGCAAATCTTCCTTGGTGGTCTCTTTGTGGGACAGAAGGCTGTCATAAGCCGTTTTCGTCTTCTTGCTTTGAAAATAAGCGAAATTTAAAACAGTGTTACTGATTATAATCTCTGAAGATTTAATCTTACGAAATGTGTGATAGACAGAAATATGTCTTTAAAAGTGTGTGTGATATAAATCTCTGAAGATTTAGTATATCAATAACGGTGTATATGAAACAAATCTCTGAAGATTTAGTGTCTGAAAAGTGTATAAGAAACAAATCTCTGAAGATTTAATGTCTCTAAAATGAATGTGAAACCGAAAGAAATCTCTGAAGATTTAATGTCTCAACAAACGTGTATGTGACCCAGAAAAATCTCTGAAGATTCAGTGTATTAATAGGTGTGTGTAGCACAAATGAAATCTCTGAAGATTTGGTGTGCTTAAAGTGTTTGTGAACCGATCTAAATCTCTGAAGATTTAGTGTAACAAGAAGTGTGTATACAAAACAGATAGAAATCTCTGAAGATTTAATGTTTCAAAAGTATTTGTGTAACAGATAACCTCTGGAGGTTTAGTGTTTCCAAAATGTATGTGATAACAGATAAAATCTCTGAAGATTGACTGTATCAACCAAAGTGTATGGCACAGATATAAATCTAGGTACAGATCTAATGTGATTTGCGTATTGTAAACCCTGTATAGCTAAACCAGGTAAATAAAGTGCAATTTCCAAATGAGAAAAAAAATCTAACGCAATTGTATTTGTCCAGATAATCGTGCCATTTTCTGACCCACTCATAAGCGCCTCGCTGCAAATAGTGAGATCTATGACCTCCCTGCGTGTTTTAGTAATAAACGTAGGTTCCTTACCCACGTTGCAAACTACCAGGTTAGTTGTTAACAAATGATCAAACAACGACTCTCCTCTAGCATTGATATCGGAGCTTCCCCACTGGAGGTGATGAGCATTGGCGTCAGTTCCGATAATAAGATGACCCATGGAAAAATTTGCCACCAGGTCTTTTACCTCCCTCTGTGGCGGAGGTTCTTCGGCGTCGTAGGGCATATAGACCGATGCCATCGTCAGACTGGTACTGTCGACTGTTAAACTGGCAGCTGTAACGTCACCATTGGTATAGTTGGGCAAGAAAAAAGCATTCAGCTCAGACTTAACCAGAATACAGGCTCTAACCCTGCCCCCCTCGCTGGCTTGGATTAGCTTAAAACCCTTAATCCCCAAACCGCAAATCCTTGAGCTGTTGACCCAGGGTTCTTGGATGAGGACCACATCTATGTCGCCTTTAGAGAGACGACTGATTAAAGCAGCCGAGGCTGCTTTAGATTTTTGCAGATTTATCTGAATCACCACCAACATGAGAGCGCTCAGACTTCCCTGCCACCGCCGTATCGTCGAGTTCCACCTCGTCTGGAGGCTTATCTTTCAACGACGATTTGTTCAGACCACGATTTGGCGTAGCCGACATCCTACTAACTGTGGCAGTATTGACATTGGTGCGCTCAGGACTAGCTGCTATCACTGTGACGTTGAGGTCCTCCTCGTCCAGCAGGTTGTCTCCTATCTCCGTCCTGTTCACTGCTCCTTCGCCATTTGACGTGGCAGATACCATACTTTCCGAGTCGGACATCTCCGACCCCTCTACCGGCACTGCGATGTCCGAGCCCTCCGGTGCAGCCGAAATAGCAGCGCGCTGTGCATCGCCGCGGTATACGTGGATCACGATCTGACCCATGCCGTAGTGCACTCGTCCATTGCACCGTTTAAGGGGCTCGAGTGCTTCCTTAGTCAAGGTGAAGACCACTTGCCTGTCAGGCCCTACCGCATCCTCGACCAGATTGACACCCCAGTCCTGCGTCGGGAGAGACGGGTTCATGATCCTCAGCATCCTGAGAATTCTCTCAGGCTCAGCAGGGATAGCAGCCCGAGCCGGGATGTCCTTCCAGTCGACAACCTCGATTCTTGCCCCTTGGTAGATCTCACCCAGTCTTGCAGCTGCTGCCTTGTACAGTGCAACAGTTTTTGCATCCTCGCAAGCGAATACCTTCATTCGGCCCTGGTGCCATCCCGCATCAGAACCCATCGACGTGGCACCCGGAGACTCATCCATAATGTCGAGAAGGGCATTACCGATAGCGTTCCGGACGTACCGCCAATGGTCCCTAGGGATGGCCCAGCTTTCCTTACCTTGGTCAATGATGCCTATGAGGATCCTATCCTTAGTTACTTCAGCAAAGCTGAGTTTACCCACTACGGGGGCGTATTGCTGCCGCTTCGGGTGAGGTTTAAAATCCACGTCCGATCTCTGGCGTTTGAAGGGATTTCCATTAACCTTCTTTGGCGCGTAATCGCTTTGGAAGTTCGGTAAGATAGCTTCAGCCATCTCCACCGTCTTTCTAGCATTCGGCGATAGCGTCTCTTGTGAAATACCCTCGTATTTCTTCAGGATCCTCGCGGCCGCTCTTTTGTCCAAGTACTCAGAGCGACTGGGAGATGTCTTTTGGGGTAAATTTCGACCCGTAGTTGCCATCGCGGTCGTCCCTTATTTGGATCTCTGGGGCCAGGTCGTGAGACCACTGCCACAGACGTTAAAGACTTAGTTTCGGTACCGGCACTTACTAGGACTTTACCATCAGCCGTTGTTGGCTTCACTGTGTTTGTACCGGTACTTACTTTGGGGATTGCCCCCTTGTTATCCAGAGCTAATCGACCCGTAGTTGCCATCGCTGTCGATCTCTCGGCTGATAAGGAAATGGAGTTTGTCCTCCGACGTCGCGTTCTCGCTTGCTCCAGCATTTTCCTCCTCTGCTGTGCAGTATACATAGTTGTATCTTTAGTTTTAGGGTTTTTGTTATTATTTATCATCTTGTTCGTACGACCCCTCGCCGGGCAAGGCCAGTTTAGGGTCAAGGGAAGAGTAGGGGGAATGTGTCGTCCGCCGCGGCAGAGCCCCATACCGCGGTAAGGCCATAGTTACTCTCCGAGGCGGCCCGGTATCAGAGAGGCTCCGTTCGATTACAGCCACGATTTGCCTCCCGGCTGCAAACGTCCAATGGGCACGTGGTCGCATAACACCCTGGATTGGGAGGGGGAAGATCTTAGTCGTCGCGCCAGAGAGGCTTGGCTTCTCTCGTGATGTAGTACCGGTGGCGCTATGATCACAAGGGCAACGTAGGCCTGTGGCTATCGACTTAAGCCCTCGTACCGCGGCAAGGTGTCCAACTTCACGAGGGTCGCACGTAATAAGTATGGAAAGAAAGTGCAACGAGTTAATAAAGAAAAAACACTTGTCCTTCTTATACACACAATATAATAGCGCTCTTTATTGAGTATAAAGTAAACAGTTAATTATTAAAGAATTAATGTGTACAATTAATATTTTTTTTAAATGGCAAGTAATAAATTATGGAAATTGTGGATCTTACCTGGAGTGGCTGATGATGGTGCTCGTATAATCGAAAACGAAGTGACCGAGTGGTTAGATAAATATCAGCTCTGTACCGCCGCCGAATCATACATTCGTAGGATTCGAAGGGGTAAGAGCTGTTATCGTTATAAAGATAAAGTAAAAGTAATAGCGCGGCAGATACTAAGGCTTGCTACGAGGGGTGAACGATATATTTAGACCGATGGTGTGAACATTTCTTACTCAAATCTTTACGCATTATTGTTGTCGACTGTAAACCGCTAACTCAGTTTACATATATATACCCGCGGCTTGCCCGCCCCTGCGAAGTACCCTTTCAACATTTTAAGTAAAAATTCGGTCGTCGAAGTTCACCAAGTTAGGTAGATTGGTCGAATAAAAAACTGTTCGAAGATCAATTATTTGTCTATGTTCCTAGAGTTTTGAAAAAATAGTATGTATTGAAAAACGGTTTTCAAAAATTTTATTTAATATACAATCTCATTTCGACTGATAACTCATTTATCGATAAATTTATCGAAATATATCGAAGCCCAAATGAGACCTGGCACCTTCCACTTTCGTTTGATACCCATATGGTTCGAAGTTTCTACACCTGTATGCGAAATATCATAAGTTTAGGTCAAGTGTACTAAGAGTTATATGAAAAAACAAAAAAGTCGAAAAGTATCGGTCCCTGGCATGGCCGGACCCCCCAAAATTAGAAAAAAAAATAGCCTATACCTCCTTCTAGACAATTAGCTGTCTGCCTACCAAATTTCAACAAAATCCGTCTTGCCATTCTCACGTTATTGAGGAACAGAGGTAAACGTCTGGACATCCAAATATCCAAACATCGCTACATTCACATTTATAATATTAGTAAGATTATTGAATACTGAAGCATTTATCAAGGGTATTTGAAATTTTCAAAATTCCCATCAATGGGGAAAGGTAGATTGATTAAATAATTTGAGATTTATGGGTGATCACGTTTTGACCGATAACTCTGTTATCGATAAATATATCGAAATACATATATCGAAGTCCAAATGAAACCTGGGGCCATCCCTTTTCGTTTGATACCCATATTGTTGGCCAATTTTAAGGCTTTTGAGCCATCTCCTTTTCATCGATAACTCAATTATCGATAAATTTATCGAAATATATTGAAGTCCAAATGAAAACTGGGGCCATCCCCTTTCGTTTAGTACCCATATTGTAGGGCAATTTTAAGGTTTTTGGGCAATCACATTTTCACCGATAACTCAATTGACTGGCTGGACCCCCCAAAATTAAAAAAAAAAAAAAACAAGTAAGGAAAGCTGTCTTCGGCTGTGCCGAAGGCTATATACCTTTCATTAATAAGCGTCACGATTTTCACTGTTCGATTTCCAGTACAGCCTGTTTCAATTTAACTATATTTACTATACACATTACACATCTTTGTTACAATTTAAAAAAACTTACAAAATAATAGGATCCGAGTTATCGGAACAATCGATTGTATAGAGGCTATATATTATACGTGTTCAATTGTACTGACTGACACTATACACATTACATATGTAGAAAGTACTAAAGGTGCAATATTTTAGGTTCCTAACTTTTTAAACGCGGAAGTATTGGCCAAAAAACCTTATATCGGAACAACCGGTTGTATGGGGCTATATGTTATATTTACCCGATCTTCTTGATTTTCCTCTACACACTACATAAATTGAAAGTACTCAAGTTGCAAAATTTTATGTTCCTAACTTTTTAATTGCAGAAGTTTTGGTCAAAAAACCTTATATCTGAACAATCGGTTGTATGGGGGCTATATGTTACATTTGCCCGATCTTTTTGATTTTCATTATATCCACTACATAAATATAAAGTACTCGAGTTGCAAAATTTTACGTTCCTAACTTTTTAATTGCAGAAGTTTTGGTCAAAAAACCTTATATCTGAACAATCGGTTGTATGGGGGCTATATGTTACATTTGCCCGATCTTGTTGATTTTTACTATATACACTACATAAATATAAAGTACTCGAGTTGCAAAATTTTACGTTCCTAACTTTTTAATTGCAGAAGTTTTGGCCAAAAAACCTTATATCTGAACAATCGGTTGTATGGGGCTATATGTTACATTTGCCCGATCTTGTTGATTTTCACTATATATACTACGTAAATAGAAAGTACTCGAGTTGCAAAATTTTACGTTCCTAACTTTTTAATTGCAGAAGTTGTGGTCAAAAAACCTTATATCTGAACAATCGGTTGTATGGGGGCTATATGTTACATTTGCCCGATCTTGTTGATTTTCACTATATACACTACGTAAATAGAAAGTACTCGAGTTGCAAAATTTTACGTTCCTAACTTTTTAATTGCAGAAGTTTTAGTCAAAAAACCTTATATCTGAACAATCGGTTGTATGGGGGCTATATGTTACATTTGCCTGATTTCGTTGATTTTCACTATATACACAACATAAATAGAAAGTACTCGAGTTGCAAAATTTTACGTTCCTAACTTTTTAATTGCGGAAGTTTTGGCCAAAAAACCTTATATCTGAACAATCGGTTGTATGGGGGCTATATGTTATACTGGTCCGATCTTGTCAGTTCCGACAAATGATTCCTATATTACAAAATGGTGGCCACATACAAAATTTCAGCCAGATATCTCAAAAATTGAGGGACTAGTTTGCGTTCAAACAGACAGACGGACAGACGGACATGGCTAAATCAACTCAGCTCGTCATCCTGATCATTTCGGTATACTTATTGATGGGTCCATCTCTTCTTCTTCTCATATTTACAAACATCGGACCAAAGTTATAATACCATTTCATGTTCATGAAAGGTATAACAAGTAAGGAAAGTTGTCTTCGGCTGTGCCGAAGGCTATATACCTTTCATGAATAAGCGTCACGATTTTCACTGTTCGATCCCCAGTACAGCCTGTTTCAATTTAACTATATTTACTATACACATTACACATCTTTGTTATAATTTAAAAAAAACTTACAAAATAATAGGATCCGAGTTATCGGAACAATCGATTGTATGGAGGCTATATATTATACGTGTTCAATTGTACTATACACATTACATATGTAGAAAGTACTAAAGGTGAAATATTTTACGTTCCTAACTTTTTAAATGCGGAAGTATTGGCCAAAAAACCTTATATCGGAACAACCGGTTGTATGGGGCTAAATATATGTTATATTTACCCGATCTTCTTGATTTTCCTCTACACACTACATAAATTGAAAGTACTCAAGTTGCAAAATTTTATGTTCCTAACTTTTTAATTGCAGAAGTTTTGGCCAAAAAACCTTATATCTGAACAATCGGTTGTATGGGGGCTATATGTTACATTTGCCCGATCTTGTTGATTTTCACTATATACACTACGTAAATAGAAAGTACTCGAGTTGCAAAATTTTACGTTCCTAACTTTTTAATTGCAGAAGTTTTAGTCAAAAAACCTTATATCTGAACAATCGGTTGTATGGGGGCTATATGTTACATTTGCCTGATTTCGTTGATTTTCACTATATACACAACATAAATAGAAAGTACTCGAGTTGCAAAATTTTACGTTCCTAACCTTTTAATTGCAGAAGTTTTGGCCAAAAAACCTTATATCTGAACAATCGGTTGTATGGGGGCTATATGTTACATTTGCCCGATCTGGTTGATTTTCACTATATACACTACATAAATAGAAAGTACTCGAGTTGCAAAATTTTACGTTCCTAACTTTTTAATTGCAGAAGTTTTGGCCAAAAAACCTTATATCTGAACAATCGGTTGTATGGGGGCTATATGTTACATTTGCCCGATCTGGTTGATTTCCACTATATACACTACATAAATAGAAAGTACTCGAGTTGCAAAATTTTACGTTCCTAACTTTTTAATTGCAGAAGTTTTGGCCAAAAAACCTTATATCTGAACAATCGGTTGTATGGGGGCTATATGTTACATTTGCCCGATCTTGTTGATTTTCACTATATACACTACATAAATAGAAAGTACTCGAGTTGCAAAATTTTACGTTCCTAACTTTTTAATTGCAGAAGTTTTGGCCAAAAAACCTTATATCTGAACAATCGGTTGTATGGGGGCTATATGTTACATTTGCCCGATCTTGTTGATTTTCACTATATACACTACATAAATAGAAAGTACTCGAGTTGCAAAATTTTACGTTTCTAACTTTTTAATTGCGGAAGTTTTGGCCAAAAAACCTTATATCTGAACAATCGGTTGTATGGGGGCTATATGTTACATTTGCCCGATCTGGTTGATTTTCACTATATACACTACATAAATAGAAAGTACTCGAGTTGCAAAATTTTACGTTTCTAACTTTTTAATTGCGGAAGTTTTGGCCAAAAAACCTTATATCTGAACAATCGGTTGTATGGGGGCTATATGTTACATTTGCCCGATCTTGTTGATTTTCACTATATACACTACATAAATAGAAAGTACTCGAGTTGCAAAATTTTACGTTCCTAACTTTTAAATTGCAGAAGTTTTGGCCAAAAAACCTTATATCTGAACAATCGGTTGTATGGGGGCTATATGTTACATTTGCCCGATCTGGTTGATTTTCACTATATACACTACATAAAGAGAAAGTACTCGAGCTGCGAAATTTTACGTTTCTAACTTTTTAATTGCGGAAGTTTTGGCCAAAAAACCTTATATCTGAACAATCGGTTGTATGGGGGCTATATGTTATACTGGTCCGATCTTGTCAGTTCCGACAAATGATTCCTATATTACAAAATGGTGGCCACATACAAAATTTCAGCCAGATATCTCAAAAATTGAGGGACTAGTTTGCGTTCAAACAGACAGACGGACAGACGGACATGGCTAAATCAACTCATCTCGTCATCCTGATCATTTCGGAATACTTATTGATGGGTCTATCTCTTCTTCTTCTCATATTTACAAACATCGGACCAAAGTTATAATACCATTTCATGTTCATGAAAGGTATAAAAATAGCCTATACCTCCTTCTAGACTATTAGCTGTCTGCCTACCAAATTTCAACAAAATCGTTATTGAGGAACAGAAGTAAACGTCTGGACATCCAAACATCTAAATTTCCAAACATCGCTACATTCACATTTATAATATTAGTAAGATTATTGAATACTGACGCATTTATCAAGGGTATTTAAAATTTTCAAAAATCCCATCAATGGGGAAAGGAAGATTGATTAAATAATTTGAGGTTTTTGGGCGATCACGTTTAGACCGATAACTCAGTTATCGATCAATTTAACGAAAAATATCGAAGTCCAAATGAAGCCGGGGGCCATCCCTTTTCGTTTGATACCCATATTGTTGGCCAATTTTAAGGCTTTTCAGCCATCTCCTTTTTATCGATAACTCAATTATCGATAAATTTATCGAAATATATTGAAGTCCAAATAAAAACTAGGGCCCTTTCGTTTGATACCCATATTGTGGGGAAATTTTAGGGCTTTTGAGCCATCTCCTTTTCGCCGATAACTAAATTACCGATAAATTTATCGAAATATATTGAAGTCCAAATAAAAACTGGGGCCATCCCCTTTCGTTTGATACCCATATTGTGGGGAAATTTTAAAGTTTTTGGGCAATTTTAAGATTTTTCACCAATAACTCAGTTATCAATAAATTTATCGAAATATATTAAAGTCCAGATGAAACCTGTGGCCATCCCCTTCCTTTTGATACCCATATTGTGGGGAAATTTTAAAGTTTTTGGGCAATCACATTTTCACCGATAACTCAGTTATCGATAAATTTATCGAAATATATGGAAGTCCAAATGAAACCTGGGGTCATGCTCTTTTGTTTGATACCCATATTGTCGGGCAATTTTAAGGCTTTTGAGCCATCTCGTTTTCACCGGTAACTCAGTTATCGAAAAATGTATCGAAATATATTGAAATCCAAATGATACCCATATTGTAGGGCTATTTTAAGGTTTTTGGGCAATTACATTTTAACCCATAACTTAGTTATCGATAAATTTATCGAAATATATCGAAGTCCAAATGAAACCTGCAGCCTTTCCTTTGCGTTTGATACCCATATTGTAGCGCAATTTTAAAGTTTTTGGGCAAGCACATTTTCACCGATAACTCAGTTATCGATAAATTTATCGAAATATATCGAAGTCCAAATGAAACCTGGTCTCATCCCCTTTCGTTTAGTACCCATATTGTAGGGCAATTTTAAGGTTTTTGGGCAATCACATTTTAACCGATAACTCAGTTATCGATCAATTTAACGAAAAATATCGAAGTCCAAATGAAGCCTGGGGCCATTCCCTTTCATTTGATACCCATATTGTAGGGAAAATTTAAGGTTTTTGAGCAACCACATTTTCACCGATAACTCAGTTATCGATTAATTTATCGGAATATATTGAGGTCCAAATGGAACCTGGGGCCATTCCCTTTCGTTTGATACCCATATTGTAAGGTAATTTTAAGGTTTTTGTTCAATAACATTTTCACCGATAACTCAGTTATCGATAAATTTATCGAAATATATCGAAGTCCAAATGAAACCTGGGGTCATCCCCTTTCCTTTCATACCCATATTGTAGGGAAAATTTAAGGTTTCTGGGCAATTACATTTCGACTGATAACTCAGTTATCGATAAATTTATCGAAATATATCGAAGCCAAATGAGACCTGGCACCTTCCAGTTTCGTTTGATAACCATATTTATATTTATTTCTTTCAGTCTAAAAAGTACAAACTTTCTTACAGACTAGTTAAAAATAGTGAAAAGTTCAAGCTTAAATTTATATATGCTATTATTAAAGTTAAGAAGACCACTATATCGATTTGCTAAATGTATAGACTTGGATATAGGCTCATTCGACGCGTAATTCGTTCTATGAGTTACTTCAACAAATAGTCTGGTATTCCTTAGATCCCGTGGTGGAATGTATGGAACGAATAGATTAGATAAGTCAGAGCAGTTTATATTACCGTTGATAACGTCATAGGCAAGCATGAGGGAGATACAAGTTCTTCGGTCATGCAAGGCCTGGAGGCCGAGCAATTTACGCCTGCTGATGTACGATGGGAGGCCATCGGGCCAATGCAGCATACGCAAAGCAATTTTGGTGAAAATTCTTTGAACTCTCTCAATTTTATATGAATTCGCTTCATAGAATGGACTCCATATAATCGAGCAATATTCAAGACGACTTCTTACCAATGACGTAAAAAGTGCCTTCAGGGTCATAGGATCCTTAAAGTCACAGGAATTACGTCTAATAAACCCAACCATTGAGAAAGATTTAGAAACTATAAAGTCTATGTGACCAGAAAAAGAGAGCTGGTTGTCAAAAATTACACCCAGATCTTTAATTTCTCGGCAGCGATTTAAAGAACCGGCATTAAGTTCGTAGTTGAAAATGGTGATAGTTACCTTTTTTGAATAGGAAACAACGCAACATTTGTTGGTATTTAAAAGTAAGTTATTACTTGTACACCATTCATTAAAAGAATCGAGATCATATTGTAAGTTAACGCAGTCACAAGTGTCACGAACGGTTAGAAAAAGTTTAACGTCGTCTGCGAACATTAAACATTTAGCAAATTTGAATTTTTGAGGCAAATCATTAATGAAGATTAGGAACAACAGAGGGCCACAGTGGGTTCCCTGTGGGATTCCCGACCATGCATTAATAAGCACAGTAGATTGGTTGGCTCCGATTGACACAAAAAGCTTTCTATTCGATAAGAAACTTGAGAAGAATTTCAGCAAACTTCCACTCACTCCGTACCTTTCCAGTTTGTGCAATAGCATAAAGTGATCGACCTTGTCGAATGCTTTCGAGAAATCAGTATAGATGACGTCTAGTTGCGCATGGGATTCAAAGGCATCTACAATTTGGCTAGTGACTAAAGCCAGATTCGTAGAGGTAGACCTGCCAGGAAAAAACCCATGCTGACACTCGACAATAGCCTTGCCTATGTAATCAAACAATTTAATTTGAAGGATATTATCGAATAGTTTTGCCAGAGTACTCTGCTTAACAATAGGTCTGTAGTTGCGAATATCATTGCGGTCACCAGACTTGAATACCGGATTTATGGAGCATAACTTCCAAGAATCTAAAAAGGTTCCATGGTTCAAGCATCCCTGGAAAAGAAGGGCCAAGGGTTCTGAAATTGTATTTGAACATAGTTTGAAGAATAACGGAGAAAGTCCCTCGCTATCTGATTTCGAACTATTATTCAATTTTGAAATTGAGAGAGATACATCCTCGGTGGAAATATCAAAAGTAGAAATTGGACTAAGAGAGCCAGAGTAGAATGTCGGGCTAGTTGAAGAGGTAGGAATAGAGTATACCTTCTGAAATAAATTGGCAAATAAGTTGCAAATATCTACCGCGTTACTGGACGATACACCGTCATACTCCATGCACGTCGGAAATCCGCTAGTCTGTCTCTTGGAATTAATAACCGACCAGAAACTAGAAGGGTTTGTCTTCAGTTTTGATTCAAGGTTGTTCATATATTGTCTGAACAGGAACTTATTGAGACAGTTAAAAGTCGATTTAAGCCTGACAAAGGTAAGACGATCGGATTCACTCCCGCTCCTTATATATTTCTTAGACGCCTTGCGCTTTTTATTTTTAATATTATTAAGTTTAGTATTGAACCAGGGTGGTTTATTGTTCAAAATTTTCCGTTTTCGCGGAACAAAATTCGAAACCGCTAATAAAAGTCTCTGCTTCAAAATCGCATAAGAAGCCTCAGGTCCAATAGAGGAGTCCAAGAAGGACCAATCAGTGTCGAGGAAAAACTCGTTAATCGCTGTAGCATCGGCCCTAAAATAATTATATTCTGAAAAGGTTTCAGCTGAGTTTTTATCAAAATTATAAAATTCGAAATTTGCAACTAAAGCATTGTGATGCAAACTGTTTTCCAAGATTGGAGATAGACACTCCAGGCAAGATATTCTTAAATCATCAGACCCAAAAACGAGATCAAGGAACCTACCATTACTGTTTGGTTGAGTATTGTATTGTTTTAAGCCGTACGAGAACAAAGTGCTAACAACAAGCATATCGATATCGGATCTGATATTTGTGGGTAAAGTATTACGGCCACTTGACCAGGAGATATTACTTAAATTAAAATCGCCTAAATATATAATTTCATCAAATAGATTAGTAGTACTCATGACAGTATTTACATTATCTAAATGTTTCTGATAGACAGCAATTTCACTACCTGGCGGAATGTAAGACAAAGAGATTATTAATGTTTTGCAGTCATTAAACTTAACGCTTACACAGATTTGCTCAACGCCATCTATCAAATCATTTGTAATTAGTTTACTACATAGATCAGCTCTGACAGCGACTAAAACACCACCACCCCTCTCAAGACCGGTGGTGTTCGGGCACCGATCATTACGAAATACGTTATAATAGCCGTCAAAGAACTCGTTAGATGAAAAATTTCCATTCAACCAAGTCTCTGATAGAGCTAATATATCATAGTCGTGAGAACTAACGTTATGATATAATTGTGACGTTTTAGTACGCATACCACTAACATTTTGATAATAAAGCGCATAACTCGCTTTAGATTTATTAATAGGTCTACAAATATCTAAGTAAGATCTATCGACTATGTCTTCGTTTGGATCCTCTTTCGGCCCCACCGAAAAGGGCAAACAGTAACACCAGCAGGCCAAAGCTCAGGGTTGAGCATCTTATCAAACCAAGATTCAGGAACCCCAAGTTTAAACGTAATTCGCTTCAATGATTCAACGGCAATACCTTTCCGTATAAGTCCGTGACAAGAAAGCAACTCTCTACTTATTCCAGAATGTTTAGAGACATATTCAATAATATTCTCGTTAGTAACGGATGGCAAAAACGACGCAATATGAAGCCACTTAGTCTTAGCAACACTAAGCTCAGTGCTTACGTTCGAACCAATTATTCGCATTTTTTTACAATCGTAGTTCTTCATTTCAGCATCCACCATCTGAACATGTTGATGATTGTTGTTGGCATTTGTAATGGCAGCTTCATTATTAGAGCCATTAACAGCTGACGCAGAAGAAGAGGCAGATGCGGCGGTGTCAGTGTCGGATATATCATTATCGTTACTTCGATTTCTACCTCCTTTCTTCTTCCTCGTAACTACCTCCCACTCTGGATCAATAGGCTCATCAATTTGCGTAATTATGTCAATAATAGCAACGCTACCATCAACACCCGTATTAGCTGGTTCAACAGATAATGCAAGATTGTTGTTGATGTTAAGAATAGGTTTCCCCTTAGTAGCGACATCATTATCAATACCGCCGTTGTTAGGAGTAGGAGACTCAACTTCGATCAACTCATCTGCTTGCTTTGTCTCCATATCCGATTCAGGCTTTTCGTTACCAGCGTTTTGTTTTGCATTTGCAGTAGAGTCGCTGTTGTTCTTTATTGCTGTTGCATTAATCATATCAACAATAACAACGCTATCATCACCACCCGTATCAGCTGATTCCATAGATGATGCAAAATTGTTGTTGTCACTAAGAACAGGTTTCTCTTTACCCGCGATTTGTTTTGCTTTTGCAGCAGGGTCGCTGTTGTTGTTCATTGCTTTTGCAGCCAAGCCACTCTTAATGTTTTGCGGTTTAGAAGTTGACTTATTAGCTTTTTGTTTTGCTTTGCGAGTTAATTTTTGTTTTTTATTTCCGTAGTTAACGAGGAGATAATATCATTTTTGGCGTCAATTACAGAGCGCAGAGAGCAAACTTCGTCTAATAGAGCATTCAACTTTTGCAAATATTGAGTGTTATCATCATTTAGCGAATTCACTGTAGAAAGAATACTAGCATTTTACGAACGTAATTCGGCGATGTCTCTTGCAATATCGAGCAGAGATAGTTGTTGAGTACCTTCACGCAGCTCGCCATTGCTCTCCGCGTTATTAGTGACAACAGGGGAAGTAGTGGGTGGAGGAGTACGTATCGATGCGCGAAGCACAACCGTACAAGTTTTACAAAAGAATGGTTTCTTTTGAGAGATGAGAAAGTCAAGATCACCAGATGACAAGTTGACACATTCCAAATGAAAAAGGTCACTGCACTTCGCACACAATACTGACGGTCTCCCGCGATCAACCTTTTGACCACAATCGCAAGGCATTGTGAATAAATAATTTTGTTGATAATATTATTGTATTTTCATCTGAATAAAGTGTTGACACCAATCAGATTCGAACAAGAGTCACTATCTCAGATCAAAACAGTGCACTAATTATAATTATAATTATTAACACTTGCCATAACAGCAGAATTAGCACAAAAATCACCGAGCGAAAATTAACACGTCCGCACACTACAAGATGTCTCGCATACTGTTAGAAGTTTCTACACCATATTGTTAGAAGTTTCTACACCTGTATGCGAAATATCATAAGTTTAGGTCAAGTGTACTCAAATTTATATGGAAAAACAAAAAAATCGAAAAGTATCGGTCCCTAGCATGGCCGGACCCCACAAAATTAAAAAAAAAAAATAGCCTATACCTCCTTCTAGACTATTACCTGTCTGCCTACCAAATTTCAACAAAATCCGTCTTGCCATTCTCACGTTATTGAGGAACAGATGTAAACGTCTGGACATCCAAACATCCAAATATCTAAACATCGCTACATTCACATTTATAATATTAGTAAGATTAAGGATTTTTCACCAATAACTCAGTTATCAATAAATTTATCGAAATATATTAAAGCCCAGATGAAACCTTTGGCTATCCCCTTTCTTTTGATACCCATATTGTGGGGAAATTTTAAAGTTTTTGGGCAATCACATTTTCACGGATAACTCAGTTGTCGATAAATTTGTCGAAATATATGGAAGTCCAAATGAAACCTGGGGTCATGCTCTTTCGTTTGATACCCAGATTGTCGGGCAGTTTTAAGGCTTTTGAGCCATCTCGTTTTCACCGGTGACTCAGTTATCGAAAAATGTATCGAAATATAGTGAAATCCAAATGATACCCATATTGTAGGGCAATTTTAAAGTTTTTGGGCAATTACATTTTCACCGATAACTTAGTTATCGATAAATTTATCGAAGTCCAAATGAAACCTGCAGCGTTTCCTTTTCGCTTGTTACACATATTGTAGGGCAATTTTAAAGTTTTTGGGCAATCACATCTTCACCGTTAACTGAGTTATCGATAAATTTATCGAAATATATCGAAGTCCAAATGAAACCTGGTCTCATGCCCTTTCGTTTGATACCCATATTGTAGGGTAATTTTAAGTTTTTTGGGTAATCACATTTTCACAGATAACTCAGTTATCGATCAATTTATCGAAAATTTCGAAGTCCAAATGAAACCTGGGGCCATGCCCTTTCGTTTGATACCCATACTGGTAGGGCAATTTTAAGGTTTTTATTCAATAACATTTTAACCGATAACTCAGATACTGTTTAGTACCCATATTGTAGGGCAATTTTAAGAATTTGGGGCAATCACATTTTCACCGATAACTCAGTTATCGATCAATTTATCGAAAAATATCGAAGTCCAAATCAAACCTGGGCCATGCCCTTTCGTTTGATACCCATATTGTAGGGTAGTTTTAAGGTTTTTGTTCAATAACATTTTCACCGATAACTCAGTTATCGATAAATTTATCGAAATATATTGAAGTCCAAATGAAACCTTTGATCCCCTTTCATTTGATACCCATTTTATTGGGAAAATTTAAGGTTTTTGAGCAACCACATTTTCACCGATAACTCAGTTATCGATTAATTTATCGAAATATATTGAGGTCCAAATGAAACCTGGGGCCATTCCCTTTCGTTTGATACCCATATTGTAAGGTAATTTTAAGGTTTTTGTTCAATAACATTTTCACCGATAACTCAGTTATCGATCAATTTATCGAAATATATCGAAGTCCAAATGAAACCTGGGGTCATCCCCTTTCGTTTGAAACCCGTAGTGTAGGGAAACTTTAAGGTTTCTGGGCAATCTCGTTTCGACTGATAACTCAGTTATCGATAAATTTATCGAAATATATCGAAGCCCAAATGAGACCTGGAACCTTCCAGTTTCGTTTGATACCCATATTGTTGGCAAATCTTAAGGCTTTTGAGCCATCTCCTTTTCACCGATAACTAAATTACCGATAAATTTATCGAAATATATTGAAGTCCAAAGAAACCTGTGGCCATCCCCTTTTTTGATACCCATATTGTGGGGAAATTTTAAAGTTTTTGGGCAATCAATATTTCACCGATAACTCAGTTATCGATAAATTTATCAAAATACATGGAAGTCCAAATGAAAGCTGGGGTCATGCTCTTTCGTTTGATACCCATACTGTCGGGCATTTTTAAGGCTTTTGAGCCATCTCGTTTTCACCGGTAACTCAGTTATCGAAAAATATATTGAAATCCAAATAATACCCATATTGTAGGGCAATTTTAAGGTTTTTGGGCAATTACATTTTCATCGATAACTTAGTTATCGATAAATTTATCGAAATATATCGAAGTCCAAATGAAACCTGCAGCCTTTCCTTTTCGTTTGTTACACATATGGTAGGGCAGTTTTAAAGTTTTTGGGCAAGCACATCTTCACCGATAACTCATTTATCGATAAATTTATCGAAATATATCGAAGTACAAATGAAACCTGGTCTCATGCCCTTTCGTTTGATACCCATATTGTAGGGCAATTTTAATTTTTTAGGCAATCACATTTTCACCGATAACTCAGTTATCGATAAATTTATCGAAATATATCGAAGTCCAATTGAAACCTGGGGCCATCCCCTTTCGTTTAGTACCCATATGGTAGGGCAATTTTAAGGTTTTTGGGCAATCACATTTTAACCGATAACTCAGTTATCGATCAATTTATCGAAAAATATCGAAGTCCAAATGAAGCCTGCGGCCATGCCCTTTCGTTTGATACCCATATTGTAGGGAAAATTTAAGGTTTTTGAGCAACCACATTTTCACCGATAACTCAGTTATCGATTAATTTATCGAAATATATTGAGGTCCAAATGGAACCTGGGGCCATTCCCTTTCGTTTGATACCCATATTGTAAGGTAATTTTAAGGTTTTTGTTCAATAACATTTTCACTGATAACTCAGTTATCGATAAATTTATCGAAATATATGGAAGTCCAAATGAAACCTGGGGTCATTCCCTTTCGCTTGATACCCATATTGTAGGGAAAATTTAAGGTTTCTGGGCAATCCTATTTCGACTGATAACTCAGTTATCGATAAATTTATCGAAATATATCGAAGCCCAAATGAGGCCTGGCACCTTCCGGTTTCGTTTGATACCATATTGTTAGAAGTTTTTACACCTGTATGCGAAATATCATAAGTTTAGGTCAAGTGTACTCAGAGTTATATGGAAAAACAAAAAAATCGAAAAGTATCGGTCCCTAGCATGGCCGGACCCCCCGAAATTAAAAAAAAAAATAGCCTATACCTCCTTCTAGACAATTAGCTATGTGCCTACCAAATTTCAACAAAATCCGTCTTTCCATTCTCACGTTATTGAGGAACAGAAGTAAACGTCTGGACATCCAAACATCCAAATATCTAAACATCGCTACATTGACATTAATAATATTAGTAAGATTAAGGATTTTTCACCAATAACTCAGTTATCAATAAATTTATCGAAATATATTAAAGCCCAGATGAAACCTGTGGCCATCCCCTTTCTTTTGATACACATATTGTGGGGAAATTTTAAAGTTCTTGGCCAATGACATTTTCACCGATAACTCAGTTATCGATAAATTTATCGAAATATATGGAAGTCCAAATGAAACCTGGGGTCATGCTCTTTCGTTTGATACCCAGATTGTCGGTGACTCAGTTATCGAAAAATGTATCGGAATATATTGAAATCCAAATGATACCCATATTGTAGGGCAATTTTAAAGTTTTTGGGCAATTACATTTTCACCGATAACTTAGTTATCGATAAATTTATCGAAATATATCGAAGTCCAAATGAAACCAGCAGCCTTTCCTTTTCGCTTGTTACACATATTGTAGGGCAATTTTAAAGTTTTTGGGCAATCACATCTTCACCGTTAACTCAGTTATCGATAAATTTATCGATATATATCGAAGTCCAAATGAAACCTGGTCTCATGCCCTTTCGTCTGATACCCATATTGTAGGGCAATTTTAAGGTTTTTGGGCAATCACATTTTCACCGATAACTCAGTTATCGATCAATTTATCGAAAAATATCGAAGTCCAAATGAAACCTGGGGCCATGCCCTTTCGTTTGATACCCATATTGTAGGCAATTTTAAGGTTTTTATTCAATAACATTTTAACCGATAACTCAGTTATCGATTAATTTATCGAAATATATCGAGGTCCAAATGAAACCTGGGGCCATTCCCTTTCGTTTGATACCCATATTGTAGGGTAGTTTTAAGCTTTTTGTTCAATAACATTTTCACCGATAACTCAGTTATCGATAAATTTATCGAAATATATTGAAGTCCAAATGAAACCTGGGTCATCCCCTTTCATTTTATACCCATATTGTAGGGAAAATTTAAGGTTTTTGAGCAACCAAATTTTCACCGATAACTCAGTTATCGATTAATTTATCGAAATATATTGAGGTCCAAATGAAACCTGGGGCCATTTCCTTTCGTTTGATACCCATATTGTAAGGTAATTTTAAGGTTTTTGTTCAATAACATTTTCACTGATAACTCAGTTATCGATAAATTTATCGAAATATATCGAAGTCCAAATGAAACCTGGGGTCATCCCCTTTCGTTTGATACCCATATTTTAGGGAAACTTTAAGGTTTCTGGGCAATTTCATTTCGACTGATAACTCAGTTATCGATAAATTTATCGAAATATATCGAAGCCCAAATGAGACCTGGCACCTTCCAGTTTCGTTTGATACCCATATTGTTCGAAGTTTCTACACCTGTATGCGAAATATCATAAGTTTAGGTCAAGTGTTCTCAGAGGGAAAAACAAAAAATCGAAAAGTGTCGGTCCCTAGCATGGCCGGCCACCCCAAAACTAAAAAAAAAATCGCCTATACCTCCTTCTAGACTATTAGCTGTCTGCCTACCAAAGTTCAACAAAATCCGTCTTGCTATTCTCACGTTATTGAGGAACAGAAGTAAATGTCTGGACATCCAAACATCCAAATATCCAAACATCGCTACATTCACATTTATAATATTACTTAGTAAGAGTAAGATAAGATTATTGAATACTGAAGCATTTATCAAGGGTATTTAAAATTTTCAAAATTACCATCAATGGGGAAAGGTAGATTGATTAAATAATTTGAGGTTTTTGGGCGATCACGTTTTGACCGATAACTCAGTTATCGATAAATATATCGAAATACATATATCGAAGTCCAAATGAAACCTGGGGCCATCCCTTTTCGTTTGATACCCATATTGTTGGCCAATTTTAAGGCTTTTGAGCCATCTCCTTTTCACCAATAACTCAGTTATCGATCAATTTATCGAAATATATTAAAGTCCAGATGAAACCTGTGGCCATCCCCTTTCTTTTGATACCCATATTGTAGGGTAACTGTAAGGTTTCTGGGCAATCTCATTTCGACTGATAACTCAGTTATCGATAAATTTATCGAAATATATCGAAGCCAAAATGAGACCTGGCACCTTCCAGTTTCGTTTGATACCCATATTGTTCGAAGTTTCTACACCTGTATGCGAAATATCATAAGTTTACGTCAAGTGTACTCACAGTTATATGGAAAAACAAAAAAATCGAAAAGTATCGGTCCCTAGCATGGCCGGACCCCCCAAAACTAAAAAAAAATAGCCTATACCTCCTTCTATTAGCAGTCTGCCTACCAAATTTAAACAAAATCCGGCTTGCCATTCTCACGTTACACTGGTTTACAGCCAAAATGCACCAGAGACGCCATAGTGGAATTCCTATGTAAAATCACCTCCTAATTCCGAAAATCAAGGTTATTTTTACTTGAATGGTACCGTTTTTGAGATATTTACGATTTACCGTTATTTCAAAAACCCAAAAAGATGGCTCCACTTAATCGTGTATATCTCAAGAACAAACTGAGCTCTTCCAAAACGGTTTGAAAAATTTGAAAGCTATTAAAATTTACTATAATCAGTACATACAACACTTTTTTCTAAGTCCTGCAGATTCAAACATGTTGAACAATCATTACGGATTTTTTAAATTTTTTTTGTAAAAATATAAAAAAATTTGTACTTTGCGAGGAAGCATCTCGAAAACTTTTTGTTTTTTAGCAGATATTTCCTCCCCCCCCTCTAAGCTCTGTTTTATTACAAAAAAAAACAAGCTATCAGTGAACAAAATCGATGAACTAATACAAAAGTTATAAGCATTCAAGTAAATATATCCATTTAATGCTTAAGTACCCTACTGGTACATATGTGTTAGTATTCGTATATCAGTTAGTTAACAGGTAGATTTTCGAAAAGTTATTAGATACAAAAAGTTGTTAGTGTCGTTTTCTCAAACCTAGGTACATTTTAAACAAGAGCATATTTTTGAGGCAGGTAGTGTTTTCTTTGTAGAACTAGGGAACCTTTTTGTTTAGGTAGGCTTGAATTTTTACTGGATCTAAGTATAAATAAGAGTACATGCGCCTTGTTCCTTCATAATATCTGCAAGGCTCGCCGGATACTGTTCAGTTTATAAATGCAGTTTATAACCCGTCATTTACTTAAAAATAAAAAATGAATAAAAGGGCGCGAGAGTTTGAGTGTACAAATGATCCAGATATGTTCTGTTTCATCTGCGGTCAATTTATTATTAAAAGTATGAGACGTGTGTTTTCAAATCCTTTGAAAGTTACATACTATAAGTGTTTTGGAATTGAGCCTAAAAACAATGAAAAACCATGGATACCGAACACTGTGTGCACCACATGCCGAGTCGAATTGATTTCTTCGGAAACCGGAACAAAAAGGTACGTTGTAAAAATTAGGAATTTATTCCCTTTTAATGCATAGCTGACTAATTTCTGAAACTATCTATTTAGGCGACGTGTGAATTTTATTACGCCAATGAAGTGGAGGGAACCAACTTGCCATTCAACGGACTGCTATATTTGTACTACAAAAGTACTTGGGGTTGGAAAGTCCAGAAAAGTAACCTATGCGAGCGTATCTACAGTGTCATTACCAGAACTAATTTCAACAGAAGCGACATTGCCAGAATCAAATTTAACTTTAGTTCCGGCTCCAGTTTCATTGTCAACAGTAGTATCTGATTACGCGGCATCATGTTGTACTGAATTTCAAACGGAAAACGAAAGAAATTCTTTGTCACAAGCACAACTTAATGATTGGATAAGGGATTTGGAATTGTCAAAGGAAAAGGCCGAACTACACGCCTCTCGAATGCAACAATTTAAATTTGTTTCATCCGATGTTAAGGTAACATATTATAGAACTCGTCACGAAGAATTTTCCAAGTACTATACGAAGGAGGACAGTGTTTGTTACTGCAAAGACATTGCTGGTCTATTCAAACAATTTGGTGAACCATATGATTCAAAAGAGTGACGATTGTTCATAGACGGCAATAAATTAAGTTTAAAGGCCGTATTATTGCATATTGGCAACCAAAAGCCATCTATCCCGATTGCGCATGCAGTAAATACGAAGGAAACATATGAGATAATGCAAAAATTGCTCAAGTTAATCAAATACGAAGAACATGATTGGAAAATATGTGCCGATCTTAAAGTCGTTGGAATGCTATGTGGTCTACAAAGTGGATACACAAAATACTGTTGCTTTCTATGCAAATGGGATAGCCGAGCTCGTCAAGACCACTACATCATAAAGGATTGGCCAGAACGAATCGAGTTTCAAGTTGGGGTAGATAACATAAAATACTCTCCACTTATAAAGAAGGAAAAAATAATTCTACCTCCGCTCCACATCAAGCTCGGCCTTATCAAAACTTTGTGAAGGCTTTGGACAAAGAAGGCGAAGCTTTTCATTATTTGAAGACAATCTTCCCAGATATTTCAGAAGCAAAAATAAAGGAAGGGATTTTTGTGGGACCGCAAATAAGGAAAATGATGACCAATAACCATTTCAAAGAACTATTGTCACCAGTGGAGGCAGCAGCGTGGGATTCTTTTGAGAAGGTCGTTACTTCTTTTTTAGGCAAACACAAAAGTCCTAACTACGAGATGATAGTGAACGACTTAATCAAAAACTATGCGAAAATGGGTAAATAAAAAAACATATTATAATAAATTATATATTAAATAAATTTACATGAGAATATATAGCCATAAATCTGAATTCATCGTCCAGTTCCGAACAAACAAGAACGGGAAAAATATAAACAAAAAATTTGTTCTGAAGCGGACTACTCACCTGCCAAGAAATGTCAAACTCCATATAAAAAACGATCAAGAAATGGTCAAGAAACGATTTCACACGTCAAGTTTTCTTGAGCCAATACTCAGTTCATAAGAAAAAATACAGCACTTTTCGATAGTTGACAACGCCGGTTTACCTCAAGAAATAAATAAGCTCGTATATATTTCTTGAGGTAAACGTGCAGATTCACGGCAAAGGTGAGTACATGTCTCGCTAAACATATTTTGTACATTTTTATAAGAGTAATTTGCAAAAAAGTGGAAAATTTGGTAAACGTCAAAATTTCTTGACCAGGCACAAGAAATATATGCTCGTTTTTTTCTTGAGGCATTTCTTGGCAGGTGAGTAGCGGGCTTGAATTGAAAGATAAATCCAGCCTAAGAAAATTATATACTAATGTGTCACTTATGTATTTATCTAATTTACTTTTTTATTTTCTTTCAGGAGTAAATATGTCTTTAAAAATTCATTTCTTACACTCCCACTTAAATTTTTTCCCGCAAAATCTTGGCGACGAAAGTGACGAGTATGGCGAAAGGTTTCACCAGCAAATGAAAGTCAGTATCAAGGATTCTGGGATGTCGCTATGATGGGCGACTACTGTTGGTTTCTCATAAGAGAAACCGATCCTAATCTAAATAAGCGTCAAAACAAGACACATAACTTTTTCAATTATAAAATAAGATCATAGAGTTAAGACAGAACCATATATACATATGCTATTATTTGTAGGGTACTTAAGTATTAAATGGATATATTTACTTGAATGCTTATAACTTTTGTATTAGTTCATCGATTTTGTTCACTGATAGCATGTTTTTTTTTTGCAATAAAACAGAGCTTAGAGGGGGGGGGGGAAATATCTGCTAAAAAACAAAAAGTTTTCGAGATGCTTCCTCGCAAAGTACAAATTTTTTTATATATTTACAAAAAAAATTTAAAAAATCCGTAATGATTGTTCACTATGTTTGAATCTGCAGGACCTAGCAAAAAGTGTTGTATGTACTGATTATAGTAAATTTTATAAGCTTTCAAATTTTTCAAACCGTTTTCGAATAGCTCAATTTGTTCTTGAGATATACACGCGATCTTTTTTGTTTTTTGAAATAACGGTAAATCGTAAATATCTCAAAAACGGTACCATTCAAGTAAAAATAACTTTGATTTTCGGAATTAGGAGGTGATTTTACATAGGAATTTCACTATGGCGTCTTGGAATTTGTGTTCCAGTGGAATTTTCTACCATAGACGTATGGTCTGAAGAAGGTTATGGCCCAATGGATTGCGGCCAGTTCTTTTACTATTGCGGCTTTGTTGGTTTTACCTTTTGTGAAGGACCTGGAAGCGTAGGCAATTGCTAACTGTTTACCATCATGTTCTTGGCTAAGGACTGCCCCACAAGCGTACCCACTAGCGTCTGTTGTTATGCAGAATTCTTTATCGAAATCTGGGTATTGCAAAAGTTTTGGACTAATTAATGCTTCCTTTAAATAGACAAAAGCTTTTTGACAATCTTCTGTCCATTCGAAGGAAACATTCTTTTTGCAAAGCCTAGTTAGTTTTCGTGAGTGTACCCGCAAAATTGGGTACAAATCTTCTGTAGTAATTGCAGAAAGCTACGAATCTCTTAACTTTATCCGCAGTTTTTGGCGCTGGGTAGTTTTGAACTGTTTCAAATTTGCTTGGGTCAGGTAATATTCCCTTGTTTGTACATTTATGTCCTAGGTAGGTTACCTCTTGGCTGAAAAATAGGCATTTATCTGGATGTAATTTTAGGTTGTATTTCTACATGTAGAGAACATGTCTCTTAAATTTTTTAGCATATGGTTTTCTGAACAACCTAATACAACTAAATCATCCATGTAGAGAAATGCTTGAGATGGTTTAAGGCCAGCGAATGCTAATGTCATCATTCGTTGGAATGAATTTGGCGCTACTTTTAATCCATATGGTAATCTTTTGAATCTATATGTGCCATTTTCGGCAGTGAATGAAGTAATGTCCCTAGAGTCTGGGTGTAATTCTATTTGATGAAAACCTGACGTAAGGTCTAGGCATGAAAAATATTTTGCTCTTCCAAATTGATCTAGAATGTCATCAATTCTTGGGAGTGGGAATTTATCTGGAGCTAATTATACCTTTCATGAACATGAAATGGTATTATAACTTTGGTCCGATGTTTGTAAGTATGAGAAGAAGAAGAGATAGACCCATCAATAAGTATACCGAAATGATCAGGATGACGAGATGAGTTGATTTAGCCATGCCCGTCTGTCCGACTGTCTGTCTGTCTGTTTGAACGCAAACTAGTCCCTCAGTTTTTGAGATATTTGGCTGAAATTTTGTATGCGGCCACCATTTTTCAATATAGGAATCATTTCTCGGAACCAGCAAGATCGGACCGATATTGCATATAGCTCCCGTACAACCGATCATTCCGATAAACGGATTTTGGGCTATAACTCCTGTAATTAAACACGTAGAAACGTGAAATTTTGGAAGCATCGCTATTTTTATATATAAAATATCGATGTTGAAAATCATTGAGATGGGATAAATATTTCACATAGCCCCTATACAATCGATTGTTCCGATAAACGGATTTTGAGCTATAACTCCTGTAATTAAAGAGGAAGGAACGTGAAATTTTGTAAGTATTGCTATTTTTATATGTGAAATATCGATGTGGAAAATCATAGAGATGGGATAAATATTTCACATAGCCCCCATACAATCGATTGTTCCGATAAACGGATTTTGGTAGATAACTCCTGTAATTATATAGGTAGGAACGTGAAATTTCGTAACTATTGCTATTTTAGAATGTGGAATGTCGATGTTAAAAATCTATGAGATTGGACCAACATAACACATCGCCCCCATATAATCGATAGTTCCGATAATTTCGGTATGAGCGGAAGTTAAATTCACACAGGCTGTACTGGGATCAAACAGTGAAAATCGTTACGCTTAATCATGAAAGGTATTTAGCCTTCGGCACAGCCGAAGACAGCTAACCTTACTTGTTTTTATTAGAATTATTATTGTGACAATTAAAATTACCAACCATTTATCAGAGATTTCTTCTTTATCTTCTATAATTGGGTGTGTTTCAAATTTGGCAATTTTATTTTTGTTAGTTTTATCTTCAGAGGTTTCTTTCCCTACCTATAGCTACTAAAATACCGTTCAATGCAATTTTCAACCATGCCATTTTAAAATTTAATAGTAAAATTTTTCGAAATCAAATTTTTATTTATTCATAAATTTGTTTTTTAAATTACAATTTTTAATTAAAATTTATTTTCAGGATTTACTTTACTTATCCATCTATTTATCTTCCATTGTAGGTTCTCTACCCATTCCTATATATAACCAAAATTTTATTAAACAATTTAAATTATGTCTGTTACTTCCCTTATCTCGTGATCTTGATTTACGAGCAATGTTTGCGTTTTCACACTCTAAATTATCTACAATTTTGTTTATTGCGTCGTAATCAAGATCATCGGGCAATGCACTATCCATAAGAAAAGATTATTTAAAATAAATAAATTTCAACAAAGGGGTTTGAATTTACTCAATCTTTTTTCTATTGATGTCTTAATAATTCGTAAATTGAAACTTTTGTTATATTTCTTGTAAAAAAAAATTTGCAAAATTTTAAAACTTTAACCCTAAGCAAATTACTGCTATTTGGATGGCGACCATAAGGCGTGCCAAAGTTTTCTAAGGAAATTCATATATTTTTTTTTTTTATTATAGGTTTTTAATTCTATCTTACGCTGCCGTCTTATTTACTAAAATTTGCTGCCAGTCATTTTGTTGCCAGTCGTTTTGCTGCCAGTCTTGTCACGCAATTAATATTCCACTTCGTCTTGCGCATATATTCGGCAATAGTTATGGGACCTGTTGTCAGTCTTATCACGAACTTATTGATATTCCACTTCGTCTTGCGCATATATTCGGCAATAGTTATGGGATCTGTCGCCAATATTTTTGCCTGAAAAATGTCAGTGCAAAGCGTTCTGTTAAACACCCAAGGAATGTCGATTGGGTGTGAATCCTGCCGCACCGCCACACTATTTAACAACTGAACTTATCAACATATCAGAATTGCAGTATAAAGAAAATGTCCTGTATTATCCTTCGGCTTGGCTTCCATCTGTGGCACCGTCAGTTTGCGTGCATTTATATTTGGCCGGCGCACCGCTTTATAGCGAATTATTACAAAATACTTTTTTTTTTGTTATTATATTTATTTAAGAGCCTGGCGGGATCACCATATAGCCGTTTAAATAAAATAGTTGAAAATTGGTTATTGAATGCTTTTCTTTATTGGTTACACTTTCTTTTATACAAAATTCTTACACTAATACTTACAAATTATTTACGAACTAAAACGTATACCTACATAGGTGCATATTACTAATACCTACAAACTAGAATGCATAACTCAGTCGAATTGGCAAACTGTCGTGGTTGATCAGTTGGGCATTGCGACTGACTTTGGCGGTGTCTTTGACCGTTCGCACAAGTGTAACAAGATCTTCGCTATGTGTGGTTTGTACTGTCTTTGCATAAACTCCCGCTGAGTTCAATGTAACTAATTTGGTAGAAGGTTTGTGTACATTTATATTTGTTTATACATTGTTTATGTGCACATGACAATTAAATTATATAGGTAGGAACGTGAAATTTCGTAACTATTGCTATTTTAGAATGTGGAATGTCGATGTTAAAAATCAATGAGATTGGACCAACATAACACATCGCCCCCATATAATCGATAGTTCCGATAATTTCGGTATGAGCGGAAGTTAAATTCACACAGGCTGTACTGGGATCAAACAGTGAAAATCGTTACGCTTATTCATGAAAGGTATTTAGCCTTCGGATTCGTGGTGGGAAAGAGACTTCGCCGCCAAGTATTAGCGTTCACTCCTGTGGACGAGCGTCTCGCTGCGATCCGCATCAAGGCGAGGTTTTTCAACATAACATTTATCTGCGCCTATGCGCCGACTGAGGAGACGGACGACGCAGGGAAGGACTCCTTCTACGATAAACTTGAACAGACTTATGATCGCTGCCCACAGCATGATATCAAAATCGTGCTCGGCGACTTTAATGCCAAGGTGGGCAAGGAAGGAGTCTTTGGTCCCACAGTTGGAAAATTCAGTCTCCACGATATAACATCCCCCAACGGCACTAGGTTGATTGACTTCGCCGCTGCTCGCAATATGGTCATCAGTAGTACCAGGTTCCAGCATAAGCGAATACACCAAGCCACATGGCTGTCCCCTGATCAAAGAACTAGAAACCAGATTGATCATGGGAACAGGAAGTTGGTTCAAAATCGCAACAGGAAGTTGGTTCAAAATCGAATGCAAAAATCCGGGCACAAGAACGACGAAAGCGACCTAATAAAAACATTTTAAAAATATTTTTAATTTAAAATGTTTTTAAAATGAACTAAAAACTGGAAAATAATTTCCCCTCTGCCTACATAGATTCTTCACCACGTAAAGCTTATCTGGAACATTTGTGAGTGGGAATTCTTATAGGTATTAAATAGTGCTTGGAGTTTGAAATGTATAAAAACATTTGGCGCTTGCTATATTGTGAAAAGATGTTTTTTTTTAGAAAAGCTCATATCGGTAATAAGATTGTTAGAAATTAATGCGAACCATCTTTAGCGTGCGCCAATGTTTTTATACCTTTCAAACTCCAAGTACTATTTAATACCTATAAGAATTCCCACTCACAAATGTTCCAGATAAGCTTTACGTGGTGAAGAATCTATGTAGGCAGAGGGGAAATTATTTTCCAGTTTTTAGTTCATTTTAAAAACATTTTAAATTAAAAATATTTTTTTATTCTATTTTTTATTTTTGTTTCTCTTTGGCGGTTATATGTTTTTGTTTATAAAGCTCATATACTAATTTATTGTTTTTCTTATTTAGCGCGGTTGTTGGATCGGTTCTCATTTTTTTATACGAGCTTTTGTCTTCTAGTAACTCTCCCATTTTTTCACGATAATCTTTTTTGTATATTACTACCGTTTTGCAGCCTTTATCAGCGTCTGTGACAACTATATCGTTTTTGTGTGTGTTCAGAAATGTCTTGCTTTTGTTACATGTTTCTAAGATAAATTTTTCAGTTGCGTTGTTTTTTATGTTTCTCTTGAACTGAAGAATCCTATTGCTTACTTTGTTTCTTGCCATTTCTTTGGCATTTTCGTCGCCTAAAACCTGAATTGCTTGCTCAATTTCTGCCGAGAAATTTGTTTTTGTGGTTGGTAAAGAGACTTTTTTCCTAACGATAAAAGCTATTTCACCGGGAAAATGTATGTCGTCGGTTTTATTTACGAGCCAGTCATTGTTTGTTCGTATTTCCAAGGTTCTTACTTGTTGGGCTTTTATTTTATATATTTATTTATAAAAAAAATAGCCTACGGCTAATACAGGTAATCTAAAAACAATTGTTATTTCCTTAGAAAAAAGAAAAATAAATCTATTTAACAGCCAGCTGTTTAATTTTAATTTCAACTATGTACTCTACACAATGTTTTTCATTTCAGTCTTTTTATTTCATTATGCACTAGACCTCTGCATGACTCCATCCAAAACGGCAAATGAATCATTCATATTGAATTTGAATTGAATTGAATTGGATTTGCTTTGCTTTGAATTTGAATATCTGGCTGTTTGAAATAAATGTCTACTTTGAATATTCAAATAATTTCAAACGAAATCGAATTCATATTTTGACATTTTTTTTTAAATCCATGAAGATATCCCAACAATCATTTCTGTGAAAGTTTGTAGAATTGAATGTTGGATTGTAAATTTGAACGCTACATGGGCATTTCATACATATATCTTCAAAATGGACCTAAGTCCAGTCTGTACAAAAGTTGTTAATTTTTCTGTTAAAAAAACATATCGTCGGTGATTATGCAAAGCGGCGTAACGGGCATTTTCAAAACGGTGTATGCGTTGGCGGCCGCGTTGGTGTAGCGGTTAAGTGTTCGGCCTTCTACACCAAGTAGTAGCGGTTCGATGCCCGGCAAACGTAACATCAAAAATTATTTAGAAAAATAATTTTTCTAAACGGGGTCGCCTCTCGGCAGTAGTTTGGCAACTATCCGGGTGTATTTATGCCATGAGAAGCTTCTCAGCAAAAAATTCATTTGCTTTGCAAGTGCCGTTCGAAGTCGGCAAAAAATTGTAGGTCCCGCCAACTTGTAGGAAAACTCAAAAAGCAACACACCACAAGTTGGAAAGAGAAGCTCGGCTAAAAATCTCGTTAGAGGTTATGATAACCTGTTGGTATTTCGCCGCCATTAGTAGTATGCGATATTTAAGTTTGGCGGGTTTGCAGCTACAAATTATAAAATTTTAAGACAACTCCGATCAAGATCGATTCTTTTAATGATTTTTCAACGCAAATGTAGTTTTCTTGAGAATAAAGGAACAAGTTTTAATTGCAAGGGCTATAAAAGTGTTTATCACAAACGTCGTATACATATTATAATAAATACTTTTACTAGGGTTTTTCAAGAATTTTTCTGAAATATTTCAGGATTGAAAAACAAAAGCAGTGGTATTTATTGCAGCCAACTTAACCAAGAACTTTTAGCCAGATGTATTTCTAACCCTTACAAAACTCAAAACTCTACAATTACAAATAAAATACACCCATTTATGTTCTATAAAGCCAATTTTACTAATACTCTACACCTTTATAAAAAAAAATATGTGAAATTTTAAGCTGTGTAGCCAATATATTTGTTTTGAATCAGAATGAATAAAAATTATTTTCATTCATTCATTCATATTCTTTTTTTTTAATTTTCAAAATTTTAGGCAAAGTGAATATTCAAAACATAAAATATTCAAGGCTAAATTCAAATTTACTGTATTCTATTGTACTCAAAGTTTGAATCCAATCATGCAGGAGTCTATTATGCACTTATACAGTTGTAATAAATCAACTTATTTCTCAATTTATTACATCAGTACCTAACCATAGACTAACTTTTTCTCTAAACAATCCGATAGTTCTTGCACGTTTAATATCATCAGTTACTGCATTACCGAATTTACGCCCCTGTTTGTACGCACAGGTTCCAGGTGAAACTGATTAGCGTGTCTAGTTAGGTACTGATGTACATCTGAGTTTCTTCTCACCAATGATTCCAAATACTCTGGAAGCAAACCATTTTCCACTCTATAAATAAAAGTTAACACATCCCTTAAGACTTCATTTTCTACGTATAAATAGCCTAACTCACTTAACATACCGTTAACATTTTCACTACGCCTTTTGTTCAATACTGCTCTCATCCCTTTATTAAAATTTTTTTGTAACTTATATATACCCATTCCAAAAGTGATCCCATAAGCATAACTGATCCCATTTCGATATCCTCTCTACACCTATGCTTTCCTAATGCCATACATTTTGTTTTCTGAACATTAACGCATAATTGATTCATGCACACGGTAACTAAACCTTCATTAACCTTTCTACACAACTCTTGTACATGGTTTCCACTTAAATAAATCAATGCATCATCTGCAAACATATGAACTTCGCTATGGCGCAATACTTTTGGTAAATCATTTATATATAGTATAAACAACAACGGGCCTAATTTACTTCCTTTGGGGACACCATGATTTACTTCTAACTCATTAGAAACTCTATTATTAAATCTCACAGTTTGAAATCTTCCGCTTAGGTAGTCTTCTATCCACTCATAAACAAATCCAGTGATGTTATACATTTCTCTTAACTTTTTAACAACAAATAGAAATCTATTTATTGCTTCAAAAGCTCTTTTGTAATCCAGAAAAACTGCTAAAACGCCTTCACCTCTATCCGTTGCTCTAACCCAATTTTCGATAACAAGTTGTAAAGCCGACTCCGTACAGCGTTTCTCTCTAAAGCCCGATTGGTGCTTTGTAAATAACCTATTTTCTGATACATATTTTTGTAATGTGTCATTCACCACAGTTTCAATCACCTTTTCTATCACAGGAAGGGTATTAATTGGCCTAAGGTCGTTACAATTCACACTCCCTTTGATTTGGCTATTGGCACAACTACTGAAGTTTTTAGTGATTTTGGCATATTCTTTCTTCATCACCCACCACATCCCACAAGTTTTTAATCGCTTCACAACTGATGCCATCGGGACCCTTCGTATTTTTCAAATTTTTTATTATTTTTTTAACAGCTTCTTTATCTACTTCTGGGAACTCATTTAATGAAACATTATCGGCTCTTATTTCCAATTCAAGGATATTTTCACTGGATATGCTATCTACTATTTCCTCTACACTATAGACAAAAAACTGATTTAACCCATTAGCTATTTCATCTGCATCAAACACCTGTTCATTGTTAATTATAAGACTATTAATTTGTTTAGACTCAGCTTTATATAAAGTTTTAAGATGATTCCAAAGCTTTTTGGGAACTTTCCTAAGTTTATCAAAGCTTTGTTCGTGATATTTTTTCTTTGCATTCCTCCAAGTAGTAACAAAATTATTCCTACTCTGCTTATATTGATCCCACGCTTCATAATGCCCATAACCCGTTTCCTTTAACAAGAAAAACTTGTTATATGCTACATTCCTTTCAACCATGTACTTCTTTATTTCTGCTGAGTACCATGGACACGGTACACTTTTAACCCACATAATTGGTCTCCTTCCTTGCTCTATACTTTCAGTTATTATTTCCTTTAATATTTGGTATTTAGTTCCACAATCCCTGCTTGGGAACTCTACATCTCTCAACCTATTTTGGACCACCATAGACACCACCTGGTAAGGGGTCGTGCATATATGACGTCACGCTCTTTGGGGGGGGGGAGGGGTCTGCGATTTGTGACGAAGTGTGACATGGGGGGAGGGGGGGAGTAGCACTTACGTGATGTCACGTTATTTTTTGCATGTTTTCTAGCGTGCAACGTCCATGAACGTTTTCAAATTTGGCATGTTTTCATTCTTTCGATTGGCAAATATTATTTAATAATTAATATAAATATTCTAAACATGTATCAGATTTTATGTCAAGGACTAAAACCGAAACCGTAACCGTAACCGATTAATTTTTCAAAACCGAAACCGAAACCGTAACTGTTAGTTTGATCTGAAGAAGAACGAAACCGAAACCGTTTCAAAAGCCGGAACCGGTTCCAAACGGTTTTGAATTTTTTTAATGTACCACTTCTTTTACTGGGCACATAGGTATTTTCTTTTACAAATAGGTACCCTGAAAACTTTCATGGAAGATTGTCGAGCAAGGTTACAAAGACACGTTTTGACCTCAGTATAAAAATTCTGAAAAGGGAAGTTTGACTATAGTTGAATGAAGCAATCGAAAAAAGTTTACGAGATCCGAAAAAAAAATGTTCAGACTTGCCTCAGAAAGCACCACTCATATTAATGTTTTTGACGATTTTAACATTTAATTTAGCTTCCATTCTAATATTTTTCTTATAAAACATTAGCGTTAATTGTAGGAATTCGTTTTGCAGAAATTTCATCCATGCATAGCGTTAATAAAATGTATTATTAAATTGTAGAAATTTCATCATAGCCGCTACATAGGTACTTGAGTATTTTAGTAGTAAAATTTGGTTTTGTTCGTGTTTTTATTTGGAAACCGAAACCGGAACGAAACCGTAACCGAAACCGAAATAAATGTTGAAGAACGAAACCGGAACCGAAACCGAAACACGTTGCAAAACCGAAACCGGAACGTTATTTTAATCGGTTTCGGACCTTATTTTATGTCAAATAAATATTGAATTTATATTTATTAAGGGTGTGATGTGACGTTCGAGGGGGGGGGGGGGGGGGGGGGGAGGGGTCAAAAACTACCAAAAATCGCGTGACGTCATATATGCACGACCCCTAATCTATTTTCCCTTTCATGAGAAACTTCGTTTGTTTTACTATAGAACAGTTCAGTAGCCCTGCCATATCAATATCAAGTATATAATGATCCGAAATTATTTTGGCATTTGCAATACTTTATATCCTATATGCTTATTATCAGTTATGACCCAGTCAATTAGAGTTTCACTGTCTCTGGTCACCCTAGTAGCATTTGATACAATTTGTACCATGCCTATTCCCATAACACAAGACTTCAACCTCCTGGTATAACAATCATCTTCCTTCATCCAATCAATATTAAAGTCTCCTCCTATAATACACTCTTTATGACTACCATTTAACAACTCTTCCATGCTCACAGAAAACTCATCAATAAATTCACCTTTGCTATAACTTGGAGATTTATAAACACCCGCAAATGTACCTATCTCAGTATCCCTAAGAAATAACTTAATGGCCAACATCCACCATTTTTTCGGATTGCTTTGGGTTTTTAGTACCTCATACGAAAAATCTTAATTTACATATATAACTATTCCTCCGGTGTGTACAGAATCAGAATCGCACCTTATACTAGACTAACCTTTAATATCTACCAGTGCATCCCCATCACCATCTGTTACGTGTGATTCAACAATAATTGCAATGACTGGCCGGCTTTCAAAAAGTAATACCGACACCATTTCTTTTTTCGCAATCAGACCATTTACATTTAGAACTAATAAACGTTTATCAATTTCAGTGTCTTTTTGCTTCGGTTGCTATATACTTTCGTACCTAACTGCCCTTCTCTTAATATTTATTTTTCCTTTGTATACAGGACACTCACTACTGAGAACACTATGGTTATAATCTCACTTTAAATTTAACTTATTGTTTGTACTTATACAATTCATACATTGCAAAACTTCTGAGTTACAGTCCTTTGCCAGATGGTCTCCGCCACATTTAACGCATATTTTTCCACCCTTACATGCCTCACTACTATGGTCATACGAATAACATTTCATGCACCGTGACAATCCCAAGTACTCCTGCACTTTGCGCCTCAGCCACTTGATTTTCAATCTTCTCTGGTCCATCATTCTTTTGAACGTCAGTGGATCACATTCCAATACCACCATGTTTGTTTTCCTCAATTTCTTATTTATTTTGACTTCAACTTTTGAATCAGAATTGCATATTTCAGGGTTTTGATTTTTGATTGTCTCTAATAATTCGCCATTTTCCATTTCTTCTTCATATATTCTACCCTTCGGCCTCTTCCAGTCTGGTATTCTAGCATCATATTCTTTTCCCATCTTTTCAATAACTTCCGTATTAATTTTTTGAATTTCCTCCTTAGTTTTGCATGTTATTGCAATGCCACAGTTTCTAATTTTTCTATCGTTTTCAATACCAATCTTCATTTCTGCTGGGTTTAATTTTTCTTTGCATTCCTTCTTAGTAATTTCACTTGTTTGACTCTGCCTTTTCGGATGTACAATAATAACTTCTTCATTGTTCTCTTTAACCTTATTTGCATAAGTTGGCAACTCATCTTTGTTGTTGTTTTCATACAATATCTCCTTCAATTTGCTTGTTACCATTTTTTCCATAGCTATTTTCAAGGTTTCCATCATTGCACTCATAACTTTTTTTACGGAAGTTTCTACCAGATTAACATACTGGTCATTGATTTCATCACACATCCACTTCAGGTTCTTATTATACCTTTCATGAACATGAAATGGTATTATAACTTTGGTCCGATGTTTGTAAATATGAGAAGAAGAAGAGATAGACCCATCAATAAGTATACCGAAATGATCAGGATGACGAGATGAGTTGATTTAGCCATGTCCGTCTGTCCGTCTGTCTGTTTGAACGCAAACTAGTCCCTCAATTTTTGAGATATCTGGCTGAAATTTTGTATGTGGCCACCATTTTGTAATATAGGAATCATTTGTCGGAACTGACAAGATCGGACCAGTATAACATATAGCCCCCATACAACCGATTGTTCAGATATAAGGTTTTTTGGCCAAAACTTCTGCAATTAAAAAGTTAGGAACGTAAAATTTTGCAACTCGAGTACTTTCTATTTATGTAGTGTATATAGTGAAAATCAACCAGAACGGGCAAATGTAACATATAGCCCCCATACAACCGATTGTTCAGATATAAGGTTTTTTGGCCAAAACTTCTGCAATTAAAAAGTTAGGAACGTAAAATTTTTGCAACTCGAGTACTTTCTATTTATGTAGTGTATATAGTGAAAATCAACAAGATCGGGCAAATGTAACATATAGCCCCCATACAACCGATTGTTCAGATATAAGGTTTTTTGGCCAAAACTTCTGCAATTAAAAAGTTAGGAACGTAAAATTTTGGAACTCGAGTACTTTCTATTTATGTAGTGTATATAGTGAAAATCAACAAGATCGGCCAAATTTAACATATAGCCCCCATACAACCGATTGTTCAGATATAAGGTTTTTTTCCCAAAACTTCTGCAATTAAAAGTTAGGAACGTAAAATTTTGCATCTCGAGTACTTTCTATTTATGTAGTGTATATAGTGAAAATCAACAAGATCGGGCAAATGTAACATATAGCCCCCATACAACCGATTGTTCAGATATAAGGTTTTTTTGGCCAAAACTTCTGCAATTAAAAAGTTAGGAACATAAAATTTTGCAACTTGAGTACTTTCAATTTATGTAGTGTGTAGAGGAAAATCAAGAAGATCGGGTAAATATAACATATATTTAGCCCCATACAACCGGTTGTTCCGATATAAGGTTTTTTGGCCAATACTTCCGCATTTAAAAAGTTAGGAACGTAAAATATTTCACCTTTGTACTTTCTACATATGTAATGTGTATAGTGTAAGTCAGTACAATTGAACACGTATAATATATAGCCTCCATACAATCGATTGTTCCGATAACTCGGATCCTATTATTTTGTAAGTTTTTTTTTAAATTATAACAAAGATGTGTAATGTGTATAGTAAATATAGTTAAATTGAAACAGGCTGTACTGGGGATCGAACAGTGAAAATTGTGACGCTTATTCATGAAAGGTATATAGCCTTCGGCACAGCCGAAGACAGCTTTCCTTACTTGTTTTTTGATATCATCTTTAACTCAGCTGCAGTAACGCCAACACAAGCAGAATGAAACCATTTTTGACATTCCCCTTCACAACCAATACATTCATAATTGGTAAACTTTTTTTTACATTTCCCACAGGTTTCTCCACCCCCGCTACTCATATTGTGTGAAAGCTGGTGCCACAAATTAGATCCTTGCTGATTTAAATGATGTTCATTAATTTTTCACTTTATTATGATGGCATATATTTTGAATAAACTTTTATGCACGAATTATAATTTTAATCGCAGTATATTTATTTATTTTGGCTGTTAAACATAGAGTGTAAAATTTCTAACGTTTTTCTGTCGCGTTGCCAACCAAATTCTAAGTTAAGTTATGTATCTATTTTCGATTTATGCACTTTTTTTTATTTCTTTCGCCATTCTTTGGCCACAAAATTTTTGTTTACTTATAAAAGATGCAAATTCATTGGCGCTGAGAATATTTTTAAGTTCTTTTTCTGCATGGAATATGTAATCTTTGGTTGTTTTAATATCTAAGTTTGTTTTTGTTATTTCCATGTTCATTACCTTGCTTAGGAAATGGATTTTAGTTTTATAAAATTGTTGTTTTAGTTTTTAGGATGTTGTAAGAGAGTAGTTTTGTAAAGGTTGCTTGACAAAAAATCTCAAAAATTATACGAAAATTTACTTTGAAAAAAAGTTTATATTGGTTTAGGAGATTCATCAGCAGATACCCTTAAGCGAGCTACTCACCTGCCAAGAAATGTCAAACTCCATTTAAAAAAACGTCCAAGAAATGGCCAAGAACTGTTTTCACGCGTCAAATTTTCTTGAGCCCATATTCAACTCATAAGAAAAAATACTACAATTTTCGATGGTTGGCAACGCCGGTTTACCTCAAGAAATAAATATGTTCGTATATATGTATTCCTTGAGGTAAACGTGCAGAATCACGGCAAAGATGAGTATATACTTCGCTGCACATGTTTTATACATTTTTGTAATAGTAATCTGCAATAAAATGGAAAATACCGTAAACGTCAAAATTTCCTGACCAGGCAAAATAAATATATGCAGGTTTTTTTCTTGAGGCATTTCTTGGCTGGTGGGTAGCCCACTTTAGTATGATTGGGAATTTTAACATCCAGGTTTATAATACCAGGTACTCGCTGTATGATTTATTATTTCCTTTTGAACAAACTACTCAAATACTTCGTCTTATCCTCGTTCACGGCAAGACCCACGCTTACGGCGCGGTTGCTAAGGCCAATGATATCAATATTATCGGCATACGCCAGCAGTTGCACGCTCTTGTAAAAGATTGTACCATTGCGGTTTAGCTCTGCTGCTCGAATTATCTTCTCCAGCATCAGATTGAAGAAATCGCACGAAAGGGAGTCGCCCTGTCTGAAGCCTCGTTTGGTTTCAAATGGCTCAGAGAGATCCTTCCCGATTCTGACGGAGCTTTTGGTATTGCTCAACGTCATTTGACAAAGCCGTATAAGCTTTGCAGGCAACTCTTTTGCGCTTTCAAAAGCGGCTTTGAAATCGTTAAAGTGATGGTGTGTGTCGATTCTTTTATCATGGGTCTTCTCCAGGATTTGGCGTATCGTCAAAATCTGGTCGATGGTAGACTTACCAGGTCTAAAGTCACACTGATAAGGTCCAAGCAGTTTGTCTACGATGGGCTTCACCCTTTCACATAACACGCTAGAAAGAACCTTATATACGTTATTAAGAAGACTGATTCCGCGGTAGTTGGTGCGGTTGGCGGGATCGCCTTTCTTGTGGATTGGGCAAAGCACACTTAAATTCCAATCCGGAGGCATGCATTCGTCTGACCATATTCTGCATAAGAGCTGATGCATGATTTAACCAGCTCTTCGCCTCCGTGTTTGAACAGCTCGGCGGGCAGTCCGTCTTTTCCAGGCGCTTCGTTGTTTTTGAGCCGGGATATAGCTATCCTCACTTCATCATAGTCAGGTGGTGGGACGACTTTTCCATTGTCAGGGATTGGGGTATCGGTTTCGACGTCTCCCTCGCAATTTAGCAGTGAGGAGAAGTGCTCCCTCCATAATTTAAGTACACCTAGTACGTCGGTTACCAGGTCGCCATTATTGTCCTTAAAGGAGCTTGCCCCGGTCTTAAAACCTTCCGTCATCCGCCGGATCTTTTCATAGAATTTTCGGGCATCATTCCTGTCAGCCAGCATCTCAAGTTCCTCACACTCACGCCTTTCGGCTTCACTTTTTTTTTTCTGAAAGGGCGTCTCTCTTCCTTCTTTGCCTCACGATATTGTTGCCATACACTGCGGGTTGCACCCGTTCGTCTCCTTGTAGACAGCGTCCTTTTTTTTCGAGGCAGTTTTGCATTCCTCGTCGTACCAGTTGTTCCTGCGGGCTCGCTGGAACCCTATAGTGGCCTCAGCGGCGGTACGCAATGAGTGAGAGATATGCTTCCATTGCTCGGTTACATCGTTAGGTCGAGGATTGCCCTCTGCTAGCAGGTGTGGGAGTCGAGTTGTGAATTTATCAGCTGTCTGTGTCATGCGCAGCTTCTCGACGTCAAACTTTCCTTCCGTTACTGTGCGCACTTTCTTCGTTGCACAGAGGCGTGTGCGTATCTTGGCTGCGACAAGATAATGGTCAGAGTCAATATTGGGACCACGCAGTGTACGCACGTCCAGAACGGTGGAGCTATGTCTGCCGTCAATGATGACATGATCAATCTGGTTTCTTGTTCTTTGATCAGTGGACAGCCAGGTGGCTTGGTGTATTCGTTTATGCTGGAACCTAGTGCTACTGATGACCATATTGCGAGCAGCGGCGAAGTCAATCAACCTAGTGCCGTTGGGTGATGTTATATCGTGGAGACTAAATCTTCCAACTGTAGGACCAAAGACTCCTTCCTTGCCCACCTTGGCATTAAAGTCGCCGAGCACGACTTTGATATCATATTGGGGGCAGCGATCATAAGTTTGTTCAAGTTTATCGTAGAAGGAGTCCTTCTCTGCGTCGTCCGTCTCCTCAGTCGGCGCATAGGCGCAGATAAATGTTATGTTGAAAAACTTCGCCTTGATGCGGATCGCAGCGAGACGCTCGTCCACAGAAGTGAAGGCTAGTACTTGGCGGCTAAGTCTCTTTCCCACCACGAATCCTACACCACGCGCTTTGCCGCGTGTCTGGCCACTGTAGTATACGTCACAAGGTCCGATGGTCGTCTTTCCTTGTCCCGTCCATCGCATTTCCTGTAGGGCGGTGATGTAAGCCTTTGCGTTCACGAGGACATCAACCAGTCGGGCAGCGGTACCATCTCTTGAAAGGGTCCGGACATTCCAGGTACATGCCCTAATATCTTTCTCGTAGTCCTTATCTCGTTTTGCCGGGTCATCAACATTAAAGGGGGTTCTCATCCGAGGCTTTTCTTTGCTTTTCATTGGAATAAAGTTTTTACGTGGCGGGTCCCAAACCCAGCGCACAACCGTCTCCGGGTTTCTGCCGCGAGCCTAGGTAGCTCCCGTTGCCCAGAGTGCATGAAAGAGGACGCAAGAGTCGAGATTGAGCAAGGTCACTTAGCAACCACACTCCATTACACTCCAGAAACTTTTCAGGAGAGCAAAAATACCGTTTTCTGGTGATCCTAGCGAATATTTTTTCTAGTTTGCATTGTTAACTAATACATATGTAAAAGACTTGAGCCATTTTTTTTTTTACTTTTTTTGACCAACCACTTCACATGAAGCATTTGCGCCGTTTTACAGGACATAGCTCTTTTTACAAATTATTTCAATTTGCTAGTGGGGGTAAGAAATCGTGAAAGATGTTATACAATTCTTCGCTAGGGTCCGATGCAAATAGCGATAGCTTGGAACTGCATTATTTAATTGACCAGTGCCCCTCCTATTTTGAAAAGTGGTCAGATACGCTTATTTTACTTTAAGAAAAACATGTCAGCTGGGCACATATTGTACGAACCAAGAATAACCTAAGTAAAACTGTTTGGGATGCAATAACACTTTGGTCAGGACAATAGCTTGACCACAAGATGTTTTTTTGTAAATGTAATTAAAAATATTAAGGTTATAATTTTAATAAGCAAATAATTCAGTTTTTATTAGATACATTTGATGAATTTCATATCAAACCCAATATGCATTGAACCCGATCCCCTCAGAATTTGATGAAATTTTGCTTAGAGGTACATCTTACCTACCCAAACACAACCTCATTTTTAGAAGTTGCATTTTCGAAAAATTGTGGGCGTGGCAAGGTATAGAAATATTCGAAAATATTCGAAAAATGACGATAATACATAGGTACTTTTAAAGTGTGATTACTACGGAATGGCTTTACCGATTTCAAAGATCTCTAACCATTAGGAAGGTATTGAAATAAGCTTTCTAAAAAATACACTGTACAAATTTTTTAGTACACTGAAAAAAAATGTTTTCCAAAATAAAATTTGAAACTGAAAAAAAACTTCAGAGATCAAGCGATTTTGAAAAAAAAAATTTTATTTTAGAAAGGTCTATTCAATATATATTACATATCTGAAAACTAAAATGCGTTTTTTTTCTTTTCTCACGGCCGTGGTGTAGCGGTTAAGTGTTCGGCCTTCTACAACAAATCGTGGTGGTTCGATGCCCGACAAAAGTAACATCAAAAAAAATATTTAGAAAAAGAACTTTTCTAAACGGGGTCGCCCCTCGGCAGTAGTTTGTCAAACTCTCCGGGTGTATTTCTGCCATGAGAAGCTTCTCGGCCAAAAATTCATTTGCTTCGCAAGGCCGAATCTTCTTGTTAGGAACCCTAAGAAATCAGTTCGTTTTCTGCAAGGTTTCCCTTTGAAAACATTAATAAGTCAATTATGCGGAAATCTGTTAATAAGTCAAATCTTCTTGTTAGGAACCCTAAGATCGTCTTATTAACACATACAATTATGCGGAAATATGTTTCCCTTTGAAAAAATTAATAAGTCAAATCTTCTTGTTAGGAACCCTAAGATCGTCTTATTAACACATACAATTATGCGGAAATCTGTTAATAAGTCAGATCTTCTTGTTAGGAACCCTAAGATCGTCTTATTAACACATACAATTATGCGGAAATCAGTTAATAAGTCAGATCTTCTTGTTAGGAACCCTAAGATCGTCTTATTAACACATACAATTATGCGGAAATCTGTTAATAAGTCAGATCTTCTTGTTAGGAACCCTAAGATCGTCTTATTAACACATACAATTATGCGGAAATCAGTTAATAAGTTAGATCTTCTTGTTAGGAGCCCTAAGATCGTCTTATTAACACATACAATTATACGGAAATCTGTTAATAAGTCAAATCTTCTTGTTAGGAACCCTAAGATCCTCTTATTAACACATACAATTATGCGGAAATCAGTTAATAAGTCAGATCTTCTTGTTAGGAACCCTAAGATCGTCTTATTAACACATACAATTATGCGGAAATCTGTTAATAAGTCAAATCTTCTTGTTAGGAACCCTAAGATCGTCTTATTAACACATACAATTATGCGGAAATATGTTTTCACTTTGAAAACATTAATAAGTCAAATCTTCTTGTTAGGAACCCTAAGATCGTCTTATTAACACATACAATTATGCGGAAATCAGTTAATAAGTCAGATCTTCTTGTTAGGAACCCTAAGATCGTCTTATTAACACATACAATTATGCGGAAATCTGTTAATAAGTCAGATCTTCTTGTTAGGAACCCTTAGATCGTCTTATTAACACATACAATTATGCGGAAATCAGTTAATAAGTCAGATCTTCTTGTTAGGAACCCTAAGATCGTCTTATTAAAACATAAAATTATGCGGAAATCTGTTAATAAGTCAAATCTTCTTGTTAGGAACCCTAAGATCGTCTTATTAACACATACAATTATGCGGAAATATGTTTTCCCTTTGAAAACATTAATAAGTCAAATCTTCTTGTTAGGAACCCTAAGACCGTCTTATTAACACATACAATTATGCGGAAATCAGTTAATAAGTCAGATCTTCTTGTTAGGAACCCTAAGATTGTCTTATTAACACATACAATTATGCGGAAATCTGTTAATAAGTCAGATCTTCTTGTTAGGAACCCTAAGATCGTCTTATTAACACATACAATTATGCGGAAATCAGTTAATAAGTTAGATCTTCTTGTTAGGAACCCTAAGATCGTCTTATTAACACATACATTTATACGGAAATCTGTTAATAAGTCAAATCTTCTTGTAAGGAACCCTAAGATCGTCTTATTAACACATACAATTATGCGAAAATATGTTTTCCCTTTGAAAACATTAATAAGTCAAATCTTCTTGTTAGGAACCCTAAGATCGTCTTATTAACACATACAATTATGCGGAAATCTGTTAATAAGTCAGATCTTCTTGTTAGGAACCCTAAGATCGTCTTATTAACACAAACAATTATGCGGAAATCTGTTAATAAGTCAGATCTTCTTGTTAGGAACCCTAAGATCGTCTTATTAACACATACAATTATGCGGAAATCAGTTAATAAGTCAGATCTTCTTGTTAGGAACCCTAAGATCGTCTTATTAACACATACAATTATGCGGAAATCTGTTAATAAGTCATATCTTCTTGTTAGGAACCCTAAGATCATCTTCTTGTTAAGAACCCTATGAAATCAGTCCGTTTTCTGCAAGATTTTCCTTTGAAAACATTAATAAGTCAAATCTTATTGTTAGGAACCCTAAGATCATCTTATTAAAATAAGAAGTTTTTCTCTTTCAGCTTTTTTTCCATATTTTGACAGAAATTTCGAGAAGATTTTCTTATTAATAACACATATAAAAAGAAATCGCAAAGAAAAAAGAAGAAATTGCACTTGATAATATCAATAAGAATTTCCTCATTAAACCAAAAAGATTTGCGTATGGTTTTTTTTTTCGTTTCCGCCGTCTTGACTACCCCTGAGCCTGAAAACCGTTCATAAAGACAACCTTATTAATTTTATTAGGCATTTTTGGCTCTGTGTATTACTCAATTTATTGGCGCAGCGACGATATATAAAATACCGAATAGGTACACATATTATATTACATAGACATATTATGTATAAGTTTTCTTACTTTATTCCGTTCGGCATCTGAACGTAAAGGGTCCTCTGCCGCCAACATTGCCGAGGAGAACATTATGCAACACAGAATGACGTTTCCGAAATTGCTATGGTTACAGAGCCAATGGCAAAATACTCGGAACCTGCACGAAAAAAAATCACAGTATAGCATAAGGTTGAGTAACATGTATTTTGTCCTGGGCCTTCATTAAAAGTACACACATAATATATACATAAATACATTTCGGAGCTGGGGTTGTCAGATGTACTGATTTTGGAAGTACTTTGCTAATTTTCGAACCTAAAAATTTTAATGTACTGATTTTAAGTTTACATGTTTTTGAGAAGATTATATTAATCGTATTGATTTTTGCATGTTTTTGAGGTATTTGTATTAATTTTTCACGCCTATAGATTTTTCGACAACTTAAGGTACGGGTACACCTAGCGACACCACGCGACGCGACCAAATAGTTGCCTATTTGATGAACTATGTTGTGTCGCGTGGTGCTGCTGTCGCTAGGTGTACTCTGCTCCATAAGAACACATGCAAAAAATATTTGGTCGCGTCGTAGGTGTACCCTTAGCTTTTTTTGGTGGTTATGTATGTCATGCTTACTTTACGATTAATGAAATCAGGGCATGCTCTTGGAATGTCCGAACCATTACTAGGGAAGGGACGATGCCCACCTAGTTGACGTCCTCAACAAGGTAAAATCTGACATCACCGCTATACAAGAAATGCGATGGACGGGGCAAGGTTACAAGACCATCCAAACCTGCAATGTCTACTGGAGCGGCCATACTAATGAGTGCAGATTCGGCGTCGGTTTTGTGGTTGGAAAGAGACTTGTAAAACATGTAGTGCCCTTCACAGCCGTGAATGAACGTCTCGCCACAATCCGAATTAAACTAAGACTTTTCACCATATCGTTTATCTGCGTGCACGCATCGACTGAGGACAAGGACAACGTGGAAAAAGATGCATTCTACGCGAAATTAGAAGAAACTTATGAGCGCTGCCCCCGTCATGCTTGGCGACTTTAACGTCGGGGTGGGCAAAGAGGGTGTATTTGGCTCCACTGGCGGAAAGTACATGATGAGACTTCGCCAAATGGATTCAGACTGATTTACTTCGCCGGTGCACGAAACATGGTCGCATCCAGCACTAGGTTCAAACATACAAAGATCCATCAAACACGCAACCAGATCGATCACTTTGTGATAGTCGGACGGCACACTTCCAGCGTTATGGGCGTACGTACGATGAGGTGCCCCAACATCGACTCCGATCACTACTTGGTAGCAGCCAAATTCGTACCCGCCTAAGTACAATAAAAGTGGCGCCACAAAAAACGCAAGGAAAGCTGGACGTCGAAAAACTGCAGTCACAACAGGCAGCCAATGATTTCGCAGAACGACTCGCACACCTGCTCTATGAGAGCACAATTCAGGCCAACGGAGTGCATGAGCAGTGGGAACATATCTCCGGAGCAGTTCGTACCGCAGCCAAAGAAGTAATTGGATTCCGGCAAGTGAAAAAAATAGCTGGTACGATGATAGAGAGTGCAAAGACGCAGTCAAAAGAAAGGACGATGCCTATAAGGTGACGTTAAAAGCGAATGCAACGAGGAGCGTGTGTGAATACATAAATGTGTGAAGGAGTGTAAGAGTAGAACGCCTCCCCGTTGGTGCACCCTGGGTAACGCTGAATGCACTACATGGCCTACACGGCTAGTTTCTTGTATTGCTGGTTCTACGAGAACGGTACCAGTACTTGTGCTGTACCCATCGTGCCGAAACGACCCGGGCCGTTTTCTTATACCGACCCGGCCAAGAGCAATACACTCGGGGTGACCCTGTCTGACATTTAGGCAGGGCTACACCTCGTTACAACAACAACAACAGGAGCGTGTGTGAACACTACCGTGAGATGAAGAGGGAAGCGAGACGGCTTTGCCGGGCGAAGAGAAGGGAAGCTGAAAAGCGTGAAATCGAAGAGCTTGAAATGCTAGCCAGCGAAGCAACGTCCGAAAATTTTATAAAAAACCCGACGAATGACGGAAGGTTTTAAACCTGGGGCAAACTTCTGTAAAAATGACAACGGCGACCTGGTGGCAGATGTTCAGAGAGTACTAAGGTTATGGAGGGATCACTTCTCTGCCCTTCTAAACGGAATAACAGAGCAACAATCCAGAGAAAAGGACGAACCCGACCCCACAATCGAAGACGATGGAATCGAAGTTGCACATCCCGACTATAACGAGGTGCGAATAGCTATCATCATCATTTAAGCGATTTTGGCCGTTGCATATCAAAGCACGCCAGTCATTCCTTTTTAGCGATAACTGACGCCAATTGGAAACCCCAAGGGAGTTCAAGTCATCCTCCACCTGTTGTTTCCATCTCAGTCGAGGCCCCCCCTTCCTCTGCTGCCGAATTCAGGCGACGATAGGAAAACCTTCTGTGCTGGAGCTTCTTTGTCCATTCGAATAACATGGCCCAGCCATCGGAGTCTTTGGGCTTTAATTCGAATAGCTATATCACGGCTAAAAACAATAAAGCAGCGAGTGCTGATGGCCTGCCCGCTGAGCTATTCAAATGCGGCGGCGAGGAGCTGGTAAGGTCCATTCATCAGCTTTGTGCAGAGTATGGTCGGATGATTCTAGGTGTTCTCTGCCCAATCCATAAGAAGGGTGATCCCGCAAACTGCGACAACTATCGTGGAATCAGCCTTTTGAATATCGCATATAACGGTCCTATCAGGCGTATTGTGGGAAAGACTGAAGCCTGACGTAAACCGACAGATTGGACCTTATCAGTGTGGCTTCAGACCTGGTAAATCTACCATCGACCAGATTTTCATAATACGCCAAATCTTGGAAAAAAAAACGTGAGAAATGGATCGACACACACCATCTCTTTGTTGATTTTAAAGCCGCCTTCGACAGCAAAACTTATACGCAAAATTACGCTGAGCAACACCCCCAGCTCAGTCAGAATTGGGTAGGACCTCTCCGAATCGTTCGAAATTAAGCGAGGTTTCAGGCACGGCGACCCCTATCGTGCGATTTCTTTAATTTGATGTTGGAGAAAATAATTCAAGCTGCAGAACTGTTGGCGTATGCCGACGACATCGACATCATTGGCCTCAACAACCGCGCCGTAACTTCTGCGTACTCCAAATTAGAGAAAGAAGCGGAAAATGGGTTTGGTGGTGAACGAAGGTAAAACGAAGTAGCTGCTGGCATCATGCAAAGAGTCAGCGCATTCGCGTCTTGGCAACCACGCCACTGTTAGCAGAAATAATTTCCAGATAGTAAGGGACTTTATATACCTGGGAAGCAGCATTAATACCAGGATAGGTTAAGTTCAAGTGGCTGCCGTAGAGGCACACGAAATGTTGAGGTATTTGAAGCTAAAGATCAGGACTGAAGTCCATGAGAAATTCGTATTTTTATCTCTTGATAAACATGTCCGTTTTCGAGCCTGAAAACCATGATTTTTGAAAATTTACAAATTTCGAGATAATAATTTATCTATAAGGAGTGGGGTTTTTTAGCCGATGGATGGGTTAATTTCTTCTAGAAAATGTACCCTTAATTTCTGACAATTATTGAGTGACTACTTAAAACAGTAAAGACGCCAGTAGTGGAATTCAGTACGCTATATTAACAAGAGTTGTCATTGTTACGTTGACTTAACAACAATTTTATCGATTTCGCTAGTCACTACAAGTTTATTTGACAACATTTGTTATCGAAATGTCAGCTGTTATTGTTAACGCGAAATAAGATGTCGACCTCTAATTTGGCGTTGTTTGTTAAAACAACCAACAGGTACTTTTCTTATATATTTTATCTGAGACACTTCTATGTTTTGCTATGTGTTATCTGAGACAATCATCTTTTGTTTCTATGCTTAGCTGAGAATCTGCTACGTTTTGCTATGTTTATCTGAGACAATCACCTATTGGTAGTTGTTAAGGAATATTGGTTCTATGCTTAGCTAAGAATCAGCTACTTTTTGCTATAATTCACCTGAGACAGTCACCTATTGTGCTATAATTCACCTGAGACAATCGCCTATTGTTAATTGTTAAGGAAGAGCTACTGAATCACCGAATCGATAGTGCAAACAACGAAATTGTTAAGCTAACACCCCGTTTCATAGTATTGTTTAAAGTTACTGAACAAAGAGGGTAGAAATAATAAGAGGAACCAACGCAATTCAGCAAGTCGCGGGTAAGGAATTCGCCCTGTGGTAAGAAAAGTTGCTTTAGTGCAATTATTTCTACCCTCTTTGTACTGAATTCCACTACAGAGCCGACTAAAGTTGACAAAATCGATAAAAAAAAATACGTATTTTCAGTACCGGGTTTTTAATACCAGGTACTCGCTATATGATTTAATATTTATATTTAAACAAACTACTATCTTTTCCCTTTAAAACGCTATATCGAATGTAAAGATATCTCTAATGGAAACATTTTTACAGCTAAAATAAGTTAGGCCTAAAAATGTCGTTTTTCAAACTTTGAAACTTCACCAGTCCCAAACGAGTGGTTATAACAAATAAATGTGTGTCAATATGTTCCTTTAGAACCCTAAAGAAGTGTCCCTCAAAGTTTGAGCGAAATCTGAGACTAGCCAGCTTTTTGAATTAGACGTTTTCATATGGATTGTCCCAATACAAAAAAAAAATTGTTTGATTTAATTTTTTTTGTTTTTTTTTATACAAAAATATATATATATAAACAATGAGTGGGGAAATATATGAGGAAAGCAAATACTGGAAAAATTAAAAAAAAAACTATGTCGGTCATGCATTTAGCTTGGTGGTCAGGGTTGTTAGAATCCTTCATCGCATATGAAAAAAAAAAAATTGCAACCCTAGGTGGCAACCCTACTTGAAATTGTCTTATTTAGAATAAGGCCAAAAATACTTTTAATTTGTTACTAATATTGGCATATCTTTCTCAATATTAAAAAAAATGAGATAGGTGGCAACCCTGTTAGAAATTTTCATATTGGAAAATTTAAAAAAACTGTCGGTCATGCACCTAGCACCTAGCATACGGCTAAAAATACCTTTCGATTGATACCAAAATTAAATGAGGTAAGGTGGCAACCCTAGGTGGTAACTCTACTTAGTAAAAAAAAAACATGGCCCATGTACCTACCTTGTGTGTAAGCTTGGTCAAAATCCTTCAACGCGTTTGACCGGTTAGCGGCGACAACGAAAACCTTTTACTATTTATATATACCCTGGAGTAAAAAAATGTCAATTGCAAAAAAAACATCTAGCTTATAAATAACTATTTTCCGGAAAATAGTGCATTTTGTAGGAAATAGAGCATTTTAAGCCCACTGAGGAATAGGTAGGTAGGTAGGTAGAATGCCTGCTACAAAAGTCGCCCAATTAGCTTTAAAAGCCGTTTTGATGCCATAAAACTCGTAGAAACCTACTGTTGTGAGTATATGCTACAACCACCCAGAGCTGTTTATAAACTCCAGGATGCTTGGAATCCCTAATTCGGATACTCTCCCTAGATTTTCCAAAAAAGGGGTCCCAAACACTTTCAGTTGTGTTCTAGCTAGACCGGGGCACTTACACAGGAAGTTCTCAACGGTCTCTTTTGCATTAATGTCTTTACAGCTTCTGCAGTGGTCATTATGCGGAATACCCAGTTTTTCCGCATGCGTACCTATCGTCCAGTGACCCGTGCAGACAGCTACAAGCTTGTAGGTGTCTACTCTGGACCTGCTTAGGAGTCCCCTTGTCCTCTTCTCGCTGTAGTTCGGCCAAGTGGCTCTCGATATTGCACAGGTAGTAGTAGCTTTCCACTTCCGTTGTGCTTCATTGAGAAAATATTTTTGGAGATTCCCCTTGGCTACTGCCAGGGGTACCCCAATTTCGAGTCTAGATATCTCTTCGTTCTCTGCTGATGAGCCTGCCCGTGCTAGCTCATCAGCCCTCTCATTACTCTCGATCCCTTTATGACCCGGGACCCAGATAATAGATATTTCTAAAACTTCAGTTAACGTAGCCAAAATTTGTTTACATGCATGCACTGCATTAGAGCTTGTGTATGGCGATGCGATTGCCTTTATCGCCGCCTGGCTGTCGGTGCAGATAGCCACTTTCCCAGTAGTGTTCCTTTGCTCAAGCGATTTGCACGCCTGAACAATCGCAAGAACCTCTGCTTGAAACACACTGTTATACGACGGGAGTCTGAATGCTTCTGAAATATCCAGACCTGCCGAGAATACGCCGTATACACTTCAATGTTGCTATTTGTTGTGACCCTGCCCCTTTTCCACTCATTCCTACTTGGAAGGACCGTGGTGGCATTCCTCTCAAACTTCAGTTTGTGAGGATAGTAGTCTATTGCGCTATTAACTATTCCCTCTGGGAGGGTGTTAAGGATACTACTGTGCCCATGCTGAGTATCCTTCCAGCACCCAGACTCCCTTCTTCAGTGCGGTTTGTGCCGATGTAGAAAGTATATATACATAAGTCAATTGGAAGTAGGTTCAAAATAGGATCCAAAGCCGCAGTGGGGTAGGTGCGCAAGGCAGTCCGCTGTACCCTCTGCAAGTTGGCAAAATTGTAGTTCTTACGAAGAGCTTCCCACCACACCACCGAGCCGTAGGTCAGCACAGGCCGGACCACCGCCTCGTACAGCCACAGCACCATCTTCGGCTTTAGACCCCATTTTTTACCAAACATCGATTTGCAAGCGTAGAAGGCGATACATGTCTTCCGTACCGGCTCCTCGATGCACTCGTTCCAATTTAGCTTGCAATCAATTATCAGCCCCAGGTACTTGGTTCTGGTAGATAGAGTTATCGGTAGTTCGAACGTAGGTGGCTTATACTTCCTCGTGAAGAGAAGAAGCTCCGTTTTGTCCGGATTCAGCCCTAAGCCACACTCTTGTGCCCACCTACTTAGCTTTGCCAACGTTCTTCCCATGATCTCGCTCATCACGGAAGGGAAGGGACCCGAGACAAGGATCGCCACGTCGTCGGCATACGCCACAACCTTTACTCCATTAGTACTGAGTTTTAATAGTATATCGTTCATAGTAAGGAGCCATAGCAGAGACGAAAGGAAACCCAACCCCACCGGGACAGAGGGGACCCCTCCAGGAGTTCCCGTATGTGTATGTCCAGCAGCCTCTCAAACGTTTTTAGCACGAAGGAAGTGAGACTTATTGGTCGAACATCTTTGGCCACTTCGTGCCCTCGTCTTCCTGACTTTGGAATGAAAACCACCCTTGTTTTCCTCCATGTGTCCGGAATGTGATTAAAGGAAATGCTGGCCGTAAAGATCTCCTTTAACTCCTTAACCAGAGGTATCTGAGTCTTCTGCAGCATGATAGGGAGTATACCATCTACTCCCGGTGACTTAAATGGTGAGAGCAGGCAATTTTGTCTTCTGCTAAGAGTTTGCTTATCAGCTCACTAGGTGCCTCCCGTTGCGCCTTTTCTCCCCTTTGCTCCGTCCCTACAGGGTCGTCTGGGAAGTGAGCCTCAATCAGGATATCTAGGGTTTCCGCTGAAGATCCCGCCCAAGTGCCATCAGCGCGCTTTACAAAGGTTCTGTTGGAGTGTTCCCTGGCAAGTATTTTCCCGAGCCTTGCTGAGTCCTTCGTGGACTCGATAGATTCACAATGCTCCTTCCAGGACTTCGCCGTTGCAACACTGAGGAATAACTAACGTCTAACCACGCCACAAGTCATGCAGAGGTCATGCAGAGGAGTACGAAAATATGTTAAATTTTTCGTTTGCTTCCGTCTTTTAGCTTGTAATTTCCAGGTGCTTTTTCGGTATTGGGTAAATACAAATAGTAGCTGGTTTTTATACCTTTCATGAACATGAAATGGTATTATAACTTTGGTCCGATGTTTGTAAATATGAGAAGAAGAAGAGATAGACCCATCAATAAGTATACCGAAATGATCAGGATGACGAGATGAGTTGATTTAGCCATGTCCGTCTGTCCGTCTGTCTGTCTGTCTGTTTGAACGCAAACTAGTCCCTCATTTTTAAGATATTTGGCTGAAATTTGGTATGTGGCCACCATTTTCCAATATAGGAATCATTTGTCGGAACCAGCAAGATCGGACCAATATAACATATAGCTCCCATACAACCGATTATTCCGATAAACGGATTTTGGGCTATAACTCCTGTAATTAAACACGAAGGAACGTGAAATTTTATAAGTGTTGCTATTTTTATATGTGAAATATAGATGCTGAAAATCATAGAGATGGGATAAATATTTCACATAGCTCCCATACAATCGATTATTCCGATAAACGGATTTTGGGCTATAACTCCTGTAATTAAACACGTAGGAACGTGAAATTTTGGACGTATTGCTATTTTTATATGTGAAATATCGATGTTGAAAATCATCGAGATTGGATAAATATTTCACATAGCCCCCATACAATCGATTGTTCCGATAAACGGATTTTGGTAGATAACTCCTGTAATTATATAGGTAGGAACGTGATATTTTGGAGGTATCGCTATTTTTATATGCGAAATATCGATGTTGAAAATCATTGAGATGGCATAAATATTTCACATAGCCCCCATACAATCGATTGTTTCGATAAACGGATTTTGGTAGATAACTCCTGTAATTATATCGGTAGGAACGTGAAATTTCGTAAATGTTGCTATTTTAGAATGTGGAATGTCGATGTTAAAAATCAATGAGATTGGACCAATATAACACATCGTCCCCATATAATCGATAGCTCCGATAATTTCGGTATGAGCTAAAGTTAAATTCACACAGGCTGTACTGGGGATCAAACAGTGAAAATCGTGACGCTTATTCATGAATGGTATTTAGCCTTCGGCACAGCCGAAGACAGCTTTCCTTACTTGTTAAAGAATAAATTTGATACACATAGAGTAAAATTGGGGATTTAAAAAAGGAATGGAAAAGATAAAATAAAATTTAAAGTAAATAAATAAAAATTATAAAAAAAATTAATTTATCTTTTGGCTATTTTTTGGTTGAAAAGTAGTTAGTTAGTAGTTGGTTGACATGTCATGCAGAGGTAACCATAACTGACCGGATCCGGCCATCGTCGAACAAAAATAGTTAGTCCGAGCATATGAAAATTTACAGTAAATATACAGCACTAGTTGATTGGTAAGCAACTTAAAGTTACTTTTCCTGCAGGGTATAGACAGCCAACCCGTGACTGCTTCGCAAGTCATTCCGCAGTACAAAAGAAATCGTAAAATGTTTTATTTTGATGATGAAAAACCTCTTCATTGCAGAACGCAGAACTATGCATTTTTGCGTCGATTTTCACCAAATCTTCCTTACGACAACCATATTTGGTAAGGGCATTCATGTATTAATTTCAAAAAAAATCGGTCGGCACATCTCGTTACCAACGAACACACATTTTCGGTTCCTTTTTTATAAATATAGGTAAATAGATTGGCAAAACAATTCGCGAGGAAAGCGAAAACTTTAACCAACCTTAGGTGGTAACTCTACTAAGTAAAAAAAAAAACCATGTCGGCCCATGTGCGCGTTTCAACATGCCGGGCATTCATTCGGCACGTCGGGGTTCGGTCTGCATAAGTAGGAGTTTAACCTGCTACAATATCCAGAACGTAATTGAACTATCGAGACCCTCTCTGGTGGAGAAGGAAGTTTCGAAATATAAGAATTAAACAGCGGGACGAGAACGGACACCACCCTGAGTCACACCGTGTTTAATCGAGCGTGGTTTTAATTTTTTGTTCCTAAAAACGACAGACGATTGACAACCACTCATATAGTTAGCGGAACAACCCGGGGGGTGAGTGATAAGTCCAAATCGGAAACCAGCTGCGCGTGATTGACTGTGTCAAAAGCTTGAAGATAGATCACGGTCAACTAGGACCCTCCAGTCGTTAGGCATTTTCGGGTTGAGTTCGTCAACTATCTAAGTGTTTATGGTATTGAGTACAGAAGCTGTACTCCTAATTTTCCGAAGGCCATGTTTTCAAGCGCCTCTCTCTAGGCCCATACGGTGAACGTATGGGTTTCCCCACAAATTATTTCGGACGCAGATATAAGGACGAGGGAGAGATTGGAAGTATTAAATACTTACTTCATCTGCAGGTGTCCCGCGATAGCCAAAACTAGGAAGGAACCTGTGAATATTATATTTTTTTTCTCCATAACTTATGTATTTACAATATTTTTGACGGAAACAAAATAAAATTTTCATTTTCATTGTCAAATACATTGCCATTCTTAAAAAAAAACATGACGTTGCCGTATTTTCATCAACTTCAAATTTATTTTTATCGGGAATATGAGAAATTGAAAACACGAAAAGGTCACTGCAAAGTGAGGAATAGTTTATCTGCGCGATAAGTAGATTTACCTTTATTGGGTGGATGAAATAACGGCCCTAAATGGAAATCACTTATAAGAATTTTTAATTGAAATTATGTTACGGCGAGCCCGGTAGATTGGCGGGGTGCTCGCACGTAATAAGATACAAAAGAGAAAGAGAAAGAGAAGAGGTGCAGCGAGTTAATAAATAAACAAACAATGCGACTATCGTAGCCTGGGTAGTGATCCTTCGGTTTACGCCATGTTCTCCTCGTAGGACCAGCGTGCACCTCAACGGCCGAGTTCCCCAAGTCGCTCCCAGTAGAGATCAATGGCGAGCTCGCTATCAATGACCGAAGTGGGAGACCACGGGTCGATCAGGGTACGCACAATATGAAGTGTGCCTCCGGCTTCAATAGATACAAACGCGGTGGGGGCAATAGCGACTAATGACCGCAATATTATGTCGTCGGTGGGCGTATTTGCCGCTGTGCCAGACTGAAACGTGGCGGTATCGCTGACGGTGGAATGGGTCGGATAGGGTGCCGTCCGACCCGCTGTAAGGCGTGATAAGTGGAAAGAACGCGCTTCCGCGTTACACCGTCTTACATCAGTGGGACGGCGAGATGGTCGGAAGCGACGCGTTTCCGAGCCACCAGGGTTCACCATACCGGGCCTGGGAAGTGGTCGGAAAGTACGGGTGTCCGAGCCACCCTTTCCTCTCTTTTCTACTGGAGCTGGCTCGTGGCTTCTCCACAGCTCGTGCCGTAGTAGCGGTCAAAAAGAACGTGTTTCCGTGGATAAGTACTACCCACAACCGATCTTCAACCGCCATTCCACGGTATTTTTGGCACGGGATGCTAAAGGGACGGGACATTTCCTCCGTCTTGAAGCGTGTCGCGGTGTAACGAATGGTGTACGTCGTCGTACGATCACGACTGTGAAGTAGCAACTGTCGGAAGCGGATATTTGCCACGATATCAACCGCTAATAAATTAGCTACAATTATGGGAGATAGCTCAAAATTCGGATTTTGGCCTCAGGATCACGAATCCGGCAGTGCTTATTTTATTGTTTTGTATTCGTGAAAGTTATGGTCAAAAAACCGAAAGATGACCCGGGTCCGATACCAAAATTGGGGCAGAATTCATGGTATTTATGTGCGAAATACCTTATTATGTTTTATTAATTTATTTATGCTGGTACACCGAAAGATTTACAGTCACGCTTGTATTGAGGAAAATTGGTAGATTTCATACCGTGCGGTGCAGTGAAACATCTGGTAACTCGATTTGGTACTTAAAAAAGGGATAGTATGGCAGCGCGAAAACCGGCGCCATCAATGAACGAATACCATTCAGGAAAAAATTACACGAGGTAAGTGTAGAATTTGTACTTTTTTTCTTTATTGTATTTTTTCTAAATTTTCTATATCTTTTCTTTTCAGGTTGAGGATGCAAGAACATGCGATGGAGTCAGTGGGACAATGGACAGGAGCAGGTAAGTATACAGGGAAAAGGGTAAGTGCCCCACCAATGTATGCCTTGTTAGGCACGGCGCAGGGGGGTTGCAAAATTAATGCACCGGAGGGTGTAGGCAGCTTCCTATATGCCACATACCACACAAAAATGGGTGGCACCGAAGTCAGCAGCAGAAAAACAGCAAAGTCAGTACGTCGCTACTAGCTACACATTTTTTATTCGATATCTAGCACCTGGCAAAAAGAACGTTTAAATTAATCTATACACCGTTGATCCACGCGAGACCCCGTTCCCGATTCTATTTCGTGGGTCTACTATTAAAGATATTCGAGTCGTAAACAGCAGAATTCCACATCCCAATGATTGAATTATATGTGAGTACCGTCGACTAATAAATTTTAAAAACTTGCAGGAGCGACAAGGATATCTTGTATCGCGGAGACGGCAATGATCTTTGCTGGTGTCAATGTGACACGCGTACCCATACCGGTGTTGCCTACAATATGGATGGCTTTCCTACCAACTATAAGGGTCAAGTATTGACTCTTTATTATAACTGGTGGCGATGTTGTTGTACCTAGTTTATATCTTGTGGTGAGGCGCGGTGAGGCCTCTAGTTCATCAGTGCCATGGTGCTAATCTTTTGGGTGCTAACTCTGATTTGGATTTGGATTTTTAACTACAACCAAGTGGGTGAGTGTTTCTCTAGTTTATTATAAGGTATGTAAAGTATGATCTGGGGGTACTTTAGAAATATGGTATCGTGTCGACGTATACTGACTGGGTGTCGGGTTTGCGTTGGCAAGTTTTAGCCTTGACAACTATTAGCTTTTATGTTTAAAGCATACTTTGAAGTCACTTGCCGCTTTCCTTACACAGTAGAAAATGAAAGACTACTTTTTCTTATTTAATACCAAATAGTATTATTTTAAGACCCTGAAAAAGTTTGGAAATTAAATTTGGACTAACAGTTTTAAAATAATACTAAATCGCTCTCTCTCTCTCTCTCAATTTTGGCAATTAAATTAGTCCAAATGGTCTTAAAATAATACCAAAATAATACTCTTTCTCTCAATTAAACGGAAAATGGTATTAATTTAATACTTTTCGGCGTTGTTATATATAAACACCAAATTGGTATTAAATTTAGACTTTTCTTTTTACTGTGTATTTACATATATAGCTGACTAACACCTGTTAATCACCAATAGGGGTTGTTGTGGTCTGACGGCGGATCGGCTGGTCCGTCTGCGGTCGTCTTTGGAGTGGTTGGGGAAAGATGTATATGGTAGTTGTGAAATGATGTTTGGACGATGTGCTGCTAATTTGCTGTAGCATATGGTTACCTTTTGTGGCAGATCGGCTCGGCCGTCGGCAGTAGGGTTTCTGTTGGCCTCGTTACCAAGTTTAACGAGTGCATTTGCTTGTTATTGGGGTTATTGTTGTAGTTGGAAATGGTTTTCTACGGGGATTAAACCGCAAGGTTCAATTCAATTCAATTTATTCATTTCCACAATGTTGTACAGAGTAAGACATTTTACAGTCCTTTAGAAGTACTTCACTTATATAAAGATTCAAATATAAAAATATAGATGGAAGATAAAAGATCTAACTTACATTTAAAATATAAAACTAAATAACAATAATTTACTTAAACTATACGAAGAGAGAGAGTTGGTTCGATTTAATTCAGCCTTAATAGAGTCAGGGATTGAATTCCATAATCTAACGGCGCTAACGAAAAATAGCTAGACTGTGATGTCTCAGAGATCTCACTGGTATCAGCTTTTGGAATAAATAATTTGGCGTCTTCAATGTTAGTAACTTATACATAAAAATACAGCTTCTAGCTGCTAAATAGTTTTCTAGGCTACTGCATCCAATAATTCGTGTTCGATAGACAGAAACATGTTCGTATCTACCAATACCATAAACGTAGCGGGTTGCGTTATTAAGAGCCACAGCCAATTTGTTATACGACACCGAATCCAATTTGCAGTATTTTGTCTCAGAGTAAGTTATGAGTGGCATAATTATCTGCAGCACAAGCTTGCGCCTGGTTTCAACAGGTGTAAAAGGGGCTGAGATTCGCAATTTCCGCAGTATGGCATACACATTCATAACTACTATATTTACATGATCAACACATGAAAGTTTATTGTTTAGTATAAAACCTAGACTTTTTATTTTATCAACAACTTTAAGGGGACAAGTTCAATAAACAACTTGGGAATATCATTAGAGTAGAATACACCATGACATATAGGTAATACATACGACTTCGATGCATTTAAACGCAGGCAATTTTCGCTAGCCCAAGCAGATATTGCGCTCAGGTCATTTTTTATTTTAAAACATAAATCCCCCACGAGACCGATGCGGCTTGACAAGTACAACTGTATGTCATCAGCATATGCATGAATATTTACATACTGGCACACGGAGAAGATATCGTTTAAAAACATACTAAATAGAAGTGTGCCAAGGACTGACCCTTGCGGAACACCAGCAAATACAGGCTTAGCCCTAGATAATCTGTAGCCTGCCTTAACTTTTTGTGACCTATCCATAAGATAACTGGTTATTAGCTTAACTGAGCTGTCAACAAACCCGAAATAATATTTTAGCTTCATGCAAAGCAGATTATGATTCACGGAATCGAATGCCTTAGAGAAGTCGAGTAGACACAGGAGTGTTACGTCCCCGATGTCAAAACTCATTCTAACATCATCCAGTACTTTTAACATTGCTGTTGAACAGCAGTGGTTTGATCTGAAGCCCGATTTTAACGGAGAAAGCAAGCTATTTTGTTCTATAAAGGTAGAGATTTGTGCGGCCATCAAATTTTCACCAACTTTTGATAAAGCAGGTAGGCCTATAGTCGCCTATAAGCAGGGAGTATAACCACTTTCTTCCACACTGCTGGGAAGCATGAACTTGTAAAGCAGAAGTTTATGATATGTGTTAGCGGACTAAAAACAAACTCTAGAATAACCTTAATAAAGCGAAGGGAAATACCGTCCTCTCATATAGCATTCGATTGTATACTGAGCAGAGACTTTAGGACATCATTATCGCTAACCGCGGAAAACTGAAATTTTTTACTAGGACTGACATAAGACGAATAATCTTCTTACACAGCAGAACTACTATTGTTAGCATTAGCAAAGAAGTCATTGAGTTCATCAACATCAATTTCACACTCCAGACTTTCCTTACCGTGAATTTTAAACTTTTTCAAGTTTCTCCACAGTTCCTTAGATGGAAGTGATGGATCCAGCTTCGAGTAGGTATACCAACGCTTTGTCTGCCTTATAATATTAGTTGTTTCATTTCTCACTTCTTTGTAACAGTGCCAGCAGAGATCTGTTTTGTTTTTACGCCATTTGCTATAAAATTTCTTGCGTTTTTTGATAGCAAACCGGACTCTGGAGTTGTACCAAGGACACGAGCGATTAACGATAGTTGCAGAGCGAATAGGCACGTGTATATCATACAATCTACTTAGGTTTTTATTCAGAAAATCTAACTTACTATCTACGGAGTCGAAAAACCAACAATCAGCCCAATCAACTGCAGACAGATCTGAGTATAATGAATTGACATCCAAAGATCGAAAATCACGAAATAAAAACGTACTGGCTAAATCAGAACGGTTCATGTGAACATCTAGAGTACAGAAAATTAAATCGTGGTCAGAAACAAAGGATATTTGCTCGAATTTTAGAACATGAGAGGGATCACACGTTACAAAGTAGTCGAGTAGACTGGGTACAGAGTTATTATCATACCTCGAAGGGATATTTCTATCGACAACACAAAGTCCTGCTGTTGCCAGTTGGTCAAGTAGATTATTACTGTAAGGGTCATTTACGAGTAAATTTATTTATTTATTTATTTATTTGTTTATGTCTAAGGTAAAGCAGACACTTACTATTACAAATTATATTAGACATACATTAATTGTTACATAAAAAATAAGTTTTTAATTAAAATTGAGTTACCAGTTTAGGACTCGTTATATCCAAATCTAGAAAATTTGAGAAATAGTTGAATTCAGATAAAGTTCTATTCAGAGGAGCGTTAGCTCCGTAAACAGTTCTATTAAAACCAACTCGAAACACTACAAAAGTACGAAAGTTTCTGCATGGAACATTAAAATTTATAAGCTGCAAAAGAAAAGGGCAGTCAATCTTACCAGAGACAAGATCGGAAATAAAAGAAATTGACAAAATCGATCTCCTATTCGATAATGATAATAAACTTATTAATCGGCACCGTGAAACGTAGGACGGAATAGGATCAGAAAAGTTTAGATACCGCAGGGCAAAACGAATAAAGCACTTTTGGACTCTCTCCTGATGATTAATATGGACCATATGGTATGGCCTCCATATATAAGCTGCATATTCAAGTTTGGAACGAACAAATGCAGAATACAAAATCTTATAGGTATACGGATCCGAGAAATTAGAAGAGTGGCGTTTTATAAAAGCAAGTGCTCCAAAAGAGCCAGCGATAATATAATTTAAGTGGGTATTAAAGCTTAATTTAGCATCAAAATATACCCCAAGATCTTTAATTTCGTTAACCTCAGATAGGCACGATTCACCTAAGAAATAGCAAGTTGGAAAAGTTTTAACCATTTTCGAGTAAGTGACTTTATGGCACTTGCTAATATTAAGATAAAGCCTGTTCAAAACGCAATAGTTAAAGAATTTATTAAGTTCATTTTGAAGTAGCAAAGAGTCATATGACTGTTTAATTTCAGAGTATATTTTGAGGTCGTCTGCATAGAGGAGATATTTAGCCGATGTGAAACAACTAGAAATATCGTTAATAAATAATATGAACAGTAAAGGTGCCAAGATGCTACCTTGTGGAACACCTGAGGTAGCAATGAATGGCTTCGAGATCTCCCCATCTATAGCAACTACGCACTTTCTATTAGACAAGTATGACTTTATCCATTTAATGATACTGCAATGAAACCCCATGCAGCCAAGTTTTTCGATAAGGATTTTGTGCGAGATTTTGTCAAATGCCTTGGAAAAATCCGTGTAAATGGCATCAATTTGTAGACCATTACGGAAGCATGAGTAACAGTCTTCTGTAAAGACTGCAAGGTTAGAGACCGTCGATCTTGCAGTTACAAATCCATGTTGATTTGGACAAATAAGATGCTTCACGTTAAAGTAAATGTTATCCTTTATAATGCATTCATACAACTTAGCAACAGACGAAAGCTTAGATATTGGTCTGTAGTTTATTATATCACTTTTACTCCCACTCTTAAAAACAGGAGTGATAGTAGTGCTTTTCCAAGCATCAATAAAAACTCCCGAGGCTAAAGATAAATTAAACATTTTAGTAAGAGGTTTCACAAGTGCTGGGCAATTCTTCAATAATTTCATAGATAACCCATCCACGTCTGTCTGAGAAGAGTCATTAACATTTTTTAGCCCTTCAATAGTATCATTTTCCGACAGAACTATTGATCCAAAAGCAAAAGAAGAAGTGGAATGATGCACAGCAGCCAATTCATTAGGGGTCAAATCCTCATCACAGTCAAAATTAGATGAGAAAAAGACAGCAAAGAGATTTGCAGCCTCCACAAGAGAAGATGCAGAAACATCATTTAAAAATACCGTTTTTGGTATACTTGAAACATTTTTCTTAGACTTTATATATGACCAAAACTTTTTAGGGTTGATTTTTATATTCAATTCGAAGTTATTTATGTAGTTTTCATAAAGTGACTTATTCAAATCATTAAACTTTTTCCTATAAAAAACATACAGCTCATAAAAGTTAGGCCTCTCAGTCCTTTTGAACTTCTTGAAAAACTTATTTCTCAAATTTTTTATATGCTTAAGCTCGGCAGTATACCGGGGAAGCTTATAAACTTTACTCTTAAAAATAGGAACAAATTTGCTACACAACGCTAAAATCGAACTTTTGAAAGTGTTAAAACAAGTTGCAACTTCATTACTTTGGAAGATTAAGTTCCAGTCAACCAAATTAAGCATATTATTCAGACCTTCAAAGTCACAGCGATCAAAATTAAATAGTGGTAAAGTTGAAGAACCAATATTAAAAAATACATAAAATTCAATTTCCAGTAAAATTGGCATATGATGCAAATTAGCTGGGGATATAGAAGTCACAGCTTGCGACAACACAAAGTTCAAGTCGCTACTTATAAAAACTAAATCAAGAATTCGGCTTAAATCATTTCGTAAACCATTAACTTGGTTTAAACCAACACTCAAAAAGTTATCAATAACGTATGATTCATTACAACTAGAAACATTTACAGGAATCAAATAAGTCCTGTTATCAAGATAATTCCAATTTACATTGCTCAAATTAAAATCACCAAGAAAACATAATTGATCACTGCCAATGTCACGCTGAAGAGCAAGAACATTGTCAACATGCGATTTATAAAGGCATTCATCACTAAGCGGGGGAATGTATGATACGCATATATACAGTTTGCCAAAAGAACCACATAACCGAACACACAGTTGGTCAAGAAGCGAGTCATTATTAAGAAGATCATAAAGAGATGCACGCAAACTGCAACGAGCTGCAATAAGTACACCGCCTCCTCTGCTACAACCAGTTTTAATTGGATCTCTGTCCTTGCGGAACACATCAAAACAATTCAAATTAAAATACTCCGCATCAAAGAAATTATTATTCAGCCATGTTTCAGTTAGAACAAACACGTCATATTCCAGAAGAGAACTCAGCATGTAGACATTGCTTGTTTTACTTCTAAGGCCAGAAGTATTTTGATAATAAATTTTTAATTTATTACTGCTATTATTTCGAACAATCAGGTTCGAAGTGGTTGACTCTGATTTTTTCGAAAAAAACGGAATGGTCGAATCGAAATTTTTGCAGGCCAAACCTCTGGCTTCAGGAGTTTCTCATAGTCAGATTCGATCACCCCTAAATTTACGTTGAAATCACCACTAATCAAAATACGTTCGTAGTCCCATCGCACTTTTTGGGGTTATAAACACATATTATTAAATTTTTTTGACACCATCAGACACCTCAGTGAAAATATACTCAACATTGCATGAGTTGGAAGTTTTTAAAAGTTTAAATCTGAGGGATTTTTTGCAATATACTGCAACTCCTCCTCCTTTTTATACCTTTCATGAAGAAGAAGAGATATACCCATCAATAAGTATACCGAAATGATCAGGATGACGAGATGAGTTGATTTAGCCATGTCCGTCTGTCTGTCTGTCTGTTTGAACGCAAACTAGTCCCTCAGTTTTTGAGATATTTGGCTGAAATTTGGTATGCGGCCACCATTTTCCAATATAGGAATCTTTTGTCGGAACCAGCAAGATCGGACCAATATAACATATAGCTCCCATACAACCGATTATTCCGATAAACGGATTTTGGGCTATAACTCCTGTAATTAAACACGAAGGAACGTGAAATTTTATAAGTGTTGCTATTTTTATATGTGAAATATCGATGCTGAAAATCATAGAGATGGGATAAATATTTCACATAGCTCCCATACAATCGATTATTCCGATAAACGGATTTTGGGCTATAACTCCTGTAATTAAACACGTAGGAACGTGAAATTTTGTAAGTATTGCTACTTTTATATGTGAAATATCGATGTTGAAACTCATAGAGATGGGATAAATATTTCACATAGCTCCCATACAATCGATTGTTCCGATAAACGGATTTTGGGCTATAACTCCTGTAATTAAACACGTAGGAACGTGAAATTTTGGACGCATAAATATTTCACATAGCCCCCATACAATCGATTGTACCGATAAACGGATTTTGGTAGATAACTCCTGTAATTATATAGGTAGGAACGTGATATTTTGGAAGTATCGCTATTTTTATATGCGAAATATCGATGTTGAAAATCATCGAGATTGGATAAATATTTCACATAGCCCCCATACAATCGAATGTTCCGATAAACGGATTTTGGTAGATAACTCCTGTAATTATATAGGTAGGAACGTGATATTTTGGAAGTATCGCTATTTTTATATGCGAAATATCGATGTTGAAAATCATTGAGATGGCATAAATATTTCACATAGCCCCCACACAATCGATTGTACCGATAAACGGATTTTGGTAGATAACTCCTGTAATTATATCGGTAGGAACGTGAAATTTCGTAAATGTTGCTATTTTAGAATGTGGAATGTCGATGTTAAAAATCAATGAGATTGGACCAATATAACACATCGTCCCCATATGTTGACCCCGAGAAAAAATGGAAAAAAGGAACTTCAAAAAGGACGCCGCCACCCGAAAGCAGTCCTCGGAATATTACGAGGAACGCTTAAGGAGGTTAAACAGCGAATGGGAAAATTTCGAAACAACCGACACCCAAATTCGTGTACTCGAAAACCTGCCCATGGATCACGATTACTTCACGAAGGAGTACTACAACACCATAATGAACGTAGTGGTCCAATATAGGGAAGTATTCGAAACTGCAGCGCGTCAGCTAGCTGCAAGTCATCACCAGCTGCCAGCTGCAACTCAACAAAAGCCGGCTGAAACACAACCACCACAGGGGAATCAACCGGAATCAGAAACAAACAGTTTCATCAAGTTGGTACGCAGGCAAGGAGTAATGATGGCTTCATTGGAACGAGCGTTAAACGACACCGTTTCACCAAGATGCCAACCTGTAATCAGTAAATTATGGGCAAACATCGAGGATATTCACTTCAAAATATTTGAAATGTTCGACAATCCCACACAGCAGGGTTACAGTTACGATCAATTCATGGTGCTGGAGCAAAGAGTGCGGAGTTGTCTGCAGGCAGCGGATAATGAGGTGAGGGTTATGCAATCATCAAGTCCAGGTTGTGCAACATTCAAACCACACTCAGTTTCATTGCCAAAAATCACCATTTCAAAGTTTGACGGGAACTACCTGAAATGGCAGGAGTTCTACGACTTATTTACGCAACTGGTAATAAGTCAGCCACTAGCAAAAATTCAGAAAATGTACTATCTGAAGACTCACGTGGCGGGTGAAGCTGGAAATCTCATTAAGCATTTCGCTTCAACAGAAGAAAATTTCGAAGCGGCTTGGTTGGTACTCTTGGAGCGTTACAACAATAAACGCTTGCTGGTGAGCAAATTAATAAATGAGCTACTCAGTACGACGGGAGGGACTTCAATGGACAACATCAAAAAACTTCATGACACAACCAAAGAATGTCTCTTAGCTCTGAACAATTTACAAATAGACACATCAACATGGGATCCACTACTGATTCATCTGCTAATAAAGAAATTGGATCAACCCACACGTCTGCGCTACGAGCAATCGTTATCGAAACCACGAGAAGTACAAACGCTTACAGAGTTCCTGCAATTTCTCGAAAAGCACTTTCAATCCCTGGAGGCAATGGGTATCAAAACTACAAACCAAACTTCAAAGGTCTGCACTACGGTCACGTCAAAGAATCCTAATAATGACAACTGCAACATGTGCAAAAAGGGAAAACACCAATTGTTTTCATGCAAGGAATTTCTCCAACAATCTCCATCTACTCGTTTCCAGTTTGTACAAAGGCATAGATACTGCCACAACTGTCTTAAACTGGGGCATGCTGCGGTAAACTGCCCACTAAGAAGTTGTTTGAAATGTAACAAAAAGCATAACACATTGTTACATTTTGAAGACGCAAACGCAAGGTCATCATTGGAAACCACTCCAACTGAAAAGCATGCATTGAAAAATAGTACACCATCAACGACCAAAGCAACAGCTTCCAAACAGGAAGCAGCTTCACTGGCAACCGCCGAACACTCACGAACGAATACTTATGTCCTCTTAGCACTGCCATGGTAAAGGTCAAGGGAAATGGAACAGAAGTGCAGTGCCGTGCAATCCTGGATTCGGGCTCACAGGTGAATTTTGTTACAGAGCGGTTGGTGAAAAGATTGGGTATTTCAACAAAATCATCATCAATTTCCATTAATGGTATCGGCTCCAGTAACACCAAGGTACGACATCGAGTCAATATTGGGTTACATTCACGGATCAATAGTTTCGCAACACGGCTAGAAGCAGCAGTACTACCGCACATTATATCTCCACAGCCCTCACAAGACATCAATATTGACGAATGGAAAATTCCCAGCAATATAACGCTAGCAGATCCATCATTCAATCATCCGAACAAAATTGACATATTGTTAGGAGCGGAGTTCTACAATCAGTTGATGACAGCCGGACAAATAAAACTATCCGAAGACCTACCCATTCTGCAAAATACGCTTCTAGGATGGATCGTTTCCGGAAAAATTGGCGGCAATGACAGTGCAAATGCAAGTTGTGGAATCTGCATTCAAGAGGATATAAATCTAGAATCAGCATTGGCTCGGTTATGGCAACTTGATGAAGTTGCATCCTTGGGAAAACAACTATCAACAGCTGAAAAACAGTGTGAAACTCACTTTGCTCAAAATACAGTTATTCAAAACGGAAGATTCATGGTAAAACTACCGTTTCATGAAGGTCCGGAGGCTTTAGGGGAATCGTTTGGGATTGCAAGCAATCGATTTTTGGCCTTGGAACGCCGATTGGCAAAATCACCGGAGACAAGGGATAAATACATTCGATTTATGGAAGAGTACGAAAGGTTGGGTCACATGACTCAAGTGGATATTAACTCCATAAATCACCCGAGGTATTTCATTCCTCACCACTACATCTCCAGACCAGAAAGCCGTACCACAAAACTGCGTGTGGTATTTGACGCATCGGCAAAGTCAACCTCTGGAATATCATTGAACGACCTCATGTATACTGGACCCATTGTTCAGAGCGAGCTGTTCACCATTTTACTTCGCTTTCGCATGCCTAAATTCGTATTCACAACAGATGTAGAAAAAATGTATAGGCAGATCCTCATGCATCCGGAGACAGAAAATTCCAACTCATCATATGGCGAAAAGACCCAAGCATGCCAATTATCAATTGAACACAATCACTTATGGGACCAGATCTGCCCCGTATTTGGCAACGAAATGCTTGCAAACAATTGCAAAGGAAAATATGCTATCACATCCATTGGGTTCGCAGTTCCTACAAGAAAACTTTTATGTAGATGACGGAATTGGGGGATCAGATAGCTTAACTACAACCATGGAAATTCAACAGCAACTAATACATATCTTGAAGCAGCGCGGTCTCAACCCGCAAAAGTGGTGTTCCAATCATCCACAATTGATCGAAAATGTTGGCTTAGGAGAACAAGAAGTCGATATAGATTTTGATAATGACATCAATCAAACTTTCAAAACGTTGGGTATGACATGGATGCCTAAAGTTGACAAGTTTTGCGTAAAGGTGTGCTTAGCAAGCAACAACATCATAACGAAGCGATCAGTTAGTGCGGACATAGCTAGGCTATTCGATCCGTTGGGCATACTAGCACCAATAGTAGTCACGACGAAAATTTTCATTCAGGATCTATGGCAACTCAAGCTAGAGTGGGACGAAGCATTACCGGCCGAATTGAATGCTACATGGACAACATTCCGAAGCAATTTGGAAAAGCTAAATAACATGCAGGTCCCGCGACACGTATTTGAAGGACACATCGCAGCAAAGGTACAAATTCACGTATTCTCAGATGCGTCGGAAAAAGCATATGGAGCTGTGATATACATTAGATCAAATACTCCAAGGGCCATCTCATCTTCTCTTGACATTGTCCATGAATCTGAGCCATACATCAGGAAAGGTATGATGAGAGACTTATAGAGCGTGATCTTTGTTCTTCGAGAGAGGACTTTACTTCTCAATTGCCTACTCAGTCCAAAGTAGTACTTGTTGGCAAGAGTGATTCTCCGCTGGATTTCTAGACTGATATTATTTTCGGTGTTGATACTGGTTCCCAAATAGACGAAGTCCCTCACGGTTTCAAATTTGTAACTATCAACAGTGACATGGCTGCCAAGGCGCAGGTGCGCCGATTCTTTCTTTGATGACAGCAAATACTTCGTCTTGTCCTCGTTCACGGCAAGACCCACTTTTTTCGCTTCCTTATCCAGTCCAGAGAAGGCAGCGCTTCCGGCGCGGTTGTTAAGGCCAATGATATCAATATCATCGGCATACGCCAGCAATTGCACGCTCTTGTAAAAGATTGTACCATTGCGGTTTAGCTCTGCTGCTCGAATTATCTTCTCCAGCATCAGATTGAAGAAATCGCACGAAAGGGAGTCGCCCTGTCTGAAGCCTCGTTTGGTTTCAAAAGGCTCAGAGAGGTCCTTCCCGATTCTGACGGAGCTGTTGGTATTGCTCAACGTCATTTGACAAAGCCGTATAAGCTTTGCAGGGAAGTCAAATTCAGACATGGCGGCATACAGGCAACTCCTTTTTACGCTGTCAAAAGCGGCTTTAAAATTGACAAAGAGATGGTGAGTGTCGATTCTCTTATCATGGGTCTTCTCCAGGATTTGGCGTATCGTGAAAATCTGGTCGATGGTAGACTTACCAGGTCTAAAGCCACACTGATAAGGTCCAATCAGTTTGTCTACGATGGGCTTCAGCCTTTCACACAACACGCTAGAAAGAACCTTATATGCGATATTAAGAAGACTAATTCCGCGGTAGTTGGTGCGGTTAGCGGGATCGCCTTTCTTGTGGATTGGGCAAAGCACACTTAAATTCCAATCCGGAGGCATGCATTCGTCTGACCATATTCTGCATAAGAGCTGATGCATGCTTTTTACCAGCTCTTCGCCTCCGCGTTTGAACAGCTCGGCGGGTAGTCCGTCTTTTCCAGGCGCTTTGTTGTTTTTGAGCCGGGATATAGCTATCCTCACTTCATCATAGTCAGGTGGTGGGACGACTTTTCCATCGTCAGGGATTGGGGTATCGGGTTCGACGTCTCCCTCGCAATTTAGCAGTGAGGAGAAGTGCTCCCTCCATAATTTAAGTACACTTTGTACGTCGGTTACCAGGTCGCCATTATTGTCCTTACAGGAGCTTGCCCATTTCATAGAATTTTCGGGCATCATTCCTGTCAGCCAGCATCTCAAGCTCCTCACACTCACGCCTTTCGGCCTCACTTTTCTTTTTTCTGAAAAGGCGTCTCTCTTCCTTCTTTGCCTCACGATATTGTTGCCATACACTGCGGATTGCGCCCGTTCGCAACGTCTCCTTGTAGGCAGCGTCCTTTTTTTTTCTTGCGGGCTCGCTGGAACCCTATAGTGGCCTCAGCGGCGGTACGCAATGAGTGAGAGATATGCTTCCATTGCTCGGTTACATCGTTAGGTCGAGGATTGCCCTCTGCTAGCAGGTGTGAGAGTCGAGTTGTGAAATTATCAGCTGTCTGTGTCATGCGCAGCTTCTCGACGTCAAACTTTCCTTCCGGTACTGTGCGCACTTTCTTCGTTGCACAGAGGCGTGTGCGTATCTTGGCTGCAACAAGATAATGGTCAGAGTCAATATTGGGACCACGCAGTGTACGCACGTCCAGAACGGTGGAGCTATGTCTGCCGTCAATCAAGACATGATCAATCTGGTTTCTAGTTCTTTGATCAGGGGACAGCCATGTGGCTTGGTGTATTCGCTTATGCTGGAACCTGGTACTACTGATGACCATATTGCGAGCAGCGGCGAAGTCAATCAACCTAGTGCCGTTGGGGGATGTTATATCGTGGAGACTGAATTTTCCAACTGTGGGACCAAAGACTCCTTCCTTGCCCACCTTGGCATTAAAGTCGCCGAGCACGATTTTGATTTCATGCTGTGGGCAGCGATCATAAGTCTGTTCAAGTTTATCGTAGAAAGAGTCCTTCTCTGCGTCGTCCGTCTCCTCAGTCGGCGCATAGGCGCAGATAAATGTCATAAATCAATGCGCTTTAAAAGGAATAACATTTCATTTTATTCCTCCGAGGAGCCCTCATTTCGGCGGATTATGGGAAGCAGCGGTAAAATCAGCCAAGCATCTTCTGGTCAGAAGCACCTCTACGGCATCACTGACTTACGAAGAATTGGACACTGTAGTCATCGAGGTAGAGGGAATCCTCAACTCTAGACCGATCAGCCCAATGTCCGACGACCCTAATGACCTAACAGCTCTAACTCCAGGTCACTTCCTGATTGGAGAACCAATCAACGCACAGTTAGATGCAAGCAGCACAACACAAAAAATGAGCCTACTCACAAGATGGAAATTGGTCTCCTACCTCAAACAGGAATTTTGGAAGCGATGGCCTACCGAATACTTATCAGAGCTACAGTTGAAAAACAAATGGAAGAACAAGCAAAACAATGTCAAAATAGGTGACATGGTTATCATTAAAGAAGACAACACACCAGTACTTCAATGGCCATTAGGACGAGTGCTCAACGTGTTTAAGGGACAAGATAACATCGTGCGGGTGGCGGAGGTAAAAACCGCAACTGGTACGTGCAAGAGATCAATTCATCGGTTGGCACCATTACCCATGGAAGAAAATAACGAAAGAGAACCACAAGCAGCCGAAACAGACGAAAAGGATTCTCCACCGAAGAACAACATCCGCGCCTTGCATAATGGACTCGCAATGCTGCTGATCACATTGTTACTTCTTCCCCTAGCTTTGGGAATTCAAATTGAAAATAGAAGATTTGGGTCAAAAGTTGGCATTCATTTTGAGGGGATTGGATCGGCAGCCATATCATCTACCGAGTGGAACCTCATTATATACTACGACCTGAAAGCGTTCTCGGGGGAATTGGCAGCGCTTTCAAACGGCACCAAAGCATTAAGCCTCCTATGTCAGGAAATGAACCAAAAGAGCATCTGTCACTCTCTGGTAAGGCACTTTGAACAGACTGAAGCCGCATTGCACTTGGATGCCTCGATGATGAGATCCAATCGGCAAAAAAGAGGAGCAATAAATGCGATTGGAAATGTTGCATATTCATTGTTTGGTATATTGGACTCACAGTATGCTGAACAAATGTCCAATACAGTATCACAAGTGAACGAGAACGAGTCTCATCTGCTCAATCTCATCAAAAACCAAACATCTATTGTAGACTCTACAATAAATATTGTGAAGCAAGATCAGATTGCGGTCGACAAAAAGTTCCATTTCATCGATCAACAACTCAGCCAAATTATTAATGGAATACGCGCCGACGCCGCTGCGATAAACCAAGATAGAATATTTCAAGCGTTTTCATCGCTTTCCACGCAACTGACACTTATCTCAGCCAACTTACAACGCATTCAGTCATCCATATTGGACGGGTTAACCGATTCTCATCACGGGAAAATAAGTCCCCTGCTCCTAACACCAATCCAATTACAACAAGAAATAAACAAGATAAAACTTCAGTTGACAGCATCATTAGAACTACCGGTGCAGCAAGACGATTTACTGAAGTTGTACCAGCTCATGAAGGTTAAAGGAGGAGTAACACAAAAGCATGTAATATTCAGTATAACTTTGCCCCTGGTGGAACATGACAGATTCGACCTGTTCAATATCGTACCGATCCCCAACTTGACCAATGGGACAATGGTTGAAATAGATCCATGTGCCCCGATACTGGCTATAAACACGGCTCGTGATCAATTCTTTCCAATGAGTGAATTGGAATTTCAATATTGCATGGACATTACACAGGGAAGCTACATCTGTCCCAAAATTCAGATTCATTACAGCCACGGATCGGCCATGTGCGCATGTGAAGAAGCCCTTTTCCGGAATCATACGCAATCAAGTTGTCTACTGCGAAAAACGCGTGGATACCACTACATCATGACAACAAATGGATATATGCGACACCAGTTTCATCTCGTGCAACAGTAGTATGTGGCCCAGATATTACACAGATTACTTTAAAGGGATCCGGACTGCTGTCACTTCAACCAAACTGTATACTAAAACAACATTTTGTATCCATTCATGCCCATCAGGTATTAGCCAGCAGCCTGAGTCCATCCTACACGAGTCTTGGCTAAATCTCCAAGGTAGCCAAGGTAGAACAAATAAAACCTCTTCTTCACAAGTTGACCGATGTGAAATATATAGCTGACAACCAAAATTTGACATTACTGCAATCCACATTGGCAAACCATCATCTGTTGGAACTACCACATCAACTTGAAACACAAAATACACACCATATGACAGTGGGTTATGCAGCGTTGCTTATAGCTGTATGTCTACTGGTCTTTACGATAATCAAAGGGAGGTGCAAAACACGCAAACATCAATCATTGCCTATCTCTGCGGATACCAATCCATCCGAGCAACCCAAAAGACCTACTCCAGCGCCCCGACATTCTAATGAAATTTTGGACTTCACGGTGAACGTTTAACTCACGGGCCAGTGCAGGAAATCGAGCTGCGCTCATCGGGGGGAGGATGTTAACTATTAACGAAGTCTAAAAATGTTCCACCCTGTAAAAATGCAGTGCACGGAACATGATCCGCATTCGTCTGCATTCCAATTACGCTATACTAACCGTGTGAACGGAATGTGTTTGCGTCTGCAGTTATTAACCGTGTGAACGTAATCTGTTTACGTCTGCATTTAAAGGGTGCGACTCAAGAATATGTATGTATGTTTTAAGTGTATTAGATTTCGGTAATTGTTAACATCTATTTTGACGTATATAAAGGTTCGGTTATAGCTCAATAAAGTTAGTTAGCAGCTCAAGATCGCAGCAAAAACATTAATCAACATTCGGTATGAGCTACAGTTAAATTCACACAGGCTGTACTGGGGATCAAACAGTGAAAATCGTGACGCTTATTCATGAAAGGTATTTAGCCTTCGGCACAGCCGAAGACAGCTTTCCTTACTTGTTTGTGTTTGCGATCATGCCGCAGTAGATTGTACCCATTTAGCGAAAGGTTGAAATCAGGAATCTCACTATAGAACCAAGTCTCAGATACACAGATCACATCCACCGCCGATTCATCAAAAACATGCCTAGCAAAATCGATTTTGTCATTGCTTAAACTGCGTGCATTGAAATGTATTACATGGAAACCATGATTTTGCTTGCAAAAAATATCTAATACAATTTTTTCATTTCCATCATTCGCCATCAGCGAGTATCTCACCGAGCTGCAGAAACGCGTCAAGTGGAAACATCCTCAAGCATACTTGAAACAAGGGGACCTAGTTGTCCTCAAGGAAGATAACTTACCTCCAACCGAATGGAGGCTAGGACGGCTCGCGAACTTACATCGTGGACCTGATAATCGAGTTCGAGTCGTCGAATTAGACACCGCGCGGGGCCGAACTACCAGACCAATCGCGAAATTGGTCCTACTTCCACCCGTCAGCGAGGATGACGGAAGGGAGTAATATTCCACTTCTCCATATCCCTAATTCCACTTCTGGATTAGGGAAGATGTCTAAAACTAGTAGAGTTTCCCGCCAAGTGGTATCTACACCCACCAACAATGTAAATGCAGCTGGCAAATCAGATGAGAAAGAGAGCTTGGTGCCCTCTCCTTGGATGGAACGTATCGAAGCAAGTTTGGAGGAGCTCTTAGTTAATGTTAAAGCGTCTGAAGAGCGTCTAATGCATCGATTTGGTGAGTTGGCCACGGAGTTGACAAACCTTAAGAAGGCGATGAAGAAATTGGGGGTAAGAGTGGTGAAAGCAGAGGCCAATGCTGCATCTATTGAGCATATGCAAGATGAAATTAGTATGCTCAAAACTGAGCTCAGCGAATGCCAAAACAAAGCGGTCTCAACTGACGTAATAATTCATGGTCTCCCTTTTAGTGATGGTGAGAATGTTAGTGACACTTTTTCTCATGTGAGTCAGTCACTGAAGTTACCCAGTCTTAATATTTGCTCTGCTTTTCGAGTGCCAAACAAGAACAAATCCACGGCATCTGTCATCGTCAAATTGGGCTCATCTGATGACCGCTTTATGCTCTTCAAATCAGTGGCTCGCTCTAACAAAGATAGCAAGCGGTCTCTTACGCATCGTGATGTTGGACTAAGTTCAGATGAGAAAATACACATCCATGAGTGCCTAACCAAAAACATTCGTGAGGTACTCCGTTTTGCTATGCAGTTGAGAAAATAGAATAAGCTTGTGGCGGCTTTCTCAATTCGTGGGTATGTGTATGTTCGGGTACGTCCAAACTGCAAAGCTGTTAAGGTGATTGATATTGAGAGCATTAAACGCGTTATTGCTGCAGACACCTGAATATGTATATTTAACGTTAAATGAAGCTGATATGTTTATATTTCCATTTACATTCTCTTATATTTTCCCTTATGCATTCTTCTATTACGACTATTGTATCTCTTTTTATAATGCAATAATCTATTTGACTTATTGTTTCTCTACTACTTTTCCTTTTCACTTCTGTTTTGCCTTGGTGTTTTGTATACACTTTTGTATTTTTTGGTTGGCTGTGGTTCTTTTTATTCTAGTTCAGCGTTATATGCATGGGGTCATTCCATAGATATGACTCTGGCGCTGATGGAAATGAAAAAATTTTATTAGATATTTTTTGCAAGCAAAATCATGGTTTCAATGTAATACATTTCAATGCACGCAGTTTAAGCAATGACAAAATCGATTTTGCTAGGCATGTTTTTGATGAATCGGCGGTGGATGTGATCTGTGTATCTGAGACTTGGTTCTCTAGTGAGATTCCTGATTTCAACCTTTCGCTAAATGGGTACAATCTACTGCGGCATGATCGCAAACACAAAAAAGGAGGCGGAGTTGCAGTACGAGGTGTGTTCAAAAAGTATCGCGAATTTTAAATTTTCGCTGGTTACGTATATTCGAATTTCGAATTTTTTGTGGCGTTATGTTGGTACTCATGTCTCTCACTTATGCCGACAAGCTCGGCCATTTTGAATGTTCAGTTAATTGTTGACAGCTGCTTTGCTTGCACGTGTTTTGGATCGTCTTCGATTTTTACCTATTCAAAAAAATGGATCAAAGAACCTATATAAAATTTTGTGTGAAAAATGACCCTTACAGTAATAATCTACTTGACCAACTGGCAACAGCAGGACTTTGTGTTGTCAATAGAAATATCTCTTCGAGGTATGACAATATCTCTGTACCCAGTCTACTCGACTACTTTGTAACGTGTGATCCCTCTCATGTTCTAAAATTCGAGCAAATATCCTTTGTTTCTGACCACGATTTAATTTTCTGTACTCTAGATGTTGACATGAACCGTTCTGATTTAGCCAGTACGTTTTTATTTCGTGATTTTCGATCGATGTCAATTCATTATACTCAGATCTGTCTGCAGTTGATTGGGCTGATTGTGGTTTTTCGACTCCGTAGATAGTAAGTTAGATGTTCTGAATAAAAACCTAAGTAGATTGTATGATATACACGTGCCTATTCGCTCTGCAACTATCGTTAATCGCTCGTGTCCTTGGTACAACTCCAGAGTCCGGTTTGCTATCAAAAAACGCAAGAAATTTTATAGCAAATGGCGTAATAACAAAACAGATCCCTGCTGGCACTGTTACAAAGAAGTGAGAAATGAAACAACTAATATTATAAGGCAGACAAAGCGTTGGTATACTACTCGAAGCTGAATCCATCACTTCCATCTAAGGAACTGTGGAGAAAGTTGAAAAAGTTTAAAATTCACGGTAAGGAAAGTCTGGAGCGTGAAATTGATGTTGATGAACTCAATGACTTCTTTGCTAATGCTAACAATAGTAGTTCTGCTGTGTAAGAAGATTATTCGTCTTATGTCAGTCCTAGTAAAACATTTAAATTTTCCGCGGTTAGCGAGAATGATGTCCTGAAGTCTCTGCTCAGTACACAATCGAATGCTATAGGAGAGGGTATTTCCCTTCGCTTTATTAAGGTTATTCTACAGTTTGTTATTAGTCCGCTAACACATATCATAAACTTCTGCTTTACAAGTTCATGCTTCCCAGCAGTGTGGAAGAAAGTGGTTATACTCCCTGTTGCAAAAAAATCGAACGCTTCTTGTGTTGGCGACTATAGGCCTATAAGCATATTACCTGCTTTCTCAAAAGTTTGTGAAAATTTGATGGCCGCACAAATCTCTACCTTTATAGAACAAAATAGCTTGCTTTCTCCGTTACAATCTGGCTTCAGATCAAACCACTGCTGTTCAACAGCAATGTTAAAAGTACTGGATGATGTTAGAATGAGTTTTGACATCGGGGACGTAACACTCCTGTGTCTACTTGACTTCTCTAAGGCATTCGATTCCGTGAATCATAGTCTGCTTTGCATGAAGCTAAAATATTATTTCGGGTTTGATGACAGCTCAGTTAAGCTAATAACCAGTTATCTTATGGATAGGTCACAAAAAGTTAAGGCAGGCTACAGATTATCTAGGGCTAAGCCTGTATTTGCTGGTGTTCCGCAAGGGTCAGTCCTTGGCCCACTTCTATTTAGTATGTTTTTAAACGATATCTTCTCCGTGTGCCAGTATGTAAATATTCATGCATATGCTGATGACACACAGCTGTACTTGTCAAGCCGCATCGGTCTCGTGGAGGATTTATGTTTTAAAATAAACAATGACCTGAGCGCAATATCTGCCTGGGCTAGCGAAAATTGTATTACCTATATGTCATGGTGTATTATACTCTAATGATATTCCCAAGTTGTTTATTGAACTTGTCCCCTTAAAGTTGTTGATAAAATAAAAAGTCTAGGTTTTATACTAAACAATAAACTTTCATGTGTTGATCATGTTAATAGAGTAGTTATGAATGTGTATGCCATACTGCGGAAAATGCGAATCTCAGCCCCTTTTACACCTGTTGAAACCAGGCGCAAGCTTGTGCTGCAGTTAATTATGCCACTCTTAACTTACTCTGAGACAAAATACTGCAAATTGGATTCGGTGTCGTATAACAAATTGGCTGTGGCTCTTAACAACGCAACCCGCTACGTTTATGGTATTGCTAGATACGAACATGTTTCTGTCTATCGAACACGAATTATTGGATGCAGTAGCCTAGAAAACTATTTAGAAGCTAGAAACTGTATTTTTATGTATAAGTTACTAACATTGAAGATGCCAAATTATTTATTCCAAAAGCTGATACCAGTGAGATCTCTGAGACATCACAGTCTAGTTATACCATATCACAACTACCTAGCCACATCTCGGCTATTTTTCGTTAGCGCCGTTAGATTATGGAATTAAATCCCTGACTCTATTAAGGCTGAACTAAATCGAACCAACTCTCTCTCTTCGTATAGTTTAAGTAAATTATTGTTATTTAGTTTTATATTTTAAATGTAAGTTAGATCTTTTATCTTGCATCTATATTTTTATATTTGAATCTTTATATAAGTGAAGTACTTCTAAAAGACTGTAAAATGTCTTACTCTGTACTAGAGATGGGCGCGTGCATGATTTTTGCAACACGACACGACACGGTCACGAAACTAATTTTCAAAAGTTGGCACTAACACGCACGGGGAAAAAATACCAAAACACGACACGACACGACACGCACGAAAAAAATATAAAACTGTATTTCATGGATTTTATTTTGTTTTTGTATATATTTGTAAAGATGGCATGTACTTTGTACATAGCATATACTTATGCATCAAACAAACTAAAGTTTGTGGTGGAGTGAAGTGGAATTAGAGACTTATAAAAAAATATAATTTAGAAAAAATATAATGTGCCAACCCAGTTTGGTAAAAAAATCAGATCGTGTTTTTTCGTGCGTGTTTTTTTTTGGTTTTCGGGCTCAACACGATCACGCACGATCACGACACGAAATCGCATTTTCGAACACGCGCACATGGACACACGCGTGCGTGTTTCGTGTCACGGTAAAAAACACGCACGCCGCCCATCTCTACTCTGTACTACATTGTGGAAATGAATAAATTGAATTGAATTGAATTGAATTGAATTGAACCTTGCGGTTTAATCCCCGCAGAAAACCAGTTCCATCCACAACAATAACCCCAATAACAAGCAAATGCACTCGTTAATCTTGGTAACGAGGCCAACAGAAACCCTACTGCCGACGGCCGAACCGATCTGCCACAGAAGGTAACCATATGCTACAGCAAATTAGCAGCACATCGTCCAAACATCATTTCACGGTCTTAGCCACAACTACCATATACATATTTCCCCAACCACTCCAAAGACGACCTCAGACGGACCAGTCGATCTGCCGTCAGACCACAACAACCCCTATTGGTGATTAACAGGTGTTAGTCAGCTATATAAAGTCTAAATTTAATACCAATTTGGTGTTTATATATAACAACGCCGAAAAGTATTAAATTAATACCATTTTCCGTTTAATTGAGAGAAAGAGTATTATTTTGGTATTATTTTAAGACCATTTGGACTAATTTAATTGCCAAAATTGAGAGAGAGAGAGAGAGAGCGATTTAGTATTATTTTGGTATTATTTTAAAAGTATTAGTCCAAATTTAATTTCCAAACTTTTTCAGGGTCTTAAAATAATACTATTTGGTATTAAATAAAAAAAAGTAGTCTTTCATTTTCTACTGTGTAAGGAAAGCGGCAAGTGACTTCAAAGTATGCTTTAAACATAAAAGCTAATAGTTGTCAAGGCTAAAACTTGCCAACGCAAACCCGACACCCAGTCAGTATACGTCGACACGATACCATATTTCTAAAGTACCCCCAGATCATACTTTACATACCTTATAATAAACTAGAGAAACACTCACCCACTTGGTTGTAGTTAAAAATCCAAATCAGAGTTAGCACCCAAAAGATTAGCAACATGGCACGGATGAACTAGAGGCCTCACCGCGCCTCTCCACAAGCATATAAACTAGGTACAACAACATCGCCACCAGTTATAATAAAGAGTCAATACTTGACCCTTATAGTTGGTAGGAAAGCCATCCATATTGTAGGCAACACCGGTATGGGTACGCGTGTCACATTGACACCAGCAAAGATCATTGCCGTCTCCGCGATACAAGATATCCTTGTCGCTCCTGCAAGTTTTTAAAATTTATTAGTCATTGACTTGAGAATGAAGGTGACGGTAATCACATATAATTCAATCATTGGGATGTGGAATTCTGCTGTTTACGACTCGAATATCTTTAATAGTAGACCCACGAAATAGAATCGGGAACGGGGTCTCGCGATCCTCCGTACCAAATGAACGAACGTTCGACAATGCAATTGTGCCCTCTTGTGGATCAACGGTGTATACACAGAGCCAAAAATGCCTAATAAAATTAATAAGATTGTCTTCATGATCAGTTTTTGGGCGACTACCCCGCAACGGTGGAAACGAAGAGAAACCTACAGGGAAATCTCTTTGGTTTTAAGAAGAAATTCTTATTAAAAAAATTATACGTTTAGTACAAAGGTGTAGTTAGACGTTGGCAATTATAAGTATACGATGGCCGGATGGTTAGCAGCTGAGTTTAGCATTCCAAAAATTGTAAGTTCGATTCCCTCTTTTTTTCTTAATTTAAAATGTTAAAAAGAAATCTTCTTAATTATATTTATGTGATTTTCCTTTGAAACATTAACAACTATACACATATCAGTAATTAGACGCCAACAATCAAAAGTGAGCGATGGCCTGATGGTTAACAGCTGGGTTTATCATTCCGAAAATTGTAAGATCGATTCTCGGTGAGGGCAATATCATTTTATTTTTCATTTAAAATATTAGAAAGAAAATCTTCTTAATAACATTAAAAAGACTGTCTCTACAATAATAAGAAGCACATCTTCTTGAAGAAAAACTATACAGATATCTTATCATTTTTGTTCTATTTTATTAGGTACCTTTAGCTCTGTGTAGATTAATTTAAACGTTCTTTTTGCCAGGTGCTAGATATCGAATAAAAAATGTGTAGCTAGTAGCGACGTACTGACTTTGCTGTTTTTCTGCTGCTGACTTCGGTGCCAGCCATTTTTGTGTGGTATGTGGCATATAGGAAGCTGCCTACACCCTCCGGTGCATTAATTTTGGAACCCCCCTGCGCCATGCCTAACAAGGCATACATTGGTGGGGCATATATGAAGCTGCCCCACCTCACTAAACTTTGTGTGCCACAATCGAGGTGGCATAAATTATAGTGCCACAAGGCATGTTTCGTTGGGACATATGTACAGCTGCCCATTGTTGGGGCATATAGTCAGCTGCCCATTGTTGGAGCATATGTGTAGCTGCTCATTGTTGGGGCATATATGAAGCTGTCCAAGAAACCTGAAAAGACAAAAAAATTAGAACACGCATGTCAAAATAGTTCATTCATGTATGTATCCAACGCATACATGTTTTCCGATACACTTACCCTTTTCCCTGTATACTTACCTGCTCCTGTCCATTGTCCCACTGACTTCATCGCAAGTCCTTGCATCCTCAACCTGAAAAGAAAAGATATAGAAAATTTAGAAAAAATACAATAAAGAAAAAAAGTACAAATTCTACACTTACCTCGTGTAATTTTTTCCTGAATGATATTCGTTCATTGATGGCGCCGGTTTTCGCGCTGCCATACTATCCCTTTTTTAAGTACCAAATCGAGTAACCAGATGTTTCACTGCACCGCACGGTATGAAATCTACCAATTTTCCTCAATACAAGCGTGAGTGTAAATCTTTCGGTGTACCAGCATAAATAAATTAATAAAACATAATAAGGTATTTCGCACATAAATACCATGAATTCTGCCCCAATTTTGGAATCGGACCCGGGTCATCTTTCGGTTTTTTGACCATAACTTTCACGAATACAAAACAATAAAATAAGCACTGCCGGATTCGTGATCATGAGGCCAAAATCCGCCTTTTGAGTTTTCTCCCATAATTGTAGCTAATTTATTAGCGGTTGACCCCTAAAGTAGACAATACCCATAAAAATATTATATCGTGGCAAATATCCACTTTCGACAGTTGCTACCTTCACAGTCGTGATCGTACGACGACGTACACCATTTGTTACACCGCAACACGCTTCAAGACGGAGGAAAGGTCCCGTCCCTTTAGCATCCCGTGCCGCTTATGTGGCAATAACCACGGCATCCGATTTTGCCAAAAATACCGTGGGATGGCGGTTGAATATCGGTTGTGGGTAGTATAGCCACGATCAATTAAACTTTGGAAGTTCGATCAGTGAATGTGATTCTTTATTGACTTAACTTTCTTTTATACAAAATTCTTACACTAATACTTACAAACTATTTACAGTATACAATAAATGTGTCGGTATGACAGTCGTATTGGCCAACTGGCGAACTGGCGTTGTGACTCAGTTAGGCAATGCGACTGTCTTTGGCGGTGTCTTTGACCATCCGCACAAGTGTAACAAGACTCTCGCTATATGCGGCATGTGCTGTCTTTGCATAAACTCCCGTTGAGTTCATTGTAACTAATTTGGGTAAAGTGTTGTTGTTTACACTCTTATTTGTTTATGCATTTTTGTGCACATGACAATTAGACGAAAAAGGGCGGTGTGTTTATGTAATACTACACCTTCCCCCTTAAAAAAAAATAGATATATATATTTGTAATCAACTATATATGTCTATTTTTCTGAGTTAATGAACCGTTTGACGTTTTGTTTGGATTGACAAAATTTTAATTGTTTAGTGTCTTGTTACCATTGTTTTGTGTTTGTTTGTATACGGCTTGTGCCGTATATCGGATTGAGTAAATTTGAATGCCTGTGTAAAAAAATGCCTCTTTTTTTTGTATTACGAATTTATTATGGATAAAGTGCTATGCTTATTTTTAAATGTTTTTTAAATTGGTTTAAGCCTATTCTTATGAATTACGATTTCCTTTTTGCTATGCTATGTGGAATTAATGTATAGTTGTTATTTTTATCAATTGCTTTAACTTTATAGTGCCCTGTATATCTATTCTCTAACTTATGAGAGGCCTCTTCTCTAACTAAAACTAAATCTCCTATGTTAATTTCCTTACTAATATTTTTACGATATTTTAATAAAATTTTTATTTTTATTTTTTATTTATTTTATATTACGCTTTATATGTATCATTGGTTAATTAAATCTTCTCTTTTTTTTTTATATATTAAACTTTATATATGTATTGTTGGTTGATTATTAAACTTTTTTTTTTGGAGAACTTGGTACCAATTTTTTATTTTATAAATGCTTCTACTCGAGTAATTATTATTTAAACAATTTGTCCCTATGGACAACTGTATTTTTCATTTTTTCCGGATTGCCGGCTTATTTCAGCCTGGTAAAGTATTGTCCTAAGTCAATCTTATCCTCAACAATCGGTTTTTATGCTACAAATTTTCTTTCGAAAACGAGCTAGTTTAATTTTCTTTAATTTTTAGCTGATTGCATTTTATTTCTTCTGTAATTATTATTTTGGCTATTCGTGTGGGAATTACTTCTGGAGTAATTTTGTTGGCGTCTATGTAAGTTTTTGTTTGTGCTGTTCGCTATTTCTGTACAGCTGTTGATAAATTTGGAGATTGCATCGTTCATTGTCGTGAACTTTCCTGCTTGCATGATCATTTTGACCTTGTCATTAGAGCAGTTTTTACACATGGCTTTAACTGCTGCCTGTGTTGAATATCTCGTGGCTAAGTCTGGGTTTAATCCATCAGAGATATATGCTCCTTCTAATGATCTTGTGATTTTTTCAATTTCCGCTGTGTATTGGTTAGCAGTTTTGCTACGCTGTTGGATGTTCAGTAGTTTAGCGGTCAAAACCTCCACTGATTCACCCTTTATTGCGGTCTTTAATTTGTTTTTTATTTGTTCGATTGTGGTCTCATTACTAATAAAATTCCTTGCTGTACCTTTCAGCTTTGTTTTTATCATGGTAATGGCCAATGCCTCGTGTGTATCCTTGATTTGCTCAAGTATTTCGAGTGCATCTAGGAAACTATGTAGATTCTCAGGCTTACCATCAAACTCTGGTAGCATTGATGAAGCTGTTTTAATAAATTCTATAGCTGTCTGTGCCATTTTGGTACTCTTTTTTGGGGAAACTTTGGTTTTGTTTTTCACCTTCTTACTCTTTTTTGGTGAGAACTTGTTGAACTTGGTTAGAATGTTTTCTTCGAACGAAGTTGATACTGCTTGTTTTTTATTGAGTTTATCTGCCGGGTATGTTATTATATTTATGGACAAGGTTTGTTGTCCATCTTTTTGGTGAATATTAGCCACTTGGATATATACGTATCCTATTATTTTCGTTATATTGTTGACAAATTTTATTAATATTGTCAATTGCTTGACAACCAGTTCTCTTTTAGTTTTAATTGTCTTATTTATGTATTTGTATTTGTTTTCGATTAATTCGAAACATTTTTCTAACGATTCTTCCCATTTGTCTTTTAACTGGGGATAATTAGGTGGCAGTTGGCTTTTTGTATTGCTCTTTCCCTTTCTATAACGATTAGTGCCTTCGGCATAGCACGAGTTAATCTTTAGTTCAACCGAAAGGGAGATGAGAAATAGATAAATCTCAATCTTTAACGTACTTTCACCCATTGTGGTACGATTTTTCTTTATTACAAATTTAAAATTTTCTTAAATAAGGTGAAAATTGGCTAATTTACATTATTAGTTTCTTTATTTAATTTTGCTTATTATTATTATTTGTGTTCCCTTTTTTAAAAAAGTGTTTTGATGTTGTCTTTTGCTTAGAAGCGTTGTTGTACATTATTCAATTGTCTCAATTTGTTCTTTATATAATTTTTTATTAGAATTATTATTGTGGCAATTAAAAATGAACTTACGCATATAAAAATTACCAACCATTTATCAGTGATTTCTTCTTTATCTTCTATAATTGGGTGTGTTATAAATTTGGCAATTTTATTTTCGTTAGTTTTATCTTCAGAGGTTTCTTTCCCTACCTCATATCCTGCTATAGCTACTAAAATACCGTTCAAAGCGATTTTCCACCATGCCATTTTAAAATTTAATAGTAAAATTTTTCGAATTCAAATTTTTATTTATTCATAAATTTGTCTTTTAAATTACAATTTCTAATTAAAATTTATTTTCAGGATGTACTTTACTTATCCATCTATTTACTTCTTCTACTATTGTGGAAGGATATAATAAATCTTCCATTGTAGGTTCTCTACCCATTCCTATAAATATCCAAAATTTCCTTAAGCAATTTAAATTATGTCTGTTACTTCCCTTATCTCGTGATCTTGATTTACGAGCAATATCTGCGTTTTCACGCTCTAAGTTATCCACAATTCTGTTTATTGCGTCGTAATCAAGATCAACGGGCAATGCACTATCCATCAGAAGAAAATTTATTTAAAATAATTAAATTTGAAAAAGCATTTAAATTTACTCAATTTTTTTTTTTTTTTTTTATTATTATTGATGTCTTAACAATTTTATTTTTTCTTGAATTTTTAATCTTTCATCAGAGTTAGTGGCAAAGTTAAATTGTTGATGCAATTTAGCTAACTCTATTCTTCTTTTTACTTTTCTGCCTGCCCTTTTTCGTTTATGTACAATGTTTGGGGCAGGGGTTTTAGGAATTTTTTCCGTTTTATTTATTTTATTCCTTTTCCGATACTCTTCAATAGTAATCGGTTTAGGGCCAATTTTTTCGGATTTGCGACTCTCGAGGATCTGATTTGAACCTTTAATAAATGTGTCTATACACTTTTGAAAAAGTTTATCAATTTCCTCTTGAAATATTTTATCAGACTCCTCTTGAGTCGAAATCTTTTGCATTATATTTCGTAAAAATTCGGTTATATAAACAAAATTTTCAATATTTAATTTTTAAACTTTTACCCCTAAGCAAATTACTGCTATTTGGATGGCGACCATAAGGCGTGCCGAAGTTTTCTAAATTTGTTTTTGTTTTTATTTAAATTTTAAATGTTTTAAATATTTTAAATTTTTACTTCTATTTTACGCTGCTGTAAATACCAATGTAGTGCTGTCTCCATAATTTTGCCGCCAGTTATATCCAGTGATTATTCCACCCTGTTATGTTGCTGCCTTCGCTGGTACACCACGAGGGCCAGTCCCTCAGTGATGTTAGTTTGTTTTTTTTTCTTGCCGCCCTTGCTGGTACACCACGAGGGCCAGTCCCTTCAGTGATGGTTTTTTAATTGTCCTTCTTGCGTTGTTTGATGAATTATTTTTTTTCTTGCCGCCCTTGCTGGTACACCACGAGGGCCAGTCCCTTCAGTGATGGTTTTTTAATTGTCCTTCTTGCGTTGTTTGATGAATTATTTTGTTTTCAATTAAAGTAACTGCTAATGGAGCGTCCTTCTAACCATGGCTAGCGATATCGCTGTGTATAGCCAAGTGAATTATAAAAAAAAAAATTTTTATTTTCGGCTGGCGGTATCGCCTTTTAAAGCCAAAGTGTATATTGTTTTATCTGGCTGGGGGTTTCGCCTTTTAAAGCCTGGCGGGATCGCCATATAGCCACGATCAATTAAACTTTGGAAGTTCGATCAGTGAATGTGATTCTTTATTGACTTAACTTTCTTTTATACAAAATTCTTACACTAATACTTACAAACTATTTACAGTATACAATAAATGTGTCGGTATGACAGTCGTATTGGCCAACTGGCGAACTGGCGTTGTGACTCAGTTAGGCAATGCGACTGTCGTTGGCGGTGTCTTTGACCATCCGCACAAGTGTAACAAGACTCTCGCTATATGCGGCATGTGCTGTCTTTGCATAAACTCCCGTTGAGTTCATTGTAACTAATTTGGGTAAAGTGTTGTTGTTTACACTCTTATTTGTTTATGCATTTTTGTGCACATGACAATTAGACGAAAAAGGGCGGTGTGTTTATGTAATACTACAGTAGTACTTATCCACGGAAACACGTTCGTTTTGACCGCTACTACGGCACGAGCTGTGGAGAAGCCACGAGCCAGCTCCAGTAGAAAAGAGAGGAAAGGGTGGGTCGGAAACCCGTACTTTCCGACCACTTCCCAGGCCCGGTAAGGTGAACCCTGTTGGCTCGGAAACGCGTCCTTTCCGACCATCTCGCCGTCCCGCTGATGTAAGACGGTGTGACGCGGAAACGCGTTCTTTCCACTTATCACGCCTTACAGCGGGTCGGACGGCACCTTATCCGGCCCATTCCACCGTCAGCGATACCGCCACGTTTCGGTCTGGCACAGCGGCAAATGCGCCCACCGACGACATAATATTGCGGTCATTAGTCGCTATTGCCCCCACCGCGTTTGTATCTATTGAAGCCGGAGGCACACTTCATATTGTGCGTACCCTGATCGACCCGTGGTCTCCCACTTCGGTCATTGATAGCGAGCTCGCCATTGATCTCTACTGGGAGCGACTTGGGGAACGCGGCCGTTGAGGTGCACGCTGGTCCTACGAGGAGAACATGGCGTAAACCGAAGGATCACTACCCAAGATACGATAGTCGCATTGTTTGTTTATTTATTAACTCGCTGCACCTCTTCTCTTTCTCTTTCTCTTTTGTATCTTATTACGTGCGAGCACCCCGACAATCTACCGGGCTCGCCGTAACATAATTTCAATTAAAAATTCTTATAAGTGATTTCCATTTAGGGCCGTTATTTCATCCACCCAATACAGGTAAATTTACTTATCGCGCAGATAAACTATTCCTCACTTTACAGTGACCTTTTCGTGTTTTCTATTTCTCATGTTCCCGATAAAAATAAATTTGAAGTTGATGAAAATACGGCAACGTCATGTTTTTTTTTTTAGGTAGGGTAGGTAGGTTCAAGTGGCTGCCGCAGAGGCACACTTAGGCCTGTTTTGAAAGGCCCGTTGTGATACCACCCTGAGTTGTTGGGATTTTCCACATAGCAGAATCCCGGGACTGACACTCCTAAACTGACACCGTTACTCCTCCTCGAACCACTTAGATGACTTTATGAAGCCTATCAAGTCCTTTATGTCCAGTTCAGCGATCTGGCTTAGGCTATCTAGGAACGGAACTCCCAAAAAGCGCGTTCTCGCGCCGCTTAAAGCCGGACAGTTGCAGATGAGGTGCTCCACTGTTTCCTCCTCCTCATCATCTTTGCAACTCCTGCAGCATCGTCGGTAGGGCACACTTAGCCTTTCTGCATGCCTACCAATGAGGCAGTGACCGGTTAATGCCCCTATCAATATGCAGATTTCCCTCCTAGTTAGGGTATAAATGCGTCTAGACCTTTTAAGATCCCATTTTGGCCAGGTTTGTTTCGATATCCGACACCCTGGGGATCGCAGCCATCTTTCGTTGGCTTGACGGAGTGTGTGCTCCTTCAGCATTAGTTTGCATGTGGCAAACGGCATACCTAAGCGCTCTTTATCCTGAAGAACCTGCTTGGTCGTGCCCTGCCTGGCAAGCTCGTCTGCCTTACAGCTTCCCTCAATGTCCCTATGTCCCGGGACCCATATGAGGTTTACGCGGTTCTGTTGGGCCATCTCCTGAAGAGATCGACGAGAGTTGAGCGTCAGTTCAGAGTTGAACGTGTATGAGCCAAGGGATTTGATTGCCGCTTGGCTATCGCTGAAAATAGTGATATCCTCTCCGATAACACGTTTGCTTAACCAGGCCGCGGCGTCCAGGATTGCCGAGCCAGGATCCGCCTGGAAGACGCTACAATGATCAGGTAGTCTGAAGGAGAGCTCAACGTCCAAATCCCTTGAATAAACCCCTCCTCCAACTCAGCCGTCCAACTTCGAGCCGCCGGTGTATATGGAAGTGCCACCATTTGTTTCGGGACACCAATCCGTCCTCTCCCAGTCTCCTCTGCTGGGAATGTTTCTTTTGAAACAGCTATCCCCGACTGTAGTGGTCGCACAACGATCTGTGCTTAGAGGGAGAAAGCTGTAAGATTCCAGAATACTGGAGTGTCCAATAGTACCCGCACCCCAACTGGAGGTTTCTCTTAGGCGCAGAGCTGATGCCGCCGCTGACCGAAACCCTTCCAGATCAAGTGGCAAAATGCCCAGAATGGCCTGGAGGGCTTGGTTGGGCGTTGTCCTTAGCGCACCGCTTATACAGATCATATTGGATCTATGGACTTTCCGCAACAGATTCAGGTATTTTGCTTTGCTCAGCGTCGGCCACCATACGACGACTCCATACAGCATGATTGGGCGAATGATGGCCGTGTAGATCCAACTGCATACTCTAGGGCTGAGCCCCCATTTTTTGCCAATGGCTCTTTTGCATGTGTACAGAGCGATGCAAGCTTTCTTCTGGCGCTGAAGAACATTCTTCTTCCAATTCAATTTCCTGTCCAGAACTATGCCTAGAAACTTGGCCTTATCCGACAAGCCCAAGCGCGTGCCATCTGGTTCTGGTAGGCTTAGTGGCGGTATTTTGTACCGGTTGGTGAAGAGGACAAGTTCCACTTTCCCCGGGTTGATACTAAGTCCGCAGCGAGAGGACCACCTCGAAACCTCTCGCAGTGCTACTTGCATCAGGTCACACAGAGTTTGTGGGAACTTGCCTCTGAATGCAATAGCTAAATCGTCTGCGTATGCCACCATCTTCCCGCCCCCCAGCTTGTGTCACGTAGCAACGAGTTGACTGTGAGGTTCCATAAAAGCGGGGAAAGAACACCACCCTGCGGCGTTCCCCTTGTGACATAGCGTGATAACTCAACCGTACCAAGTGAAGAAGCTATTTTCCTTCCTCTTAGAAGTTGGTCAATTAAACCAGTTAGAGGTCTATCTACGCCCAGATTAGTTAGAGCGGAGTTGATCGCCTCCGGGCTTATATTGTTGAAAGCCCCCTCAATGTCTAAGAAGGCCACGAGACAGTAGTCCTTTTCACACAGCGATTTCTCAATGACAGATACTAGGCTGTGCAGATCAGTTTCTGTAGGCCCTTAGTTTAGCTTTATATTCGTGCCAGTGAGACTCAGAGCCGAGGGTCTTGGCCTTGTTAAATTGTTTCCGGCAGCATTTGCGGAGCGAGTCCAAATCGTAGGACCACCAATGTGGCCTGTGTTTACCGCGTTGTTTTGGCACTGGACAAGCCTGTCCTAGAGCATTTGAGAGCGCCGATGTAAATGTAGTAACAAGATCCTCCAGCTCCTCTACTGATAAGGGGGCTTGTGAGGGCAGTACTGGCAGGTCTCTGTCTAATATTTCATTGTGTAACTGCCAATTAGTGTTACGTGGATTGCGCTTCATGTTAGGTTGTTCTACAATAAAATCTAGAACCATTTCTATGTAACGGTGGTCGGAGAATGAATGTTCTTCCAGAACCCGCTATTTTCTGACCCACTCATAAGCGCCTTCACTACAGATAGTGAGGTCTATGACCTCCCTGCGGGTCTTAGTGATAAAAGTAGGCTCATTACCCACGTTGCAAATTACCAGGTTAGACTTGACCAAAATACACGTTCTGACTTTGCTCTCCTCGCTGTCTCGAATGAGCTTGAAGCCCTTAGTCCCCAATCCGCAGATTCTCGAGCTATTGACCCAGGGTTCTTGGATGAGGACCACATCCACGTCGCCTTTAGAAAGACGACTACTTAAATCAGCCGAAGCCACTTTAGATTTGTGCAGATTAATCTGAAGCACCACCAACATGGGAGCGCACAGACTTCCCTGCCGTCCCCATATCGTCGAGGTTTGCTCCATCCCGGAGATTGCCTATCAACGACGAGTTGTTCCGATTAACTGCCCGATGTGGCGTTGCAGGAGTCCTGCTGCCTGTAGCGATAGATGTTAGTCGCTCAGCGTTGGCTGCTACCACCGTGACGACGAGGACTTCCTCGTCCTGTAGGCTGTCCTCCATCTCCGAGTAGTTCACAGCACTATCGCCAAAGGACGTGGCGGATAACATGCTTTCCGCATCGGAATCCTCCGCTTCCTCTTCTGGTAATTCGTTTTCCGGTTCCCCCGGAGCAGCCGAGAAGGCAGCGCGCTGAGCATCACCACGATATACCTGGATAACGATCTGGCCTACGCTGTAGTGTACTAGGCCATTGCACCTTTTGAGGGGCTCGATTGACTCTTTATTCATGGTGAACACCACCTGTCTGTCGGGCCCTACCGCATCCCCGACCAGATTGGAGTGTCAATCATCAAGTCATGCGTTGGGAGGGACGGATTCATTAGCCGTAGCATCCCGAGAATGCTCTCGGGTTCGTCAGGGATGGCCGGAATCCACGCCCTTGCCCTTGGACGAGCTGGAATGTCCTTCCAGTCGACGACCTCTATCTTTGCGTCCTTGTAGACTTCACCCAGTTTAGCAGCTGCTGCCTTGTACAGTGCTACGGCTTTTGCATCCTCGCATGCGAGTAATTTAATCTGACCCTGGTGCCAACCCGCATCCGTTACTCGCGCCGAACTACCCGGAAACTCCGGAGCAACGTTGAGAAGAATGTTGCCGAGTTCATTTCGCATGTAACGCCACCGGGCCTTGGGGATGGCCAGACGGTCATTGCCTCGGTCAAGGACGCCTATAAGGATCCTGTCCTTGGTTACCTCAGCAAAGCTTAGTTTGCCCGCTCCAGGGGTATTCTGATGCCCCTTGGGAGGGGGAATTAACTCCAGGCCCGATATCTGGCGCTTGAAAGGGTTAACTTTTAACCTCTTTGGCATGTAAATATTTTGGAAATCCGGTATCACAGCTTTCGCTAGCTCTAGCGATTTACTGGAATTCGGCGATAGTGATTCCTGCGGTACCCCTTCATACCTCTTCAGGATCTTTGCAGCCAATCTTTTCTCGTGGTATGTGAAGCGGCGGGGAGATGTCTCCCGGGGGTGCGGACCCGTAGTTGCCATAGTGATCGCTCTCCTTGCCGACATCTCAGTTGCAGCTTCCTTCTCCTTCGAAACTCCGAGGCCAGGTCGTGAGACCGCTGCCACAGACGTAAAGATACTGCTTTTCATATCAGCGGTTGATGGGAGTTTAGCATCCGCTGTTGTCCGCTTAGCTGCGTTGGCAACCGCGCTGGTGCTAGCTCCCATCAAGTCAATCTTATTCGATAGAGGGTTGGTTGACCGACTCGTAGTTGCCATCGCTGGCGATCCCCCCTTGATTGTGGAACAGAGGTTGTCCTCCGGCGTTGTTGTTGCTTTCTCGCCTGCTCCTCCATAGCTCTCCTTTGCTGAGGAGTGAAATTTGGCGTTGTTTGTTTTTTAGATTTTTCGTTTTTATTTAGGTTATTTGAGTTCATCTTGTTCGTACGACCCATCGCCGGACAAGGTCAGCATACGGTCAAGGGAAGAGTAGGCAGAGCCCCGTACCGCGGTAAGGTATTGCTTACTCTCTGAGGCGACCCGGTGTCAGAGAGGCTCCGTTCAAATACAGCCACGATTTGCCTCCCGGCTGCAAACGTCCAATGGGCACGGTTTCGCATAACACCCTGGATTGGGATTTTAAGAATGGCAATATATTTGACAATGAAAATGAAAATTTTATTTTGTTTCAGTCAAAAATATTATAAATACATAAGTTATGGAGAAAAAATATATAATATATATGCACAGGTTCCTTCCTAGTTTTGGCTATCGCGGGACACCTGCAGATGAAGTATTTAATACTTCCAATCTCTCCCTCGTCCTTATATCTGCGTCCGAAATAATTTGTGGGGAAACCCATACGTTCACCGTATGGGCCTAGAGAGAGGCGCTTGAAAACATGGCCCTCGGAAAATTAGAAGTACAGCTTCTGTACTCAATACCATAAACACTCAGATAGTTGACGAACTCAACCAGAAAATGCCTAACGACAGGAGGGTCCTAATTGACCGTGATCTTTCTTCAAGCTTTTGACACAGTCAATCACGCGCAGCTGGTTTCCGATTCGGACTTATCACTCACCCCCCGGTCTTAAGGGTTGTTCCGCTAACTATATGAGTGGTTGTCAATGGTCTGTCGTTTTTAGGAACAAAAAATCAAAACCACGCACGATTAAACAAGGTGTGACTCAGGGTGGTGTCCGTTCTCGTCCCGCTGTTTAATTCTTATATTTCGAAACTTCCTTCTCCACCAGAGAGGATCTCGATAGTTCAATTACGTTCTGGATATTGTAGCAGGTTAAACTCCTACTTATGCAGACCGAACCCCGACGTGCCGAATGAATGTCCGGCATGTTGAAACGCGTTGAAGGATTTTGACCAAATTTAACAACAAAGTAGGTACATGGGCCGACATGGTTTTTTTTTTACTTAGTAGAGTTACCACCTCGGGTTGGTTAAAGTTTTCGCTTTCCTCGCGAATTGCTCTGCCAATCTATCTACCTATATTTATAAAAATGGAACCAAAAATGTGTGTTCGTTGGTAACGAGATGTGCCGACCGATTTTTTTGAAATTAACACATGAATGCCCTTACCAATTATGGTTGTCGTAAGGAAGATTTGGTGAAAATCGACGCAAAAATGCGTTGTTCTGCTTTCTGCAATGAAGAGGTTTTTCATCATCAAAATAAAACATTTTACGATTTCTTTTGTACTGCGGAATGACTTGCGAAGTAGTCACGGGTAGGCTGTCTATACCCTGCAGGAAAAGTATCTAGCGTAAAAGTAACTTTAAGTTGCTTACCAATCAACTAGTGCTGTATATTTACTGTAAATTTTCATATGCTCGGATGGCCGGAATCCGGTCAGTTATGGTTACTTCTGCACGAGATGTCAACCAACTACTAACTAACTACTTTTCAACCAAAAAATAGCCAAAAGATAAATTCATTTTTTTTATAATTTTTATTTATTTACTTTAAATTTTATTTTATCTTTTCCATTCCTTTTTTAAATCCCCAATTTTACTCTATGTGTATCAAATTTATTCTTTAAAAACCAGCTACTATTTGTATTTACCCAATACCGAAAAAGCGCCTGGAAATTACAAGCTAAACGATTTTTTTTTTTTTTTTTTGCTCAGTGTGCTTAAAATGCACTATTTCCTACAAATGCACTATTTTCCGCAAAATAGTTATTTATAAGCTAGATGTTTTTTTGCAATTGACATTTTTTTACTCCAGGGTATATATAAATAGTAAAAGGTTTTCGTTGTCGCCGCTAACCGGTCAAACGCGTTGAAGGATTTTGACCAAGCTTACACACAAGGTAGGTACATGGGCCTACATGGTTTTTTTTTACTAAGTAGAGTTACCACCTAGGGTTGCCACCTTACCTCATTTTATTTAAATCTCGGAAACCGCCTGACCGATTTTAATGACCTTGACCGATTTTACGACCTAGGATTGCCACCTACCTAATTTTTTTTAATATTTAGAAAGATATGCCAATATTAGTATCAAATTTTGGCCTTATTCTAAATAAGACAATTTCAAGTAGGGTTGCCACCTATCTCATTTTTTTAATATTGAGAAAGATATGCCAATATTAGTATCAAATGAAAGGTAATTTTGGCCAAATTCTAAGTAAGAAAATTTAAACCAGTGTGTCACCTAGGGTTGCCACCTATTTAATTTTTTCTTAATATTGAGCAAGGTAAGCCAATATTGGTATCAAATGTAATGGTATTTTTGGACGTATTCTCAATATGAAAATTTCTAGCAGGGTTGCCACCTATCTATTTTTTTTTAATATTGAGAAATATTTGCTAATATTGGTATCAAACGAAAGGTATTTTTAGCCGTGTTCTCAATATGACAATTTCTATCAGGGTTGCCAACCCAACCGCAATGTATTTTTTTGCAAACGCGATGACGGATTCTAACTACCCTAACCACCAAGCTAGGTGCATGACCGACATAGTTTTTTTAATTTTTCCAATATGCCACCTATCTCATTTTTTTTTAATATTGAGAAAGATATGCCAATATTAGTAACAAATTAAAAGTATTTTTGGCCTTATTCTAAATAAGACAATTTCAAGTAGGGTTGCCATTTAGGGTTGCAATTTTTTTTTTTTTCAAATGCGATGAAGGATTCTAACTACCCTTACCACCAAGCTAGGTGCATGACCGACATAGTTTTTCTTTTAATTTTTCCAGTATTTGCTTTCCTCATATATTTCCCCACTCATTGTTTATATATATATATTTTTGTATAAAAAAAACAAAAAAAATTAAATCAAACAAGTTTTTTTTTTGTATTGGGACAATCCATATGAAAACGTCTAATTCAAAAAGCTGGCTAGTCTCAGATTTCGCTCAAACTTTGAGGGACACTTCTTTAGGGTCCTAAAGGATCATATTGACACACATTTATTTGTTATAACCACTCGTTTGGGACTGGTCAAGATTCAAAGTTTGAAAAACGACATTTTTAGGCCTAACCTATTTTAGCTGTAAAAATGTTTCCATTAGAGATATCTTTACATTCGATATAGCGTTTTAAAGGGAAATGATAGTAGTTTGTTTAAATATAAATATTAAATCATATAGCGAGTACCTGGTATTAAAAACCCGGTACTGAAAATACTTATTTTTTTATCGATTTTGTCAACTTTAGCCGGCTCTGTAGTGGAATTCAGTAGTTTAGGTTAGGTTCAAGTGGCTGCCGCAGAGGCACACTTAGGCCAGTTTTGAAAGGCCCGTTGTGATACCACCAACACAAGGAAAGTCAGTCCCGGGACCCAGCCAAATGGAAAATCCCTGAGTTGTTGGGATTTTCCACATAGCAGAATCCCGGGACTGACACTCCTAAACCGACACCGTTACTCCTCCTCGAACCACTTAGATGACTTTATGAAGGCCATCAAATCCTTTATGTCCAGTTCCGCGATCTGGCTTAGGCTATCCAGGAACGGAGCTCCCAAAAAGCGTGTTCTCGCGCCGCTTAAAGCCGGACAGTTGCAGATGAGGTGTTCCACTGTTTCCTCCTCCTCATCATCTTTGCAACTCCTGCAGCATCGTCGGTAGGGCACACTTAGCCTTTCTGCATGCCTACCAATGAGGCAGTGACCGGTTAATACCCCTATCAATATGCAGATTTCCCTCCTAGTTAGGGCATAAATGCGGCTAGACCTTTTAAGATCCCATTTTGGCCAGGTTTGTTTCGATATCCGACACCCTGGGGATTACAGCCATCTTTCGTTGGCTTGACGGAGTGTGTGCTCCTTCAGCATTAGTTTGCATGTGGCAAACGGCATACCTAAGCGCTCTTTATCCTGAAGAACCTGCTTGGTCGTGCCCTGCCTGGCAAGCTCGTCTGCCTTACAGTTTCCCTCAATGTCCCTATGTCCCGGGACCCATATGAGGTTTACGCGGTTCTGTTGGGCCATCTCCTGAAGAGATCGACGACAGCTGAGCGTCAGTTCATAGTTGAACGTGTATGAGCCAAGGGATTTGATGGCCGCTTGGCTATCGCTGAAAATAGCGATATCTTCTCCGATAACACGTTTGCTTAACCAGGCCGCGGCGTCTAGGATTGCCGAGACTTCCGCCTGGAAGACGCTACAATGATCAGGTAGTCTGAAGGAGAGCTCAAGGTCCAAATCCCTTGAATAAACCCCTCCTCCAACTGTATATGGAAGTGCCACTATTTGTTTCGAGACACCAATCCGTCCTCTCCCAGTCTTCTCTGCTGGGAATGTTTATTTTGAAACAGCTATCGCCGACTGTAGTGGTCGCACAACGATCTGTGCTTAGAGGGAGAAAGCTGTAAGATTCCAGAATACTGGAGTGTCCAATAGTACCCGCACCCCAACTGGAGGTTTCTCTTAGGCGCAGAGCTGATGCCGCTGCTGACCGAAACCCTTCCAGATCAAGTGGCAAAATGCCCAGAATGACCTGGAGGGCTTCGTTGGGCGTTGTCCTTAGCGCACCGCTTATACAGATCATATTGGATCTATGGACTTTCCGCAACAGATTCAGGTATGTTGCCTTGCTCAGCGCAGGCCACCATACGACGACTCCATATAGCATGATTGGACGAATGATGGCCGTGTAGATCCAACTGCATACTCTAGGGCTGAGCCCCCATTTTTTGCCAATGGCTCTTTTGCATGTGTAAAGAGCGATGCAAGCTTTCTTCTGGCGCTGAAGAACATTCTCCTTCCAATTCAGTTTCCTGTCCAGAACTATGCTTAGAAACTTGGCCTTATCCGACAAGCCCAGGCGCGTGCCATCTAGTTCTGGTAGGCTTAGTGGCGGTATTTTGTACCGGTTGGTGAAGAGGACAAGTTCCACTTTCCCCGGGTTGATACTAAGTCCGCAGCGAGAGGACCACGTCGAAACTTCTCGCAGTGCTACTTGCATCAGGTCACACAGAGTTTGTGGGAACTTGCCTCTGCATGCAATAGCTAAATCGTCTGCGTATTCCACTATCTTCCCGCCCCCCAGCTTGTGTCACGTAGCAACGAGTTGACTGTGAGGTTCCATAAAAGCGGGGAGAGAACACCACCCTGAGGTGTTCCCTTTGTGACATAGCGTGATAACTCAACCGTACCAAGTGAATAAGCTATTTTCCTTCCCATTAACAGTTGGTCAATTAAACCAATTAGAGGTCTATCCACGCCCAGATTAGTTAGAGCGGAGTTGATAGCCTCCGGGCTTATATTGTTGAAAGCCCCCTCAATGTCTACGAAGGCCACGAGACAGTAGTCCTTTTCACACAGCGATTTCTCAATGACAGATACTAGGCTGTGCAGAGCGGTTTCTGTTGATTTACCCTTGGTGTATGCATGCTGATAGCTAGAGATTAGGTTGCTATCAATAGTCGTTGAGAGGTAGTCGCTTAGTATCCTCTCAAAGGTTTTGAGTACAAAGGACGAGAGACTGATCGGTCTGTAGTCTTTTGGCTCGTAGTGGGATGCCTTCCCAGCCTTAGGGATAAACACTACCGTGGCGCTTCTCCAGGAGCCCGGAATGTGGTTGAGAGCCAGGCAGGCTGTGAAGAGAAATACCAGCCATTTAGCTGATGTCTCCAACGTGTTTATAAGTTGCGCGGGGATAATCCCGTCCGGCCCTGCAGCCTTATACGGTTCAAAGCTCTTAACTGCCCACCTTACCTTTTCCTCAGTGATGGGTATTTTTACTGCCAGGTTTGTTGCAGGTACTAGTGGTGCGTCATGCAGATTCCCCGGAAAATGTGTATTCAAGAGCAGCTCAAGGGTTTCCTCTTCCGTGCTGGTCCAGGATCCATCAGTTTTTCGCAAATAGCTGATGGCTGTTTGACTTTTCGAGAGGACTCGTCTAAGTCTCGCTGTGTCGTCGACCAGAGACTCGCCCCTGGCATTGATATCGGAACTCCCCCATTGGACATGGTGAGCATTAGCGTCCGCTCCAATAATAAGATTACCCGTGCAGAAATTTGACACCAGGTCTTTCATCTCCGTTTGTGGTGGGGGTTCTTCGGCGTCGTAGGGCATATAGACCGACGCCACCGTCAGGCGGGTGCTGTCGACCGTTAGACTGATAGCGGTAATATCACCATTGGAGTAGTTAGGTAGGAGAAAGGAGTTCAACTCAGACTTGACCAAAATACACGTTCGGACTTTGCTCTCCTCGCTGGCTCTAATGAGCTTGAAGCCCTTAGTCCCCAATCCGCAGATTCTCGAGCTATTGACCCAGTAACTTTAAACAATACTATAAAACGGGGTGTTAGCTTAACAATTTCGTTGTTTGCACTATCGATTCGGTGATTCAGTAGCTCTTCCTTAACAATTAACAATAGGCGATTGTCTCAGGTGAATTATAGCACAATAGGTGACTGTCTCAGGTGAATTATAGCAAAAAGTAGCTGATTCTTAGCTAAGCATAGAACCAATATTCCTTAACAACTACCAATAGGTGATTGTCTCAGATAAACATAGCAAAACGTAGCAGATTCTCAGCTAAGCATAGAAACAAAAGGTGATTGTCTCAGATAACACATAGCAAAACATAGAAGTGTCTCAGATAAAATGTATAAGAAAAGTACCTGTTGGTTGTTTTAACAAACAACGCCAAATTGGAGGTCGACAATTATTTCGCGTTAACAATAACAGCTGACATTTCGATAACAAATGTTGTCAAATAAACTTGTAGTGAATAGCGAAATCGATAAAATTGTTGTTAAGTCAACGTAACAATGACAACTCTAGTTAATATAGCGTACTGAATTCCACTACTGGCGTCTTTACTGTTTTAAGTAGTCACTCAATATTTGTAAGAAATTACGGGTACATTTCTAGAAGAAATTAACCCATCCATCGGCTAAAAACCCCACCCCTTATAGATAAATTATTATCTCGAAATTTGTAAATTTTCAAAAATCGTGGTTTTCAGGCTCGAAAACGGACATTTTTATCAAGAGATAAAAATACGAATTTCTCATGGACTTCAGTCCTGATCTTTAGCTTCAAATACCTCAACATTTCGTTTTGTTATTTTCATAATAAGGGTCTCTGCTGTTGGATCTCCTAAACCAATATAATTTTTTTTTTAAGTAAATTTTTATAACAATTCCAATAGTTTAATTTGTTCATGAGAAATTTGCGTTTAAAGTTTGCTTATTTACCCCTACTTTGCTTTTGTACTCAAAGTAATTTTTTTCTAAAAAAAAACACCCGATTATCGGGGGTTACATACTAGTTAGTCTTAATATTTTAAGTTGCATGTACGTATCGTTAAGTAGTTTTCTTGTGATTTTTTATTATATACATTAGGGTGATTCAAATAAAAAAAATTTGGTTTTTTTCGGTCTTACCCCCTGAAACTTTAAGAATTGACGAGAAAAAAAGGCTTGCAAAAAATTAGCGCTCTAACTTAACCCTTAGGGGTGGCTATTTTTTTCGTCCTTTCCCACACATTTTGTAAGGGGCAAATGGTATTTTTTTTTTTCAAAGTGAATTTTCTTTCAATTTTTTAAACTTTTTTGAAAATATTTTTACATACTCTTAAGTTTGAAGCTTGAAGCTTCCAAAATGCTAAGCCATGTGCGAATATCTTAACTATTAAAATAATTACAGCCATTTAAAATTTACTAAATTTTATACGTGTTACTGTGTATGTGTGTGCAATAGTACAAAACTCAGCCATTTTCAAATGGCTGTAATTATGTTATTAGTTAAGATAATCGCACATGGAATCTTCAAAGCTTCAACTTAAAGAGTATGTAAAAATGTTTTCAAAAAAGTCTCAAAAATTATAAGAAAACGCACTTTGAAAAAAAAAATGCCATTTTTCCCCAAACAAAATGTATGGGAAAGGGCGAAAAAAAATAGCCACTCCTAAGGGTTAAGTTAGAGCTCTGATTTTTTGCAAGGTTCATTTTCTCATCAATACCTAACTTTTTAGGGGGTAAGACCAAGTCGAAATTTTTTTTGAATCACCCTAATATACATTAAATAACCTTATAGATTTTAAGTTTCGTGTTTCATGTTTTAAGTTTTGTTTTCCATATTTTAATTTAAATTAAATTGTTCTGTTCCCTTTTTTTGTACTTAAAAAGAATTGTTACCTTCTGAACTTTGTTTTCTGGCCATTTTTACTTTAAGTTAAAAAACGTTAAATGTTTCATGTTTTGTTTGCCATGTTTTTATGTAACTGTTTTTTATGATTTAAGTTTCTACACTTTTTCAAACGAATAATGACAGAAAGTATTACGTTATGCATTTTTTCAATATTTTATTTTATTTTATATTATTTACGCGTTTAAGTCCTTCAAGTGTTTGGATGATCCTAATAATAGAACTATTCACAATAATAATTCGTCTGGGACTGTAGATCATCCAATCCCAACTCAGAGTAGCACAATACCTCAGGCCCTTGAACTAATAAACTTGGCTTCACCTAATCCGCAGGCAGTGGCTCAGTCCTTTTCTAAGGCTTTAAGAGAAAACCTTCAGCCTCCACAAAATCAAACTATCCCATCTAAGCCAACAGTCAACAAGCTGGTTGTGGTTCCGCCGAAAAACCCATCTTTGCGTCTAGATTTGACAAAAATACTTCGGCTGATGACCTTAAGTCGTACATAAAATCTAAAATAAAAAGATGATAAAAAATTGTAAAGACAACCTTTATATGAATGCTGTCAAAAAGCCTCAGCAAATTTGTCGTTAAACAAAGACATGGTTTCGGTGTTTTTGGTTTTGAAATTTTAGTCATACAAATTGTAATTAATTTTTGAGATTTGAAAATATAAAGGTGTAGTGCAATTAATAGACTTTAAATGTTTTGTCGATAACCGAACTTCTATTTAGGCTCTCAGAAATTGTTTGCCTTACTTTGGAAACGCGCACTCCACCTTTATATTTTCAAATTTCAAAAATTGATTACAATTGGTATGACTAAAATTTCAAAACCAAAAACACCGAAACCATGTCTTTGTTTAACGACAAATTTGCTGAGGCTTTTTGACAGCATTCATATAAAGGTTGTCTTTACAATTTTTTTATCATCTTTTTATTATTTAATTTTTAGTTTTGGTGATTCCTATCGGAAATTTGATTTTTAAATATGGTACTGTCACCGTTCCCTTAACTAAATGCTAAGTTTCAAGTTCCTAGATTACCAGAAAGTTAGTCAAAAGTCGATCGCAAAATTCCCAACTTCAAATTAGTTTTCGAAATATCCCGATCCGTGCGCCACCTACCGGAATTGTTTTATTAAGGAATTGCATTGTCATCGGGTTCCGACAAATGTGTCAAGTTTCAAGTCTCTAGCTTACGGGGAAGTTAATCAAAAATCGATCGCGAGATTCCCCCTTTGTTTTAAAGATTTGCAATTATATAGACCAGCGTGCCATCTATCGTAATTTTGATTTTTACTATTTGTAGTGTCGCCGTTCCCTCTATTTTGATGCCAAGTTTCAAGTTCCTAGGTTACCTGGAAGTTGGTCAAAAGTCGATCGCAAAATTCCCAACTTCAAAATAGTTTTCGAAATATCTCGATCCGTGCGCCACCTACCGGAATTATTTTGATGAGGGATTGCATTGTCATCCGGTTGCGACATATGTGTAAAGTGTCAAGTCTCTAACTAACCTGGAAGTTACTAAAAATCGAACGCAAAAGTCCAGGAGTCTATTAATTTTTAAATATTTGCAATTATATAGGCCAGCGTGCCATCTATCGGAATTTTGATTTTTACTATTGGTAGTGTCACTGTTCCCTCAATTTAGTGCCAAGTTTAAAGTTCCTAGGTTACCTGCAAGTTGGTCAAAAGTTGATCACAAAATTCTCAACTTCAAATTAGTTTTCGAAATATCTCGATCCGTGCGCCACCTACCGGAATTGTTTTGATGAGGGATTGCATTGTCATCGGGTTGTGACAAATGTGTAAAGTTTCAAGTCTCTAACTAACCTGGAAGTTACTAAAAATCGAACGCAAAAGTCCAGGAGCCTCTTAATTTTTAAATATTTGCAATTATATAGACCGGCGTGCCATTTATCGGAATTTTGATTTTTACTATTGGTAGCGTCACCTTTTCCTCAATTTAATGCCAAGTTTCAAGTTCCTAGGTTACCTGGAAGTTGGTCAAAAGTCGATCACAAAATTCTCAACTTCAAATTAGTTTTCGAAATATCTCGATCCGTGCTCCACCTACCGGAATTGTTTTGATGAGGGATTGCATTGTCATGGGGTTGTGACAAATGTGTAAAGTTTCAAGTCTCTAACTAATCTGGAAGTTACTAAAAATCGATAGCAAAAGTCCAGGATTCTTCTATTTTTTTTTTTAAGATTTGCAGTTATATAGACCAGCGTGCCATCTATCGCAATTTTGATTTTTACTATTTGTAGTGTCACTGTTCCCTCAATTTAATGCCAAGTTTCATGTTCCTAGGTTACCTGGAAGTTGGTCAAAAGTCGATCACAAAATTCTCAACTTCAAATTATTGGAATTGTTTTGATGAGGGATTGCATTGGGTGCAGTGAAATAACGCCCGCCGACAAAAGGAAATTACGCCCGCGGGCGATTTTTAATTCCAAATTTTCATTTTTTATTTTAATAAAAATTTAAAATATTTAGCCTTATTAACATTTACTCAACACTGAGTTAAAAATACTGGGTCTATTAAAAAAAGTGCCGCAGGCGAAAATTTGGAATAAAAAATCGTGCGATTTTTAATTCCAAATTTTAATTTTTTATTTTAATAAAAATTTAAAATATTTAGCGTTATTAATTTATCATTTACTCAAAACTGAGTTAAAAATACTGGGTCTTTTAAAAAAGCGAATCGCGCGATTTTTAATTCCAAATTTTTTCATTTTTTTTTTATCATTAGAACCTTCAAAAACATTTCTCTTCAAATTTGTGTAGTGCTGCTCTGAGTTTGTTCCTGGGCGGGGAAAAACAAACGATGTTGCTTAAATCATAAATTGAGCATTTTATAGCCAAAAAGCATTGGTATTTGTTTCCTTTAGAGGTCAACTGCAAAAAAATTTTAAAAAATTATGGGAGACGGCCTAATGTGATTACAACAACCACATGAAAACTTGCAACCTTGATTGCAAACAACCCCTAAAGGAAACAAATACCTATCCATTTCGAAATTACATTGGCAGAAAGAAAATCCCCGAAAAAGGGCGATATCCCCGATTCTGGAAACACCCCTCTGATGTCTGATGAATGTCAGTCACAATAGCGTTGCAGTACAAATTGATTTTTTTGTGAATTCACAATGGTTTATTTAAACAAATTAATTTTTATAAAATACGCTTATATATGATGATTCGCGAACAAAAGCCCCAGAACGAGCTATCCAATATAGTACTGTAATCGGTTTCCAAAACATCGATCCTAAACGAAGCTACACTCCTATCATAATTATATTTAAATTTGTTTATTACTATACTGCCGTCCTATTTAAGAATGTGGGTATCTAGATTCTAGCTCAAACCGAAATAATGAACAAAATGTGTTTGGATCTGGACTTTTCAACATATATTAATTTTGTAATTAAAAATTACCATTTTAGAAAGTCCACATCCAAATCTTTCTATTTATGCAAAAAAAAAAAACATTAATTTCGATTTCTGTGTATGCAAAATGTAGATACTAATCGTTTTTCAATGCAAAATATTGTTAGAAAACTTTTCATTAGCAGATACTGCATATTTTGTATGTAATATTAAAGGAGCCCCAGCTACAAAAAGCTCAGACTCCTATTTCAAAATGTGTGTATCTACAAATTATAGAGCAGATACGTCGCCTTTGAATAGGAAACCGGCTCTAATTTCACTTGGTTTCCTATTAAAAGTGTAGATACGGCAAAAGTTTTGTAGATACCCACATTTTTTTAGGATTTGTGGAAAAACTATGTAGATACTGCAAAAGACAGAATTTAATTTAGCAATAACTTTATATTCATTTGCAAATTACGAAATATTTTTGCAAGTATAAACTCGAATTTTCAAGACGAGTACACCTATATAAATAACTTATTTTCGAAAAAATATGTAGATACCCACATTCTTAAATAGGACGGCAGTATTTCTTTAGCTTTTATTAAAACCTTTATATTAAGTCGCTTCCTTGTTTGCACCACCGTTTGTCACAACCCCATGACAATGCAATGGGGCAGTGAAATAACGCCCGCGGAAATACCGCGCTATTTCTTTTTGATAATGGGCGTTATTTCCTTTTGAGCTAGAATCTAGATACCCACATTCTTAAATAGGACGGCAGTATAGTAATAAACAAATTTAAATATAATTATGATAGGAGTGTAGCTTCGTTTAGGATCGATGTTTTGGAAACCGATTACAGTACTATTTTGGATAGCTCGTTCTGGGGCTTTTGTTCGCGAATCATCATATATAAGCGTATTTTATAAAAATTAATTTGTTTAAATAGACCATTGTGAATTCACAAAAAAATCAATTTGTACTGCAACGCTATTGTGACTGACATTCATCAGACATCAGAGGGGTGTTTCCAGAAGCGGGGATATCGCCCTTTTTCGGGGATTTTCTTTCTGCCAATGTAATTTCGAAATGGTTTGGTATTTGTTTCCTTTAGGGGTTGTTTGCAATCAAGGTTGCAAGTTTTCATGTGGTTGTTGTAATCACATTAGGCCGTCTCCCATAATTTTTTAAATTTTTTTTGCAGTTGACCTCTAAAGGAAACAAATACCAATGCTTTTTGGCTATAAAATGCCCAATTTATGATTTAAGCAACATCGTTTGTTTTTCCCCGCCCAGGAACAAACTCAGAGCAGCACTACAAAAATTTGAAGAGAAATGTTTTTGAAGGTTCTAATGATAACCTGTACATTTATCGCGCCATAGTTCTTTTTAGGTGTGTTTTTCCATGCTAGAAAAAAAATGTGGCACTCTTGAAACTGTTTTGGTACAAAAAATAAATGTGAGTGGCAACACTGCGCTGGACTGGTAGTTGTGCAAGTCTTTGATTTTGATTAAAAAAAGAAAATGGTGAATGGACATTCTTTTCAAATGTTCAAATGTAGATGGCGCGCGGGCGGGTAATTGACAGTGGTGCTGGCTAAACACCTGTTGCGAATATTTTTCTTATTCTTTCTCACAACAAGTGCAGTTGATTTTATTTGTGACGCAAACGTCACTTTAGCTGTGTAGTTGTGTTCATATTTTCTGTGCTTTAAATTGAGAAATTTAATTATAAAATCTAACTTTCTGATTCCTAATTGTGATAAAAATAAGTGAAAATTTAGTTTTGTTTAGTTATTCATACTTTATGAATTTAATCTAAATATTTAAATTAGTTTGTCATAATTTTTATTTGCCGAGTCATTTTGCATTTTTGTATTTGTTGCAGTTTGATACGCTTTAATTCTTGCAATTGTTATTGTATGCACTTTTTCCTTTTCTTACTTTGCTATTTACTTTTATCGCAGCTGTTTGCGTTGTTTATTAAGTGTCAAATACAGTGACTCTCAAACTGCTCGCTACCTACTCTTGCTTTTCAAACTTTCAGAGTTACATTTTATTAAAACCTGCTTTTATTCTTGTTTACTAGTTTCTATATATGTATGTATAAAAACCTCTCTTTTGGTATTTTTATAAAGTTTTTGTTACTGTTTTTTATTTTCGTTTACTATGTCGTGCATCTTTCCAAATTGTTCTATAAAAAGTGAGTCCGAACGCTACTTGTCTTGTTGGCTCTGTGATGGGCTTGGACATATGAAATGTGCAGGCTTGACCGGTAGAGTTGCGGACGCTTTAAATGAGGAAAAGGGCTTACGTTGGTCGTGCGTAAAATGCAGATCAAAGGAAGTTGATCTCTACAAGCTTTTTAGGGAAACGAGAAACGCGTTTTCGGAAATTGGGAAGGAATTTTCTATTATAACGAAAAAATTCAAGCATTTTGAGGACGTGTTTAAGTCCGTCAAGTGTTTGGATGATCCTAATAATAGAACTATTGACAATAATAATTCGTCTGGGGCTGTAGATCATCCAATCCCCACTCAGAGTGCCACAACACCTCAGGCCCTTGAATTAATAAACCTGACTTCACCTAATCCGCAGGCAGTGGTTCCGTCCTTTTCTAAGGCTTTAAGGAAAAACCTTCAGCCTCCACAAAATCCAACTATTACTATCACATCCGAGCCAATAGTCAACAAGCTGGTTGTGGTTCCGCCGAAAAAAACGATATTTGTGTCTAGATTTGACAAAAAATCTTCGGCTGATGACCTTAAGTCCTATATAAAATCTAAAGTAAAAGCTAAAGATATAGTTATAAACAAATTTAAATTTAATTATGATAGAAGTGTAGCTTCCTTTAGGATCGATGTTTTACAAACCGATTACAATACTATTTTGGATAGCTCGTTCTGGCCGCCTGGGGCTCTTGTTCGCGAATTTATTTTTAAACCTAATGCGAATCCCCCAAATTTGGCACGACTTCCTAGCCTCAACGACGATCCAAAAAAACTCATTGTAAATTCTGCCTTTAACATCTACTATCAGAATGTTAGAGGTTTGAACACTAAATAAACTGATTTCTATTTAAAAACGGAGTGTAATGGGGTGTGGTTGCTGAGTGACCGCGCTCAATCCCGACTCTTGCGTCCTCGTTCGTGCACTCTGGGCAACGTTGAGCTACCTAGGCTCGCGGCAGAAAGAGAGGGAGCCCCGGGGGGGCCACTCTGACATACTTGGTTTAAGGGCTCACCGGGGTCTTTTTCGCAGCGTCTGTACACCAAGAGGTGCGGCTGTAAGCGGGCGTCTGTCTTGAAGCAAGCGGCTCGCTATATAAATGTGCAAAACTTTTCCCTCCCAATCCAGGGTGTTATGCGATACCGTGCCCATTGGACGTTTGCAGCCGGGAGGCAAATCGTGGCTGTAGTCGAACGGAGCCTCACTGATACCGGGCCGCCTCAGGGAGTAACTATGGTCTTACCGCGGTATGGGGCTCTGCCGCGGCGGACGACACACTTCCCCTTACACTACCCTTGACCCTAAGCTGGCCTTGTCCGGCGAGGGGTCGTACGAACAAGATGAAGAACACACAAAATACAAAGCAATTAACGACTTCGTTTACTCCGCAGCAGAGAAGAACTATGCTGGAGCAAGCGAAAACACAACGCCGGAGGACAAACTCCGCCTCAAAGTTAACTGGGAGGCCGACAACGATGGAAACTACGGGTCAGTCATCCCCCAAACTGCTATCAAGTAAGAGTGACTTGATGGGAGCAAGCAACAGTGCGGCTGCCTACGCAGTCAAGCAGAAAACGGCGGAAGCTAAGCTTCCATCAAGCGCTGGTACGAAACCCAATCTCTTCACATCTGGGGCAATGGTCTCACGACCTGGTTTCAGAGTTTCGAAAGAGAAGGACGACGCCGTAAAGGGAGAGACCGCGATGGCAACTACGAGTCTGAATCCCCCCAAAGAGGCATCTCCCCGACGCTTTGCGTACTGGGATAAAAGAAAGGCCGCAAGGATCCTTAAAAAATATGAGGGAGCATCGCAGGAGAAGCTGTCGCCGGAAGAAAGGAAGATGGTGGAGGAAGCGAAAGCTCTGATACCAAATTTCCAGAGGCCCTATGTGCCTAAGAGGGTGAACGGTAATCCCTTCAAACGCCAGAGATCGGACGGAGAGGTAGACCCCCATCCGAAGCGGCATCAGGTCAACCCCGTAGTGGGAAAACTCAGCTTTGCTGAAGTAACCAAGGACAGAATCCTTATAGGTTTCATTGACCGAGGTAACGACCGTTGGTCCATCCCCAAAGACCAGTGGCTGTATGTCCGGAATGAAATGGGCAGGGCCCTCCTCCACTTAATGCGTGAGTCTCCGGGTAGTCCGCCGCGAGGTACTGACGCGGGCTGGCACCAAGGTCAGATCAAAATATTCGCGTGCGAGGATGCAAGAACTGTCGCACTGTATAAGGCAGCAGTTGCAAGACTGGGTGAAGTCTATCCAGGGGCAAGACTAGATGTCGTCGACTGGAAGGACATTCCTGCTCGGCCAAGGGCAAGGGCATGGATTCCTGCCGTCCCTGCAGAACCCGAGAATATTCTTGAGATGCTGCAGGTCTGGAATCCGTCTCTCCCGACGCAGGATTGGGGCGTCAATCTGGTCGATGATGTGGTTGGGCCCAATAGACAGGTGGTTATCACTCTGAATAAGGAGGCGCTCGAGCCCCTTAAACGGTGCAACGGACGAGTGCATTACGGCTTGGGTCAGATCGTGATCCACGTATACCGTGGCGATGCACAGCGCGCTGCTATTCCGGACGCTCCGGAGGACTCGGAGATCGAGGCATCGGAAAGGGAAGCAGAGGAGTCCGACGCGGAAAGTATGTTATCCGCCACGTCAAATTGCGATGGTGCTGCGAACAACTCGGCGATAGAAGAAAGCCTGCTTGACGAAGAAGGCCTCGACGTCACGATCGTGGCTAAACCTGAGCACACTAACGTTGATGCTGCTTCAGACAGCAGGGTTCCCGCCACGCCAAATCGTGCAGGTGCTCTGAACAACTCCTCGTTGAGAGACAGCCCCCGGAACAGGCCAGACCTCGACGACACGCTGGCGGCAGGGATGTCTGAGCTCTCTCATGTTGGTGGTGCTTCAGATAAATCTGCACAAATCTAAAGCAGCCTCGGCTGTTTTAAGCAGTCGTCTTTCTAAAGGCGACGTAGACGTGGTCCTTATCCAAGAGCCCTGGGTCAATAGCTCTAGGATCTGTGGATTGGGGACTAAGGGGTACAAGCTCATCCAAGCCAATGATGAGGGCAAGGTCAGAACCTGTATTTTGGTAAAGTCTGAGCTAAACACCTTTCTATTACCCAACTACTCAAATGGTGACGTTACAGCTGCCAGCTTAACAGTCGGCAGCACCAGCCTAACGATGGCGTCGGTCTATATGCCCTATGACGCCGAAGAACCTCCTCCACAAAAGGAGGTGAAAGATCTGGTGGATAATTTCTGTACGGGCCATCTTATTATTGGAGCTGACGCTAATGCTCATCACGTCCAGTGGGGAAGCTCCGATATTAACGCTAGGGGCGAGTCTCTGTTTGACTACCTACTAACAACTAACCTGGTGGTTTGTAACGTGGGTAACGAGCCTACTTTTATAACTAAAGCTCGTAGGGAGGTTATAGACCTCACTGTTTGTAGCGAAGGTGCTTATGAGTGGGTCAGAAAATGGCGTGTTCTTGATGAGCATTCATTTTCTGACCATCGGTACATAGAAATTGTGTTAGACTTTATTGTTGAGCAGCCAGTTATGAAACGAAATCCACGCAACACTAACTGGCAGCTACATAACCAAATATTAGCTAGGGACCTACCAGTATTACCTCCACAAGCCCCCTCATCAGTGGGAGAACTGGATGATCTGGTAACGACCTTTACAACGGCGCTCTCAAATGCCCTAGAGCAGGCTTGTCCAGTACCAAAACCACGCGGCAAACATAGACCCCACTGGTGGTCTTACGACCTGGATTCGTTCCGTATATCATGCAGGAAGCAATTTAACAAGGCCAAGAGCATCGGTACGGAGCCTGAATGGCTCGAATATAAAGCTAAACTGAGGGCCTATAAAAAGGCTCTAAGGCAAGCGAAGAGAACTTCGTGGAGAAATTTCTGCACCGGGGTCGAAAAAGTCGATGATACAGCGAGACTTAGACGAGTGCTATCAAAAACTCAAACAGCCATTAGCTATTTACGGAAGCCTGACGGATCTTGGACCAGCACGGAAGGGGAAACCCTGGAGCTGCTCCTGAACACACACTTTCCGGGGAACTTGTATGATGCACCTGTAGCATCTGCAACAAACCTGGCGGTAAACATACCCATTACGGAGGAAAGGGTAAGGTGGGCAATCAAAAGCTTTGAGCCGTTCAAGGCAGCCGGGCCAGACGGGATTTTCCCCGCACAACTTATAAACACGCTGGAAATATCAGCTAAATGGCTGGTAGTTCTCTATTCAGCCTGCCTGGCTCTTAATTACATTCCGTGCTCCTGGAGAAGCGCCACGGTAGTCTTTATTCCAAAGGCTGGGAAGGCCTCACAATATGAGCCTAAAGACTACAGACCGATCAGTCTCTCGTCTTTTGCACTTAAAACCTTCGAGAGGATAATTAGCGATTATCTCTCCTCTACTATTGATAGCAACCTTATTTCTAGCTATCAACATGCATACACCAAAGGTAAATCAACGGAAACTGCGCTCCACAGCCTAGTCTCTATTGTTGAGAAATCATTGCACGAAAAGGAGTACTGTCTCGTGGCCTTTCTGGACATCGAAGGGGCTTTCAACAATATAAGGCCGGAGGCTATTAACACTGCTTTAACAAACCTGGCCATAAATAGGTCTCTTATTGGACTAATTGATCAACTACTAAAGGGAAGGAAAATAGTTTCTTCACTGGGAACAGTTGATCTTTCACGCTATGTCACAAGAGGAACGCCTCAGGGTGGTGTTCTCTCCCCGCTCCTATGGAACCTCACCGTAAACTCGCTGCTACGAGACACAAGGTGGGGGGGCGGGAAGATAGTGGCATATGCAGACGATTTAGCTATTGCATATAGGGGCAAATTCCCACAAACCCTGTGTGACTTGATGCAAGTAGCACTGCGAGAAGTTTCTTCATGGTCCTCTCGCTGCGGACTTAGCATCAACCCGGGAAAGGTGGAGCTTGTCCTTTATACCAGGCGGTACAAGATACCACCGCTGAACCTACCAGAACTAGATGGCGTGCGCCTGAACTTAGCTGATAAAGCCAAATTCCTAGGCACAGTTCTAGATAGAAAGCTTAACTGGAAGGAGAATGTCATCCAGCGCCAGAGGAAAGCGTGCATTGCACTTTACACGTGTAAAAGAGCCATTGGCAAAAAATGGGGGCTCAGCCCCAAAATTTGCAGATGGATCTACACTGCGATAATCCAGCCAATTATGCTGTATGGAGTCGTGGTATGGTGGCCTGCGCTAGGAAAGGCAACAAACCTAAATCTGTTAGGAAAAGTCCACAGATCGAGCATGATCTGTATAAGCGGGGCGTTAAGAACAACGCCCAATGAAGCTCTCCAGGCCATTCTTGGCTTTTTGCCACTCGATCTGGAAGGGTACCGGGCAGCAGCGGCATCGGCTCTGCGTCTAAGGGAAACGTCCGTCTGGGGCGCAAGCACTATTGGACACTCCTGTATTCTAAGATCTTACAGCTTTCTCCCTCTGAGCACAGATCGGTGTGCGACCACAACAGTCGGAGATTGTTGTTTTAGAATAAACATTCCCAGCAGGGAAGACTGGGAGAACATAGATCGGTGTCCCGCTACTAATGGCGGCACTTTTATATACACCGACGGCTCGAAGTTAGACGACAGAGTCGGAGGAGGGGTTTACTCAAGGGATTTGGACCTAGAACTCTCCTTTAGACTACCTGATCACTGCAGCGTCTTCCAGGCTGAAGTTTCTGCAATCATGGACGCCGTGACTTGGATAGGTAAACGCACCATCGGACAGGATATCTGTATTTTCAGCGACAGCCAAGCGGCCATCAAATCCCTTGGCTCTTACTCGTTCAACTCTGAACTGACGCTCAGCTGTCGTCGATCTCTTCAAGAGATGGCCCAACAGAACCGCGTGAACCTCACATGGGTCCCGGGACACAGGGACATTGAGGGAAACTGTAGGGCAGACGAACTTGCCAGGCAGGGCACGACCAAGCAGATTCTTCAAGATAAAGAGCGCATAGGTATGCCGTTTGCCACGTGCAAGCTAATGCTGAAGGAGCATACACTCCGCGAAGCCAACGAAAGATGGCTACAAGCCCCAGGGTGCCGGATATCCAAGCAAACCTGGCCAAAATGCGATCTTAAAAGATCTAGACACATATACGCCCTAAAAAGGAAGGAAATCTCCATATTAATAGGTGTTTTAACCGGGCACTGCCTTATTGGTAGGCACGCAGCAAGGCTAGGCGTTCCCTACCGACGATGCTGCAGGAGTTGCAAAGATGATGAGGAAGAGGAAACGGTGGAGCATCTCATCTGCAACTGCCCGGCCTTAAGCGGAGCGAGAAGGCGCTCTCTGGGAGTTCCCTTCCTGGTTAGCTTAAGCCAGGTCGCGGAGCTAGACATAAAGGACTTGATGGCCTTCATCAAGTTATCAAAATGGTTCGAGGAGGGGTAGCGGTGTCGGTTAGGAGTGTCAGTCCCGGGTTTCGGCTATATGGAGAGTCCCAACAGCACTGGGATTTTCCATATAGCCGGGCCCCGGGACTGACTTTCCTAGTGTTTGGTGGTATCACAACGGGCCTTTTATTACTGGCCTAGGTGTGCCTTTGCGGCAGCCACTTCTACCTACCTACCTATTTAAAAACTATCAATTGCGACTATAATATTATTGTTTTTACTGAAACATGGTTGAAACTGCATGTCTTTGACTCTGAAATTTTTTGTGACGAGTTCCAGACATATAGACACGATCGCTTAAACAGAACCGGGGGCGGCGTCCTGGTGGCTGTACATTCTTCAATACCATCTGAAGATGTGAATATACCCCTTATTGATGACATCGAGTTTAAGTGTATTAGAGTTCTTCTAAATAAATGCCATATTTACTTGGCTGTTTGTTATATTCCACCTTCGTCTGATCTATCAGTGTATATGCGCCACATTTCGTTGATAAAAGCTGTAAATTCTATGATTAGGCCTATTGACTGCATGATTGTTTTAGGTGACTTTAACCTACCACACATTTCATGGACCACTATTGACAACAATATTGTACCAGTTTCAACCAAATTGAGTAACAATGAGTTTCTGGATGAGATGATCAACCTTTGTCTAAACCAGATTAATGTTATCCAGAATAAGTTTGGAAAAACTTTAGATTAAGCCTTCGTTGATGACTTGTCTAAATTTTTTATAAACCGTTGTGATCCCCTTGTTCTGCCCGAAGACGTTTACCATCCCTCTCTTAATATTGTTTACGAAATCATTGATAACGAACCTGATGTTATTAAAAAACCATCTGGCTCTAATACAAGATTTGATTTTTGTAAAGCCAGCTTTAAAAAGTTAAATTTTGAACTATCTAAATTTATTTGGCCTCGATATCAAGATGACATTGAGAATAACCTTTTACATTTCAACAATACAATTTATAGCCTTTTTGAAAAATATGTACCTAAACGTAACTATTTTTGTGATGTACCAACACAAGCTTGGTTCACTAAAGAGCTAAAAACTTTGAAAAATAAGAAGTCTCGAATTTTTAAATTATACAAGAAAACTGGTTCACGCTCAGATTATCTTAAGTACAATAGTTTGCGTCATAAACGATTACTTATTTAAAACTAAACAGAACATTATTTCCAATCCTAAGTCATTTTATGGTTTCGTAAACTCTAAACGCAGAGTAAAAGGGTTTCCTTCAACAATGAAATTTAATGATAACATATCCAGCGACGATCTAGTGATTGCTGATTTCTTTGCTCAATTTTTCAAGTCTAATTACTCTTCCGAAACTAATTCATCACAAATTTTATACCCATATCGTCCACATTCATGTAACTCAATTTATGTTCCTAGTATAGATCCAGGAGATGTTTTGTCACATCTAAAATCCTTAAAGGAGTCAACCAAGTTTGGCCCTGATTTAATCCCGACATGTTTTCTTAAAAAGTGTGCAGAACACATATACCTGCCACTGACCGATTTGTTCAATCTTTCTCTACAGCGCGGCGTTTTCCCGGCTTCATGGAAAGAGTCTTTTCTTATACCTCTTTATAAAAGTGGGAGTAAAACATCTATACTAAACTATCGCGGAATAGCGAAGCTCTCTGCTATTCCTAAAATTTTTGAAGCTATCGTCACCAATCACCTTTCATTTTCTATATCAACACTGATTGCCAACTCCCAGCACGGTTTCTGTAAGGGTAAATCGACCACAACTAATTTAATTGAATTCACTACACATGTCTCGAATAGGTTTAGGGATAATCTCCACACCGACGTTATATACACCGGCTTTAGTAAAGCCTTTGACAAGGTTAGCCACTCTTTACTTATTCATAAACTTGCCCTGGTTGGCTTTCAACCCGCTCTCACCCGTTGGATATCCTCCTATCTCCGTGGTCCAACGCAAAGAGTTACCTTTAATAATGCAATTTCAAATGTCATCGATGTCTCCTCTGGTGTTCCTCAGGGTAGCCATCTAGGCCCGGTTCTGTTTTTGCTTTTTATCAAATATATCTGTACAACAATAAAGTTTTCGAATATCTTGATGTATGCTGACGATGTTAAACTTTTTAAGTCATATGCATCGATTGAAGAACGTTCTTTGCTTCAAATTGATTTAGACCACTTAGTAACTTGGTGCAACGTTAACAATATGCCGCTCAATCTGAAAAAATGTAAGTTCATGTGTTTTTCACGTAGGGATCTACAGCCAGCTTCTTATGCAATCAACAACCACAATCTTGAACATGTTAATGTTTTTGTTGACTTGGGGGTGACAATGAACCCCAAGCTTAGTTTTAGTTCTCATATTGAAGCAACAGTTAATAAGGCTAGAGGTGTTTTAGCTTTTGTGAAAAGGTGGTCAAAGGAATTTAATGACCCTTATGTTACGAAGACTCTTTACTACACTAGTTAGACCTATATTAGAATATTGCTCAGTTATATGGAATCCGCGTTACCAACTTTATATTGATAGGCTAGAATCAATTCAAAAACAGTTCTTACTCTTTGCATTGAGAAATCTACAATGGGATTCAACGTATAACCTTCCACCTTATACTAATCGTTTGAAACTTATCAATCTCCCAACCCTTGCAATTCGTAGGGAAATGCTAGGTGTATTATTCATGACTAAACTGATCGATTTCCAGCCCATTTCTTTTAAACGAAAGAAATATGGCTCCACTTAATCGTGTATATCTCAAGAACAAACTGAGCTCTTCCAAAACGGTTTGAAAAATTTGAAAGCTAATAAAATTTACTATAATCAGTACATACAACACTTTTTGCTAGGTCCTGCAGATTCAAACATATTGAACAATCATTACGGATTTTTTAAATTTTTTTTGTAAAAATATAAAAAAATTTGTACTTTGCGAGGAAGCATCTCGAAAACTTTTTGTTTTTTAGCAGATATTTCCTCCCCCCCCCTCTAAGCTCTGTTTTATTACAAAAAAAAACAAGCTATCAGTGAACAAAATCGATGAACTAATACAAAAGTTATAAGCATTCAAGTAAATATATCCATTTAATGCTTAAGTACCCTACTGGTACATATGTGTTAGTATTCGTATATCAGTTAGTTAACAGGTAGATTTTCGAAAAGTTATTAGATACAAAAAGTTGTTAGTGTCGTTTTCTCAAACCTAGGTACATTTTAAACAAGAGCATATTTTTGAGGCAGGTAGTGTTTTCTTTGTAGAACTAGGGAACCTTTTTGTTTAGGTAGGCTTGAATTTTTACTGGATCTAAGTATAAATAAGAGTACATGCGCCTTGTTCCTTCATAATATTTGCAAGGCTCGCCGGATACTGTTCAGTTTATAATTGCAGTTTATAACCCGTCATTTACTTAAAAATAAAAAAGGGCGCGAGAGTTTTAGTGTACAAATGATCCAGATATGTTCTGTTTCATCTGCGGTCAATTTATTGTTAAAAGTATGAGACGTGTGTTTTCAAATCCTTTGAAAGTTACATACTATAAGTGTTTTGGAATTGAGCCTAAAAACAATGAAAAACCATGGACACCGAACACTGTGTGCACCACATGCCGAGTCGAATTGATTTCTTCGGAAACCGGAACAAAAAGGTACGTTGTAAAAATTAGGAATTTGTTCCCTTTTAATGCATAGCTGACTAATTTCTGAAACTATCTATTTAGGCGACGTGTGAAATTTATTACACCAACTTGCCATTCAACGGACTGCTATATTTGTACTACAAAAGTACTTGGGGTTGGAGTCCAGAAAAGTAACCAATGCGAGCGTATCTACAGTGTCATTACCAGAACTAATTTCAACAGAAGCGACATTGCCAGAATCAAATTTAACTTTAGTTCCGGCTCCAGTTTCATTGTCAACAGTAGTATCTGATTACGCGGCATCATGTTGTACTGAATTTCAAACGGAAAACGAAAGAAATTCTTTGTCACAAGCACAACTCAATGATTGGATAAGGGATTTGGAATTGTCAAAGGAAAAGGCCGAACTACACGCCTCTCGAATGCAACAATTTAAATTTGTTTCATCCGATGTTAAGGTAACATATTATAGAACTCGTCACGAAGAATTTTCCAAGTACTATACGAAGGAGGACAGTGTTTGTTACTGCAAAGACATTGCTGGTCTATTCAAACAATTTGGTGAACCATATGATTCAAAAGAGTGGCGATTGTTCATAGACGGCAATAAATTAAGTTTAAAGGCCGTATTATTGAGTTGATTTGATTTTGTGTTTTTCCGACAGGGTGGATACTAGATGTATATAGGAACGATTTTCCGTCATCCCTTGTCCATTTTGGTTTTGTAACAAACCGGTTTCGGCGATCTGCCATCTTCAGTGTTTGATTTCGTTCTGCCGTATTATTGCATATTGGCAACCAAAAGCCATCTATCCCGATCGCGCATGCAGTAAATACGAAGGAAACATATGAGATAATGCAAAAATTGCTCAAGTTAATCAAATACGAAGAACATGATTGGAAAATATGTGCCGATCTTAAAGTCGTTGGAATGTTATGTGGTCTACAAAGTGGATACACAAAATACTGTTGCTTTCTATGCAAATGGGATAGCCGAGCTCGTCAAGACCACTACATCATAAAGGATTGGCCAGAACGAATCGAGTTTCAAGTTGGGGTAGATAACATAAAATACTCTCCACTTATAAAGAAGGAAAAATAATTCTACCTCCGCTCCACATCAAGCTCGGCCGTATCAAAAACTTTGTGAAGGCTTTGGACAAAGAAGGCGAAGCTTTTCATCATTTGAAGACAATCTTCCCCGAGATTTCAGAAGCAAAAATAAAGGAAGGGATTTTTGTGGGACCGCAAATAAGGAAAATGATGACCAATAACCATTTCAAAGAACTATTGTCACCAGTGGAGGCAGCAGCGTGGGATTCTTTTGAAAAGGTCGTTACTTCTTTTTTAGGCAAACACAAAAGTCCTAACTACGAGATGATAGTGAACGACTTAATCAAAAACTATGCGGAAATGGGTAAATAAAAAAACATATTATAATAAATTATATATTACATAAATTTACATGAGAATATATAGCCATAAATCTGAATTCATCGTCCAGTTCCGAACAAACAAGAACGGGAAAAATATAAACAAAAAATTTGTTCTGAATTGAAAGATAAATCCAGCCTAAGAAAATTATATACTAATGTGTCACTTATGTATTTATCTAATTTACTTTTTTATTTTCTTTCAGGAGTAAATATGTCTTTAAAAATTCATTTCTTACACTCCCACTTAAATTTTTTCCCGCAAAATCACCAGCAAATGAAAGTGATTGAAAGTCGGTATCAAGGATTCTGGGATGTCGCTATGATGGGCGACTACTGTTGGTTTCTCATAAGAGAAACCGATCCTAATCTAAATAAGCGTCAAAACAAGACACATAACTTTTTCAATTATAAAATAAGATCATAGAGTTAAGACAGAACCATATGTACATATGCTATTATTTGTAGGGTACTTAAGTATTAAATGGATATATTTACTTGAATGCTTATAACTTTTGTATTAGTTCATCGATTTTGTTCACTGATAGCTTGTTTTTTTTGTAATAAAACAGAACTTAGAGGGGGCGGAAAATATCTGCTAAAAAACAAAAAGTTTTCGAGATGCTTCCTCGCAAAGTACAATTTTTTTTATATTTTTCCAAAAAAAAATTTAAAAAATCCGTAAAGATTGTTCACTATGTTTGAATCTGCAGGACTTAGCAAAAAGTGTTGTATGTACTGATTATAGTAAATTTTATAAGCTTTCAAATTTTTCAAACCGTTTTCGAATAGCTCAATTTGTTCTTGAGATATACACGATTAAGTGGAGCCATCTTTTTTGTTTTCTGAAATAACGGTAAATCGTAAATATCTCAAAAACGGTACCATTCAAGTAAAAATAACTTTGATTTTCGGAATTAGGAGGTGATTTTACATAGGAATTTCACTATGGCGTCTCTGGTGCAGAAAAAAAGTTGGAATTTGTGATCCAGTGTATTCGGTCCCGACCTTCACGACACTTTAGGCCTATTCGGCTGAAGCAATGCAGGACATATTTTCAATGGAAAGGCTCGTGTTTCCAGTGTTTGTGCGAAGATTTTAACTCTCATTCAGGCACATTTGATATTTCGGACTCGCTTTTTATGATCAAAATAACTGTTCTATTATCTCTTAACACTTGATTTCTACGTTGTATTAATTTATTGCAATTCCCTATTCATTTATGTATATCACTCAGCTGATGAATTCCTTTCTGTAGCTGAGCATTTTGAGAACTCGACGCTTAACAAACCTCCGCCTTTCAAACACTCGGCAAATTAATCCGCGCGTTATGCGGATGCGCCCCTCGGGTCGGTTGGGCGGGATGGTGGGTAAAATCCGTTGGGCATAATAATAATAATTGAAAATCTTTTATGGATGTTTATTATTGGATCTTTTATTATACACCGTCATAAAATATACTAGGTGGACCCGTGCGCGCCTTGCGCAAAAAAAACGAATGGTTTGAAATCGCTTACTTACCTCATACAAACTTATGTAAAATTTTCGGAAATTTGATAAAAAGCAATCGATTTTTCTATAAATATGACCCAGTGGCCACATGTATTTTTTTACAAAACATCCTTAAATACAATATTTGACGTAAAAATAAAATCATTTGTAATTTTTTGTTTGAACGTCGCTTGGGCTGAAAAAGTTATATCTTGGAATCGCCTGACTCTAGAAAATGCCACATACAACTGTCCGTATGAAAACACACATTGACCATTAATTCTGACGGGCAAAGGGAAGTAATTTTAGACTGTCGCTATGTTAGTCCTCCAGAGGCAATGTGGCGACTTCATGAGCGCCAACTCTCTCATCGTTCACATACTATTGAACGGCTGCGCAAGGCCCGCACGGGTCCACCTAGTTTATATTTAAACCTAATGCGAATGCCCCATATTTGGCACGACTTCCTAGCCTCAACGACGATCCAAAAAACTCAATGTAAATTCTGCCTTTAACATTTACTATCAGAATGTTAGAGGTTTGAGCACTAAATTAACTGATTTCTATTTAAAAACTATCAATTGCGACTATAATATTATTGTTTTTACTGAAACCTCATGTCTTTGACTCCGAAATTTTTTGTGACGAGTACCAGATATATAGAAACATTCGCTTAAACAGAACCGGGGGCGGCGTCCTGTTGGCTGTACATTCTTCAATACCATCTGAAGATGTGAATATACCCCTTATTGATGACATCGAGTTTATTGTATTATAGTTCTTCTAAATAAATGCCATATTTACTTTGCTGCTTGTTATATTCCACATTCGTCTGATCTATCAGTGTACATGCACCAAATTTCGTTGATAAAAGATGTAAAAAAAGATGATTAGGTCTGCCGACACCATGATTGTTTTGGGTGACTTTAACCTACCACACATTTCATGGAGCACTATTGACAACAATATTGTACCAGTTTCAACCAAATTGAGTAACAACGAGTTTCTGGGTGATTAATGATATCCAGAATAAGTTTGGAAATGTTTTAGATTTAGCCTTCGTTGATGACTTGTCTAAATTTTTTATAAATCGTTGTGATCCCCTTGTTCTGCCCGAGGACGTTTACCATCCCTCTCTTGATATAGTTTACGAAATCATTGATAACGAACCTAATCTATTACAAGATTTGATTTTTCTAAAGCCAGCTTTAAAAAGTTAAATTTTGAACTATCTAAAGAGTCTTTAGATAAGTGGGAGTAAAACATCTATACTAAACTATCGCGGAATAGCGAAGCTCTCTGCTATTCCTATCTATCGCCACCTTTCATTTTCTATATCAACACTGATTGCAAAATCTAAGCACGGGTTTTCTAAGGGTAAATCCACCACATCTAATTTACTTGAATTCACTACACATGTATCAAATGGGTTTAGATTTATCTTGCTAAATTAATTTAACATGGATTTTATTGTTAAATTAAAGACACTTATTTTTACGTACTATGTAACTTTCGTATAAAAAGAAATAAAATTCCTGAACATTTTGAGTAGAACTCGATAATTCATTTACACGTTTTTTTTTATAAAAATATAAATACTTATTTTAATAATAACTCTTTGGATACATATTAAATGCTTTTTAATCGTATAAATTTTTTGTTATTTCGAATAGTATGTAAATGCAAAGGAGGTGCAGATATTTTGTCCGCAGTTATGAAATTATAACGGCATAACTTTTCTCCTACAATATATGACTGCGTATGTGAATCAAAGTTTATAATTTGATACTGAGAACATATAAATAATAGTTGTTTTTGTGGGAATACTGCAATACCTTCAACCTCAAACAAATAAACAACAACATCTTTTATAACAAAAAACAACCTGTTCTGAAAGGTAATCCTTTAAGTGTTACTTCTGAATAAAAGTTGTATTTTGAGATGTTATATTTGTTTCGAAAATCGGAACTGTATTTTAATCCTGTACTGTCAGGCAACAAGAACTTCATAAGATCAGACTTAAAAAAAGTTTCGCTTGTGAGATTATACGAGAATTTTAGTGCAGCATTTATTGAAAGACTCCATGGAATATTTACTCGAGATGTAATTGAATTTGAGTATGTTTTGAAAATTTTGTGAACGGCTTCAAATCTCATGCACCATACATTTTTTAATGGCCCACATTTTTTATTGAAGAAACATAGTGCAGTAGGAAATGAAACTTTGGTTTTAATGGTTTTTTGAAAAGTGTCTTATATAAATAATGATGTTTTTCAATAAGTAAATTTAATGTGTTTAAGGTGCTCTCGCCTATCTCAAAGAACAGCAAAATATCAATAATTTGCAAAAGTACTAAAAAAAAATGCCATACTTCATCTCCTTCCGGTACTAGGTCACTTATTATCAATGGCAAATGATGCATAAAATACATAATTTCCCTTGCTGACATTTACATACGACAAATGCATTCTGAATGAAAAGTCGTTTATCTTCTAAAACTTTGAAGATATTAAACTTTTGAAAATAGGAAATAATAATAAATACCACTCTTTACAACTGGTTAAAATTTCAGAAAAATCTACCGCACAGTTTTTGTATAGCTCCGCTCTAAACTTTAAAGTCGATTTTCTCGAAACTGTGTTTTGTAACATACGACGTTCATTTTCTGAGGCGACGATAGGTATGATACGTTTCACGTATTGCCGGTTCTGCGAGAACGGTATTTGTACCTGTACAATACCCTTCGTACCGAAACGACCCGGGTTGTTTTTTTATAATGACTCGGCCAAGAGCAATACATTTCGAAGTGACCCTGTCTAACGCGTCACGATTCCCTCACCTATTGTCATCCCCGGAACAGCCCCTTGCAGCACGGCTGCTCCTTATTCTCTTGATCCGGGCTGGCATTGAGCCAAATCCTGGCCCAAGAGAATGGTTCTGCTGCGTTTGTCGGAAGAAAATATATACAAGACGATCACACTCAGTACAGTGTGCATCATGCAAAGGTTGGTTGCACAAATCTAGTTGCTCCGGACTAGATCCAAAAACACATCGGCCCATTAGTTTCAATAAAAATTTTGTGGCGCCCTGCTGTTCACGTCGTAGGACGTCCCGAGGCAAGCGACGCTCATATGTTGCTTTATCGCCCTCTAATAATAATCAAGTCTCCACGACCTGCAATAATTATATTGCCCAGCAGAATATATGTGTTCCCGGCTGTAGCTTACTTCCTAGTGCATCAACAGCACAAGCACCCACTCATGGCTACTTTCTTCGTAGCACATCAGTTGATGCTTGTAGCACTACTGAGCTTCAGCCCCCGTCTCTAAACTCTTTAATAACTTCTTCCGGCACTAGCACGAATGAAAGTCAAGTCCATCAACTTCTGGTCCCTCACTCTTCGTGCACTGTATGTCGGCACAGGATATATGCGTCTGTGGCATCGGTCAAGTGCAACTCCTGCCTAGGCCTGTGTCACCTACGCATATGTTCTGGGCTCGCAAACAGAAATCTCTGGACTGATGTGTTTGTCGCGCCTTGCTGTCGAGTTGTGCAGCCCTCAACGCCGACGGATGTACACTCATCTAATAGTGAACGAATTCCGCCCGCTTCAGGACTGCAACGGAGATCAATATCGCGACATAACCTACCACCATCTAGGCGAACACATCAGTCTTTAACTCCCAGAGTGGCCATTGCCTCTCCTTCGCAATTTAAATTGTTGCAATTTAACTGCAACGGCTTGACCGGCAAGATAGCGGAGATAACCACATTTATGCAGCTACATAAAATCAAAATTGCTGCAATCCAGGAGACAAAACTTGGCCCCCACTCGAATCTCCGAGCGAGTGGAGGCTACCACGTACTCCGGCATGATCGTACAGACGGCGGAGGTGGTCTCGCGTTCCTTGTACACCATACGGTGCAGTATAGGGAATTTGATATCAACACTGACCAAAGTGACTTACCTTTAGAGTGTCAAGGTATAGTTATACAAGCTGGTGGCGTTGATCTCGAGCTAATCAATATATACATTCCTCCCGTCACCTGCTGCCCCAGAAGTTATCGTCCTGACCTTAGGGCGTTTCTTTGTGGCGATAACCGTATCATCATGGGCGATTTTAATGCCCATCATGATATGTGGCATTCACACCTTTCGGTGGACGGCAGAGGACGGGAATTAGCCGAGCAAATTGATAACTCCTCTTTCTGTACTGTGAACGGAGACTCCTCAACTAGGATGGCTGTTAACTGCAGTAGCTCCCCGGACCTAACTATTGTTAGCCCGGGGTTAATTAACAGCATCAACTGGCAACCTATGGTGGCCCTGTCATCCGACCACCTGCCTATCATCCTGTCTGTCGATCGTGCCACGGATTTTATCACGTCGGAGAAACGAACTTACGTGAATTTCAAAAAGGCCAATTGGGTCGGCTTTTTGGAATTCACGGAGAGCTCCTTTGGTGATCTTCCCATTCCCACTGACGTACACGTTGGCGAGCGTAACATACGTGAGGTCATTAAAAAGGCTACAGCCCGTTTCATACCAGCTGGTAGGATAAAAGATATTAGGCCTAACTTCCCAGCTGAGGCCGCAGCCTTGGCCAACGAACGTGACCTCATACGCAACATCGATCCATCTGACCCACAGATCGGTGATCTCAACGTGGAAATCAGAAGGCTGGTTAACGAACACAAACAAACCAAATGGGAGGAGCACCTCAGGTCTTGTAACCTCTCTACCGGTGTTGGGAAATTATGGTCCACCGTCAAGTCCTTGTCGAATCCTTCGGGTCCACCAAAAAATGTCGACATTACCTTTGGTGACAAGACAATAAATGACCCCAGGAAATGTGCACAGGCTTTTTGTCGACAATATGTCCCACATCCTGCGCAAGACAGGGCTAGACGTGGAATCTTCAGGCGTGCGCATAAACACAAAAACTATGCCCCCGTTCCCATCACCGCTACAGAGGTTCAAGAGGCCATCCGGAAGGCCAAAAACTCCAAAGCCATCGGCCCTGATGGCATAGCCATGGTGCATCTAAAACACATCGGCCTAGCGGGAGTCAAATATTTAACGGCCGTCTTCAATTTGTCTCTGATCACAGCTGTCATACCCGACAAATGGAAGCAGGCAACTGTGATCCCACTACTAAAGCCTGGCAAGCCAGCTAACGTTGGGGAGTCATATCGCCCGATATCACTCCTCTCGCCAGTAGTAAAGACACTTGAGGCGGCCCTACTCCCGCTCTACACATCACACTTGATGTTAGCCGAGCACCAACATGGCTTCAGGAAAGGTAGGAGCACAACATCTGCTCTAAATGTCATAAACACTCAGATAACTGACGGTCTTAATCAAAATAGGCCTAATGACAGGACGGTTCTAGTTGCACTTGATTTGAGTCAAGCTTTTGACACAGTAAATCATGGGCAACTTGTAGCTGATTTGGAAGACTCGTCACTCCCCCCCTGTCTAAAGCGTTGGACCGCCAATTATCTCAGTGGTCGTCGGTCGTCTGTTGTATTTAGAAACAAAAAATCTAAAGCCAGGAAGATAAAACAAGGGGTACCACAGGGTGGTGTCCTCTCCCCGTTATTGTTTAACTTCTATATTTCGAAGCTTCCTCCTCCACCAGAAGAAGTTACGATTGTTTCTTACGCAGACGATTGCACGATATTGGCAACTGGTACTTCCGTTGATGAGCTGTGCTCCAAAATAAATGGTTATCTCCCCTCTCTAGTCGAGTTCTTCACTGCCCGAACCTTGACATTGTCGCCAACAAAGTCTTCGGCGACCTTATTCACGACGTGGACGGCGCAGGTTGGCATGGAATTAGAAATCTATGTAGGTGATCATAAAATACCTACTGTCGCTCACCCAAAAATTTTAGGAGTGACTTTTGACACCATGCACACTTTCGCTGCCCATTCAGCTGCAATTGTCTCAAAATTACAGAGCCGCAACAAAATCCTCAAGTCACTAGCCGGCAGTACTTGGGGTAAAGACAAAGAAACGTTGTTGGTAACGTACAAGGCAATTGGTCGGCCGATCCTGAACTATGCGTCGCCGATATGGTCGCCGGGGCTTGCAGACGTTCACTGGAATCAGCTTCAGGCCTGTCAAAACACCGCGCTCAGAACCGCTACGGGGTGCGTCCTTATGTCACCTATATCTCATATACATAATGAGGTGGAAATGCTTCCAGTTAGGGAGCATAATGAAATGCTAAACAAGCAGTACCTACTGAACTGCTGTAAACCACAGCATCCCGGTAGAAAACTGCTTGAACTCATTCCGCCTCCTAGGACCATAAGGTCGCATCTACGTAAACATTTTGATGAGATCCGTCACTATATAACAACGCCGTTTGATCTACAGGTGCACAAACAGGCTTTGGGGCATATCCATACAACGTCTGTTGGCCATTACTCTGCGCTCTGTCCGCTAAACAATGTCTTACATGCCGCAACACCTGGCATTTCTGAAGAGGAGCGTCATCTTCCTCGAGAGACAAGGGTCACTCTGGCTCAATTACGCTCTGGATATTGTAGTAGGTTAAACTCCTACATATCTAGACTGAACCCTGATGTGCCGAATGTATGTCCGGCATGCGGCTCGTCCCCCCACAATACCAATCACTTATTTTCTTGCTCATTTGAGCCCACTCTTCTAACACCCATCTCTCTTTGGTCCAATCCTATTGAAACTGCTAGTCTCCTTGGACTCCAGTTAGAAGATATTGATGACAATTAGGTTAAGGAAAAATACGCGTTGGGCAGGAGTACACATCGTTACAACAACAACAACAACTTAAATAGTTCAACATTGTCATGGGGTTGTGACAAAGCTGTAAAGTTTCAAGTCTCTAACTAACCTGGAAGTTTCTAAAAATCGATCGCAAAATCCAGGACTCTTTTAATATTTTTTGTAATTATCTCGACCAGTGTGACATCTAGCGGAATTTCTTGTACAACAGTTTTTATTGTCTTCAATTGTTCAAATGTATGCAAATTTTCAATAATCTGGCTTACCGGGAAGTTCCTCAAATATGCGTCCCAAAATTTCAATTTTTAAATGAACTTACAGTATTTCTTGATCCGTGCGCCACCTAGCGCATACTTTTTTCGTTCACATTGCATTGTCACAGAGCCCTGAACTATGTTCCAAGTTTCAAGTGTCTAGTTCAACGGGAAGCTACCTAAAAAGACTTTGCAAGATTCCGAAATTTCGTATGAAAAAGGTGGTGCAAACAAGGAAGCGACTTAATATAAAGGTTTTAATAAAAGCTAAAGATATACTGCCGTCCTATTTAAGAATGTGGGTATCTACATATTTTTTCGAAAATAAGTTATTTATATAGGTGTATTCGTCTTGAAAATTCGAGTTTATTCTTGCAAAAATATTTCGTAATTTGCAAATGAATATAAAGTTATTGCTAAATTAAATTCTGTCTTTTGCAGTATCTACATAGTTTTTCCACAAATCCTAAAAAAAAATGTGGGTATCTACAAAACTTTTGCCGCATCTACACTTTTAATAGGAAACCAAGTGAAATTAGAGCCGGTTTCCTATTCAAAGGCGACGTATCTGCTCTATAATTTGTAGATACCCACATTTTTAAATAGGAGTCTGAGCTTTTTGTAGCTGGGGCTCCTTTAATATTATATACAAAATATGCAGTATCTGCTAATGAAACGTTTTCTAACAATATTTTGCATTGAAAAACGATTAGTATCTACATTTTGCATACACCGAAATCGAAATTAATGTTGTTTTTTTTTGCATAAATAGAAAGATTTCGATGTGGACTTTCTAAAATGGTAATTTTTAATTACAAAATTAATATATGTTGAAAAGTCCAGATCCAAACACATTTTGTTCATTATTTCGGTTTGAGCTAGAATGTAGATACCCACATTCTTAAATAGGACGGCAGTATAGTCATAAACAAATTTAAATTTAATTATGATAGAAGTGTAGCTTCTTTTAGGATCGATGTTTTGGAAACCGATTACAATACTATTTTGGATAGCTCGTTCTGGGGCTTTTGTTCGCGAATTTATATTTAAACCTAATGCGAATGCCCCAAATTTGGCACGACTTCCTAGCCTCAACGACGATCCAAAAAACTCAATGTAAATTCTGCCTTTAACATTTACTATCAGAATGTTGGAGGTTTGAGCACTAAATTATTCTATTTAAAAACTATCAATTGCGACTATAATATTATTGTTTTTACTGAACCGACATGTCTTTGACTCCGAAATTTTTTGTGACGAGTACCTGACATATAGAAACATTCGCTTAAACAGAACCGGGGGCGGCGTCCTGTTGGCTGTACATTCTTCAATACCATCTGAAGATGTGAATATACCCCTTATTGATGACATCGAGTTTAAGTGTATTATAGTTATTCTAAATAAATCCCATATTTACTTGGCTGCTTGTTATATTCCACATTCGTCTGATCTATTAGTGTACATGCACCACATTTCCTTTGATAAAAGCTGTAAATTCTATGATTAGGCCTGCCGACTCCATGATTGTTTTAGGTGACTTTAACCTACCACACATTTCATGGAGTACTATCGACAACAATATTGTACCAGTTTCAACCAAATTGAGTAACAATGAGTTTCTGGGTGAGATGACTAACCTTTGTCTAATACAGATTAATGTTATCCAGAATAAGTTTGGAAATGTTTTAGATTTAGCCTTCGCTGATGACTTGTCTAAATTTTTTATAAATCGTTGTGATCCCCTTGTTCTGCCCGAGGACGTTTACCATCCCTCTCTTGATATAGTTTACGAAATCATTGATAACGAACCTAATCTATTACAAGATTTGATTTTTCTAAAGCCAGTTTTAAAAAGTTAAATTTTGAACTATCTAAAGAGTCTTTTCTTATACCTCTCTATAAAAGTGGGAGTAAAACATCTATACTAACCTATCGCGGAATAGCGAAGCTCTCTGCTATTCCTAAAAATTTTGAAGCTTTCGTCACCTTTCATTTTCTATATCAACACTGATTGCAAACTCTAAGCACGGTTTTTGTAAGTGTAAATCGACCACAACTAATTTACTTGAATTCCCTACACAGGTATCGAATAGGTTTAGAGATAATCTCCACACGCAGAAGAATTTTCATGTTGAATCAACACTTTTTCAGGTTATTTTTTTTTCAACACTATCGCGCAGGTTGTTTTAACATGAAGCTGATTTTTCACTGTTCCTACATATTAGATCAACATGAAGGAACCGTGTGAATTTAACATGATCACAAACGTTTGAGTCAACATGACTTCCTGTTGATATAACATTAATTGTGTCGTTAAAGTAACATTATTTTAGTTTAACACGATCTCTCATGATGAAATAACACTATACGGCATGTTACCTTTACACGATCTCTCATGTGAAATTAACACGATGTAAAACTAACACGATCTATAATGTTAACCTAACAGGTTTTTCTTGTTGAATTAACACGATCTATCATGTTGAATTAACACGATCTATCTTGTTAAATTAACACGATCTATATTGTTAAATTAACACGATCTATCATGTTACTTTAACACGATCGATCATGTTAATTTAACACGATTTATCTTGCTAAATTAACACGATCTATCTTGTTAATTTAACATGGATTTTATTGTTAAATTAAAGACCACGGTTTTGGTTTTTTAAACAAATTTTATTTATTCAATTAATGAAAACCTTAACTTATTTTTACGTACTATGTAACTTTCGTATAAAAAGAAATAAAATTCCTGAACATTTTGAGTGGAACTCGATGTGCTCTCGCATAACAAAAAAATAAGGCACATAAAAACTTAAGTATATAAAAAAATATTTCTATAATTCATTTACAAGTTTTTTTATAAAAATATAAATACTTATTTTAATAATAACTCTTTGGATACATATTAAATGCTCTTTAATCGTATACATTTTTTGTTATTTCGAATAGTATGTATATGCAAAGGAGGTGAAGATATTTTGTCCGCATTTATGAAATTATATTTGCATAACTTTTCTCCTACAATATATGACTGCGTATGTGAATCAAAGTTTATAATTTGATGCTGAGAACATATAAAAAATAGTTGTTTTTGTGGGCATACTGCAATATCTTCAACCTCAAACAAGTAAACAACAACATCTTTTATAACAAAAAACAACCTCTTTTGAAAGGTAATCCTTTAAGTGTTACTTCTGAATAAAAGTTGTATTTTGAGATGTTATATTTGTTTCGAAAATCGGAACTGAATTTTAATCTTGTACTGTCAGGCAACAAGAACTTCATAAGATCAGACTTAAAAAAGTTTCGTTTGTGAGATTATACGAGAATTTTAGTGCAGCTTTTATTGAAAGACTCCATGGAATATTTATTCAAGATGTAATGAGTATGTTTTGAAAATTTTGTGAACGGCTTCAAATCTCATGCACCATACATTTTTTAATGACCCACATTTTTTTATTGAAGAAACATAGTGCACTAGGAAATGAAACTTTGGTTTTAATGGTTTTTTGAAAAGTGTCTTATATAAATAATGGTGTTTTTCAATAAGTAAATTTAATGTGTTTAAGGTGCTCTCGCCTATCTCAAAGAACAGCAAAATATCAATAATTTGCAAAAATACTAAAAAAAAAAAATGCCATATTTCATCTCCTTCCGGTACTAAGTCACTTATTATCAATGGCAAATGATGCTTAAAATACATCATTTCATTTGCTGACATTTACATACGACAAATGCTTAAAATACATCATTTCATTTGCTGACATTTACATACGACAAATGCATTCTGAATGAAAAGTCGTTTATCTTCTAAAACTTTGAAGATATTAAACTTTTGAAAATAGGAAATAATAATAAATACCACTCTTTGCAACTGGTTAAAATTTCAGAAAAATCTACCCCACAGTTTTTGTATAGCTCCGCTCTAAACTTTAAAGTCGATTTTCTCGAAACTGTGTTTTGTAACATACGACGTTCGTTTTATGAGGCGACGATATGACTTAAATAGTTCAACATTGTCAGCATACATCAAGATATTCGAATACTTTATTGTCGTAAAGATATCATTGATAAAAGCATAAACAGAACCGGGCCAAGATGGCTGCCCTGAGAACACCAGAGGAGACATCGATGACATTTGAAAGTGCATTATTAAAGGTAACTCCTTGTGTTCTACCACGGAGCGGGTTGAAAACCAACCAGGTCAAGTTTATGAATAAGTAAGGAGTGGCTAACCTTGTCAAAGGCTTTACTGAAGTCAGTGTATATTACGTCGGTGTGCACACAGAAAAATTTCTTCTTTCTACATGAACAACTCATGTACGTAAAGCAAAAACAATTTTGGAAAATCAACACGAACATTTTAACATGAAGCGTATAGTTAAAATAACATGAAATATTTCTGCATTTGAATTACATTAATGTGTATCCCTTACCATAAATTCGGTTTGATTTAACATGAACAAGTGTTGTTTTCGACAGCCATCTGTTCCCCATCAAAGCTTGTGAACAGAATTTTGTTCTCAAAAGAACAGATTTCATAACCCAAACCCATTTCAAACCCCTTTTTAAAGCGTGTTTGCTTTGGGTTTGCATACGATCTATCATTAAAAGATGGCAATAATGTTCATTTACGTCATTATTTCCTTTTAGTTTTTAAATTCTTATCGAAATCATGTTACCATTGCTTTCAGTTTGTCAAAATTGTTGACAATTAAAACTAAATTAATTTATATTTGAAATTTTAAAATTTTTTAATATTTTTCAATATGCAACGCAAAATCATAGGGCCAAACACTTGTTTGATAGGTCCCACCGAAAAATTGTACTATGATATAAAAGTTATAGCTTTTATAAGACCCAAATGGCTACCAGAGGGCTTTCGTGGCTGGATCTGCCTTTTGGCGTAGATAGCATTTTCCACAAAAATTTTTGAATAATAAAATTACACGAATGACAGATTAAACACAATTAATATCAAACACGCAGTGGAAACAGTTGACAATTATTTCAAACCCAAAACCTACAAACACGGTGTTTGTTTTTGGTGGAAACACCATATTAAATGAAGAAATATTTTTGCTTGTGGCACAAACTTATTTCTGCATTTACCATACAAAATTTTAACAGCTAAGGCCGTGTGCCAAACGGTTTAAAAAAGCAAATTTTGACAGCGCGATGTTAAATTCTGACAGTTATCGTGGTGAATATGAACGTCAGAATTTGCCCTAGTCCTGGGGGCTAGGTCAAATTTTGACAATCAATAATGTGAGCACAGGGATGCAAGTGCTGTTAACATTCATATTATTTCACATAAATTTATGTTCACAGGCGTTATTTAACACTAAAATATAATATAATGCGAATAATACGCAATATAAATGCATGAAAAACACGTAAAATGAAAATTGGTTCACAAAGCATCTGCTTTTGCACGTGCTTTTTCCATACGTCAAAATTTACTACTGTCATAATTTAACTTTTCGTTTGGCACAGCAAAATGGAAAACTTTTGTACACCATAGGAAATTTGTTCACCTCATTTTACTCTGACGAAAAATGTTTTCAATTAGCACACAGCCTAAATGCAACTTAAGCTTTCGGCAGAATCAGTCCGTCACGTACGTGCCGGAAAAGGAAGAAACTGACAGCCGAGTAGGATGTGTGTATTTTGCATGTAAAACGCTACATTGACAAAGTATCAGTCAACGGATCCGGTATCCTTCGCCAATTTTCTACTTTGACGGAACGTCAGCTGCGTGACAAATGTCAAAATCAATTTTACCGCCAATTTGACAACGGGATTGTGAAAATTGTGAAAAAGCAAATTTAGGTTAAATTATTTAACCAAAGTAATTGCCGATTTATATTTTTATTTATTGCTAAAAGTAAGGTGAGTACGTGTGCTGTTTTAGAAATTCAATTAATTCATTCATTCATATGTGAATTTGCTTATGTATGTACCTATCTATATAAATGTGTTTTTTTCGCAGATTCATACTTGGAAATGGAGTTCACGTTGATTGAAGCGGTTGCATCCCATCCATGTCTGTTCGATAAGGCCATTCAGGCCTATCGGAACAAACTGGCGAAGGAAAAGGCATGAAACAGTGTGGCCCCAGGAATGATAACCCAAAATTTCTCTACACAGACATAACATTTTTTATTTTTGCTCTTGGGTTATCATTCCTGGGGTCAAAAGGTAGTCATAGATCACATTCCGCTCTAGTCGGAACACCATTTTAAAAGAAGCACATGAAAACTAGCTATCTCCCATAATTTTAGCTAATTTTTTAACAGTTGACACCTAAAGGAAACAAATACCCAGGTTGTTGTAAAATAATGCCTTGTAATATCAAAATGTGATATGCGGATAAAGGTGTTCATTGCGACTGAAGGCCGGGAAATCAGAAAGGTGTTTTGCACAAAAAAGTACCGATTACGCTCCCGGGTTTGGATCAATTTCTTTTCTTTTTTGGTATTTGTTTCCTTTAGGGGTCAACTGCTAATAAATTAGCTAAAATTATGTGATATAGCTCAAAAGACGGGGTTCGGTATCAGGATCTCCCATATTTTTAGCTAATTTATTAGCAGTTGACCCCTAAAGGAAACAAATACCTCCAAAATACCTACAAAATACTGCACATTTATGTATATATATTTACATATCGCTCTACTTACTATTAACAAATATAAATCAATTGAAGTTAAAAATATGTGTTACTGTTATTTTTATTTAAAATACTCCGTCCGGTTTAAAGTTCGCGCAGATTAGTGGTATCACCCTGGTTTAACCCCAAAGAAATTGGTGTTAGAAAAGGGGGCTGTAGAGAGGTTTGGTCTCACGATACACAGCGGAAATAGGTGAAGTTTACTGTTCATAACCCAATAGAGCCTTTATTTTCCATCTGATTTCGATAATCATTTTTTTAAATGAAAGATTTTGATATTTACAGCGTTATTGAGTCGAATTTTTAAATTTTAATTTAAGTATAATCGGGATTCAGCAGAAATAGATTTGCTTGGTTAGTTTTTCCCTAAGCAGGATCAGCAGTAGATCAAATATGGGCTTCTCCATTCTAACATTAATTCTGAACTCCTCAGGGAATGCAAAATTGACATGAAAAAAGCCGTGGATGTTCCTGTCCTGTAAAGATGGACGTACCCACCATCTACGGTTGTAAAGCCTCCTGAAAAGCTCCATTGCTTCTATAAGCATCACTATAACAAGTATTACTTGAATATTTTCCATGTTTTTAACCGAAATTTTGCTTTTGTTATGTTTTTTTAATAATTTTCGTTTTGCGCCAATTACTTTGTTGACATATCTGTGTACTTCAACATGACGTACGTCAATCGCTATGTGCCATCCCTGTACGGCACGTACGTTTTGTCACGACGTACGTCACGTACGTGACGTATTGACGGACTGATTCTGCCGAAAGCTTTAGGCTGTGTGTCATTCGGTATTTGTTATTAGTAAAATGAGGTGAACAAATATCCTATGGTGTACAAATATTTTCCAGTTTACTGTGCCAAACGAAAAGGTAAATTATGACAGTAGTAAGTTTTGACGTAGGGGAAAAGCTCTTGCAAAAGCAGATGTTTTTTTTATATTGCGTATTATTCGCATTTTATTATATTTTAGTGTTTAATAAAGCGTGTGAATATAAATTTATGTGAAATAATATAAATGCGACTTATTTGGCGACAAGCTAGTAAAATTTGGCGATTTTGGTGATTTTTAATGGAAAACCTGGCGACATATTTAAAAAAATACTGGCAACCCTGCTGCCTCTTGTGTTATTTCGAATTTGATCTGCAAGCGCATTGCTGTGTACCTGTGAAAATTTTGTAAAGTTTTAATTATATTATCCAAGTGTGAAACTTTTAGCGAAATGTACCGATATGAGCTTTTCTAAAAAAAAAACATCTTTTCACGATATAGCAAGCGCCAAATGTTTTTATACATTTCAAACTCCAAAAACTATTTAATACCTATAAGAATTCCCACTCACAAATGTTCCAGATAAGCTTTACGTGGTGAAGAATCTATGTAGGCAGAGGGGAAATTATTTTCCAGTTTTTAGTTCATTTTAAAAACATTTTAAATTAAAAATATTTTTTATTCTATTTTTTATTTTATACTTTTTAGTTGTGAGTCTGTGAAAATTTCTAAGATTGTAATTGGATATTCTGTGTCATATTAGTGGTACTCATGTAACCATATAACTTAACAAAAGCGTAAATATATACATTTAACAGCTCAGTTAGATGAACAATATAGATAAATTTATGTGAATACTTTTTATTTTGGAATTCTTATTAATTTAATTTTTGACCCATTTTTTAGCATATTCTTCTACTTTGTCTAGTGTGCATTGACTTCTTTGAAAAACTGCATGTCGAACAGCGTAATCGAATTGGGTAATTTTTCGAGGTGTTTACACACTAAACTCCTCGCGGAAGTTTACCGAATTTGTGTAAACTTCGTTCCAAGGCGAATTCATTACAGGTGGCATCCTCCCACCATATGGTTTCTTCATCTTCCCTGAAAATCAAATCGTAGCTGTCAAATTGCTTATGTTGTTGCTTTGTCTGACATTTACAGCCACAAGTAGTGTGTGCGTGCGTGTAGATCTGAATTCGCTCGAGCACACCTGTATGAATTCGCCTTGCTTCGTTCCATAAAATTTTGACAGTTCATTTACGCATTCGGCAATTTTCTACGTTTACACGCTTTACGCGGTGTGTCTATGGTTACATGAATAAAATTATTCTTTTTTAAGCATTATAAAGGACATTATCTTTCCTTTGTGCAATAGTGACTGCGCCTAAATGTATGCAGATGAAATATTCGAAATTTCGATGCTGTTTATGGCGCTGAAAACGCATTATAGCATGCGCATTATAGCATGTGTACGAAATATTCAGATAGCAATAAGGAAGATAGGCCGATAAATGGGACTTTTGAAATTAAAGCAATATTTTGGATTTTTTTTTTGTATAATGCATTGTCAGCGAAACCTGAACGATGGTGAAAATTTCAAAACCCCAGCTCAATGGGAAGTTAGTTCAAAATCCAAAGCAAAATCTCTGGAAATGAAACTTTTCAAATATCTCTACCCGTGCGCCACCTATCGGAATTATTTTTTTGTTATACTGCGTAGGGCCAGAAAAGTAAACAACGATGAAAATTTCAAGATTCTACTCCAACGGGAAGTTCGTTGAAAAACAAATTAATCGACACCGAAAACAGACCTTCATCATCATCATCATTTATTGGCGCTTAATCGCCTAAGCGATTTTGGCCGTCGCCTATCAAAGCACGCCAGTCATTCCTTTTTAGCGATAACTGACGCCAATTGGAAACCCCAAGGGAGTTCAAGTCATCCTCCACCTGTTGTTTCCATCTCAGTCGAGGCCTCCCCCTTCCTCTGCTGCCGAATTCGGGTGACGATTGGAAAACCTTCTGGGCTGGAGCTTCTTTGTCCATTCGCATGACGTGACCCAACCAGCGGAGCCTTTGGGCTTTAATTCGCTGGACTATGGTCAGATCTGCGTAAAGCTCGTACAGCTCATCGTTAAATCTCCTTCGATACTCGCCGTCGGCATCACGGGAAGGACCATAAATCTTCCGGAGAACTTTTCTCTCAAATACTCCAAGGGCCATCTCATCTTCTCTTGACATTGTCCATGAATCTGAGCCATACATCAGGACAGGTATGATGAGAGACTTATAGAGCGTGATCTTTGTTCTTCGAGAGAGGACTTTACTTCTCAATTGCCTACTCAGTCCAAAGTAGCACTTGTTCGCAAGAGTGATTCTCCGTTGGATTTCTAGACTGATATTATTTTCGGTGTTAATGCTGGTTCCCAAATAGACGAAGTCCCTCACAGTTTCAAATTTGTAACTATCAACAGTGACGTGGCGGCCAAGGCCACACAGACCTTCGCATTTCGTAAATGGAGCGACTCACGCGCCACCTAGCGGGTGAAATTTTTTTTGAACATTTGGAAATTGATTAAGTAATACACACGCTTAATATCAGCTAAATCGGTCCATAATTAGGATTTTCAGTTTTTATTACCCCGATCTCAGCTCCACCTAACGGAATTTTTTTTAGGAAAATATTTCTTTTCATAGTAGTAATACATGTTCCGAATTTCAGCCAAATCGGACCATAAATGCGATTTTTGAAAATATAGCGACCCACGCGCCACCTATCGGAATTTTTTTTCCATAATAATGCATTGTCATCGTGACCTGAACTGTGGTGAAAATTTCAAGACCCTAGCACAACAGGAAGTTGGTTCAAAATCGAATGCAAAAATCCGGGCACAAGAACGACGAAAGCGACCTAATAAAAACATTTTAAAAATCATGGTTTTTTTTACTTTTGGTATTTATTTTCAGTATCGTATTTATTTTTCAAGTTACTCAAACTTATTGGCGGAGAGCTATTACCAATTTCGGTTGGCCCATAGGAAAACATTTGCTTTCTATAGTTAAACTTTTCGAGACTAAAATATTTTTTTGTCTCTATGAAATTCAAATCGAAATAGAAATTATCAACAGTGTGAAAACTAGGTATGTCGTTAAAAAAGAGAACTTCCACTTCATTGGCCACAGGTTCTTTTGCTGATTCTACCAAATGTTCGACCATTATTTCCTCTGGAGTTTCAATAAATAAGATATCCGGCTCTTGGTTGAAATGAGGCATAACGCAATTTATTTCTTCACACATTTCGCTAAAAGTTTCACACTTGGATAATATAATTAAAACTTTACAAAATTTTCACAGGTACACAGCAATGCGCTTGCAGATCAAATTCGAAATAACACAAGAGGCAGCAGGGTTGCCAGTATTTTTTTAAATATGTCGCCAGGTTTTCCATTAAAAATCACCAAAATCGCCAAATTTTACTAGCTTGTCGCCAAATAAGTCGCATTTATATTATTTCACATAAATTTATATTCACACGCTTTATTAAACACTAAAATATAATAAAATGCGAATAATACGCAATATAAAAAAACATCTGCTTTTGCAAGAGCT